>QANY01001571.1:1193109-1710609 GCA_003255025.1 Datisca glomerata
GAAAATTAAGTTTAAAAAATAGTGAAAATTATTTAGTTTAATTGAATTTTCTAAATTAATTAATATATATATATATATAATATATTAAAAGTGGAGAGGAGATGAAAATCATTTTTTGACAATTTTGTCCACATATTATAGACAAGTGTCTTTAAACTCTTAAGAAAACTTCTAATTAAAATCATTAGCAAAAAACTTGAAACATCATGAAATAATACATAACAAGCATACTTTTTAGTCCGCAAGCTTCTCTGGTGAACATAAAATTACTTTGAATGTTGAAGAATTCGAAAAACAGACAAGAACAAAAATGTAGAAAATGGAAGAATGAAAATGTTGAAAACGTAACACATTTGAGAGACTTGCAGAGGGTGAAAGAATGGACATAGAAGAAGAAGATGAAAGCAAGAAAAATGTTGAAGATGGAAGAAGGAAGATCTTGAAAATGGACTGGTGGAATGGAGGGAAATAAGCTTCTTGAGAAAACCATAGGTATTTGAGTGTTAAACTAGATGAAGTTGAAATTTAATGGGGCATTTATGTAAGAAAGATAAGAGGGGAAATATTATAGACGACTTTGAGGGAAAGTTAGTGAATTGTGATCCCTTGGCGTATATCAGCGAAAATTTAGGGAATGGTTTATAGGCATTTTGTTTGCATTGAAAATTTAGGGAAAATTTAGGGTTCTACATAAGCGAAAAACGCATTTCTTTTCCATTGAACCTCCTTCAACAAAGTATTTACTATATATACAACTTATGGGTTTTCAAAAGCAACTTAGAATGTATTAGAAGATGGTATACTATATATAGTATATGGTTTACTTCTTTCTTAACATCTGCACACATTGAAATAGATGTCTTATATTTTATCTCATCTAATCTATATACTCACTATGGATTATATTTTCATGCATGTATAATTGAAGCCTTTTTGGATTTAGCGTTGGTATATCTTTCCTTATGTAAAACATAATTATATATGACGAATACATAGATTAAAATCAATTGATTTTATATGTGAAATTGAGTTGGTATATTTCCTTATCTAACACATAGATTATATATTATGGAATTTTGAAACTATATATTAATAGCTTTAGTCATTTATTAAGCATATGAAACTCCCAGGCTATTATGTGGTCAATATGCATGTCGAGTAAGATGTTCAATGATCGACACAATAATTCTAGATTTCTTTTAATAAGATGCTAGTTGTTAATATTTTAGAGTTTTATTTCTTTTCGTTCCTTTGTAGGAAGTTGCGTGAGCAAATTTTTTTTGTCAATCCATCGCGCATAGGTGAAACATATGATAACTGTATATTACATATAGATTACATCAACTGTTGAATTACTTATCAACTTTAGTCATCAAATAAATTCGCATTATCCTCGCATTATAGAGAGGCAGATTTTTTTCATGCAAATGACTCCAAGGAGGACGTCATTAGTATTAACTTGGTTGACAAATGGGGCCTGGACCCCAACATTTTAGAAACTGCTTTACTTTCGTGGTTGTCTTTGTAAGCTCTATTTATAAGAGCCCCTCCTCCCCCGATCCCATGTTGTAGAATTTGTATTTATAGGCTTGTCCTATAAAGGCATTCCTTGGTACGTCCTTTTATTGTTTTGTTTATTTATTTGATCGAGCTTTAGTTTTATCTTGTAAGCTGGGGGTCCTGTATTATAAATGCCTTTTGTTTTTTTTCTTTTGCATTGGTCTATTAGATGTTGGATGTTTTGTATCTCTTCTATCTGTATGTAGGTATCTTGGAGACTGATTTGAAGTGATTTGGTTTATTTTCTTACAAGTTTGTACCCTTATAGCTTGATTTATAATGGCATATATGTCTATTGTTGCTTTCCTCTTGAACTTGACTAGGGTGTTAGTTGGTAGTTTGGCGTTAACCTTTGTGTTGACTTTATATTTTGTAAGTGCATTCCTATAAAAGCTTGTCATAGAACTAGAGTTCGTCGAAACTTCTCGGATATGTCCAAGCTATTTAACTTGGGTATTTCCTTGGTTGACCTAGGTCTAGGAATATAGGTGTTTCTTTCATGTATACGTTATTTTTCCTAGTGTATGTCCTTGTATTTTTGTAAGTATATTTTTTATTAATATATTTTCGTTTACCTAAAAAAAACTTTATACTACATTAGATTACATCAAAACTATACTAAATATAGTGCGTATGCAATTATTAGATACTATGATAAAAGTATAGGATACGCTTACTTGCTGAATTTGTATTATAAATCCTATGAATTTAGATTTGTAATCTGAATCAAATGTTTACTAAATTAAGATTTTAAAATTTGTGTGAGACTAACCACATTATTGGATTTGAAATATAAGTTAATTCTACTGAAAATGGGAGATTACAAATCTAAATTCAAATATGTGTTGGATTTAATGTGTAAAATAAAAAATACCTATTTTAAATCATTACTTAAACCAACACTTTATTTTTTGAAGGACATTATAGTAAAATTATCTAATCTAACATAATTTAAATCATCTAATCTAAGATAATTCAAATCATAAACACAATATTACAAATCTTAAATCTAAATCTTCAATTCAAATCCTAAATCTAAATCTTTAATCCAAATCCTCAATCTAAATCTTTAATCTAAAAATTTAGTAATTGTGTCCTAAATACCTTGTGTAAATATTATCTAGTAGTTTCTATTCATCAACTAAGTTTGTATACTCATTATGGTTATTGTATGGTGAGACCATGTTAAACACCGTTTGTAGAGTGTTCAGTCCGGTTCTTCTATCTATCTTTTTCATCAAAATCAAACCAAACCATTAATTATACAAGCACATTTGAACCGTACCGTAAATAAAGATTCAGATCGATTTTGCGGTTTTGACAGAGAATAAAAAGAATAAATAAATTTTAGATTGTTATGAATTTTTTAACAATTTCAAGAATTTGTATTTCAATCAAGAGTTAAGATGGTCGAGCTTTAAAAAAAAGAGTTAATGGAGGTCTAAAACTCACATTTACGTAACTAATTTCTCTAAAATGAGAACAATCTAATTTTGTTTATGACACAAAATATAGCTGGGGTATATGCCCCTTATAAATTTGTAATTCGCTTCCCAGAATTAATACACTTTTCTAAAAAATTAGAACAATAATACAAGATTATTAACACTAAAACTAAACCAGCTCTGACTATTACTATATTTTACCTTAACATCAGCATTGAATTAATGTTCCTGATCTGCACCTACTTTATATTGTATTACTCCTGAAACCTCAACAATTTTGCCTTGACTTCTTCAGCAGAATTCACAAGTCTCCAATCAGAACACTGCCATCGATTAAGCCACCCCACAATAGGGGTGGCAAGTGGGCTGGTTCGGCCCGCGAATCTGGCTAAATCGGCCTGTAAAAGCTCGGCCCAAAAATGAACAGTACCGGGCCGGTTAAGGCCCGCGGGCCAAGCTCGGGCATTCACGGAAATCACAGTTTGCCCATGTAGCCTGGCCTGGCCCAACCCGTGAGCAAACACTTTTGAGCCAAAAAATCATTCATTCTGCATATATTCACGATTAAACCCTTAATCTCTCCCTTGCTAAATAAACTCCTTCCATTAACCCAACAATTTTTGTGAAAATATTGTGTACATTATTTTTATATTGTCTTTCAATATATTTTGTCAAATACTTTAGAAAATATATTTTTGAGATAAATGTATTTAATTAAATAAATAGATAATATTTTTTATTTAAATAAATATTTTATTCAATCAACGAAAAATACACCAAGGGTCAAAGGGCATACCCTAACACCAATTAATAAGACACAAAAGTAAAAAAAAATACAATCTCAATATTCAAATTTTCTTTCCATTTTCATGATAAAAATTATAATTATTTTAATTATTATGACAAGTTTTTATATTGAGATTGTAAACTAATAAAAAATTATCTAAGATTCACAACATGACTTTTACTTAGCTTAGTGATATTTATATACATTTCATTTCTTCCCACCAAGATTCAAATCTACCCATATTCAAATGTGAGAAATTTTAACATTTAATGTTAGCACTGTTCACGGGCCAGTCCGGTTTAAATTAATCAACCCGATCCGTTAGTCAGACCGGCTCGACCCGTTCTAGGCCCGACCAGTGATCTCGCGGGTCGGTTCAACGGGCCAACGTGGACCGACCTATATTTCTCACAGACCAGCCCGGGACCGGCCCGTGAACCGGTTTAAAAAGCCCGGGCCCGACCCTTGAACCAGTTGGGTCAAGTTTTGGCAAGCAGTGCCGGTCTTGCGCCGGCCCGTTTGCCACCCCTACCCCACAACACCTTTACAATACAATCCAACCTCAATAATTTTCTTCCATAATTTGGCAGCAGCTAGCTCTAAACATTCATCAATAATTTTTAATTCTGAATGTGCACTACTGTTAGCTAATACAAGTTCACCAACTAGCTCTTTAACATCACCATTGTAGTCCCTAGCAATAACCCCAACAGCACCCTTTCTAGGAAAGTTCTGATATGCTGCATCACAGTTGATCTTGATGAAGCCATACAAAGGAGGACTTCATGTGTCATTGTTAACAGCAACAACTTGATTACTGGCAAATGCAGTAGATGACTGCTTCCCAATACTTTGAGGCGGCACCCAGATAGCCTTACTAATAGTACCAGCTGTTTCAATCCTTATACCTTAAAAAATAGCCTCATTTCTGCTTTTCCATACACCAACATAAGTAGCAGAAGAAGACCATAACTTTTTCACTGTTGTCGGGATGGATTTTAACTTCTACAATCTGTTATTTAGGACTGGTATGGGACTCCTTTTGTTAATGGAAATTGGAAAATGTTAAAGAGAATGATTTTTAATAAAAGCATAAAATTGCTTGAAATTAAATATATATCAAACAAATAAATGATCAAAAAATTAAACAATTTATATTTCACGCGCATCCAAGTAACAAATGAATATTCAGTGATCAATATTACTTAGCTACCAGTTGAATAAATAAATAAAAAATACAATGAGCAAAAGCTTTAAATGCGAAAATATAAATAAGCAAAATAATAAAGATGCGGAAAGTTAAAGTGAATAAATAAAAGTGCAAGAAATTAAGTACGAAAAAGTAAAAGTACATGGAAGGTCGCGATAAAAAAATCTTGAAGGAGGCCAGATCCTTGAAGCGTGGAAGGAAGAATAAGTTTTTCTGAACCACGTAAAAATATCGTGCGTTCAATCTCTCTCTTCCATGCTATGTTTTATTTATATACACTTTAATTTTCATGCTTAAATTCATGCAAGTTATTATTCCATATTTCATTCCCAAACTCATTTATCATTATTTTGTGTATTTATATGTTTGTGCTTTTAAGCTTGTGCATTATTTATTTATTTTTTACTCAACTCACATCTAATTGAGTTCTATTCTTGATTCTTCAATTGCTACTTGAGCTAGTCTAAATTAGTTGCACATTTAATATATTATTGTTTGGTTGATTTAATTTGATATTACTTTACTCAAGCAATTTATTTTTTGATTTCAAATCTTTATTCTATCTTTTTAATATTTTCCATTTATAAAAGAGGTGTCATATCAATCCTTCATGTTATACACCAATGAGTTATATTTTGAGTTATAATCTGAGAGCAATTTGGTTGTAAAGGAGAAATACACCAAACCATCTTATCCCACTCACAACAAACAACAAATGTTCAGAAGATTCTAATTCTGTACAACATACAGGACAAGTAGAATACTGAATAATACCTCTTCTCAAAAGATTTTGCCTTGTGAGGATATTACTTTTCAATACAATAAGAAGAAGGAGCAGATGTGCCAACATGATGCTTGACATTATATAACAAGATTTCATAGAGAAAACTCATCATCTTTATGGAAAGGCCATATCTACTTATCATCCTTATTGATCTTAATAAGTTGAATAGAAAGAATTTCTCTATCAACCCCCTGAGGGAAATAGTTAAGAATTTTCTGTCTTTCCCAAACATTGTAAAGAATGGGAAACTCTATACTATAAGTTGACTTGTAATGTGACTAAGAAAAAAGAATGATAATGAGAAAAAGAGCAGAGAGAAGAAGATAGATTCTTGGATATATCTTGAAATGAAATAAGCCAACTTTTTTCGATGATATAATGAAGTAAGTGGTTATCTATTTATATCATATGCTTATCACCCCCTTAAACTAAAGAGGGATAAACCCACTTTGAACTTGTCTTTGAGATAGTGAAATCATGCAGTAGATAAAGGTTTACTAAGTAAATCAACACTTGGTCAATTAAGGGTACAAACCTCACTGCCAATGACCATTGAAGGACCTTATCTCTCATAAAAAGCATATCAAGCTCTATGTGTTTTGTCTTTGCATGTAGGACAGGTTTTGAGGCTAATGCAAAGGCACTAACATTGTGCACACCACAACATTTGTTTGAAAGAAAATGAGAATCCCAATTATGTTAGTATGTTGTCAAACAATTAAATTTCTGCTGCAGCATTGGCTAATGATCTATACTCACTTTCTGTGCTTGATCTTGACACCACTTTGTGCTTTTTTGAAGACCATGACATAAGGTTTCCACCAAGAAAAATGAGATAAACACTAGTTAAGTGTCCCAATCTGAGTCTGAAAAGACTTAAATGACCAAAGAAGATGAGGATTTCAGAAATAAACCTTCATCTAGAGTTCCTTTTGGATACATTTGGATCTTCTTGCATGCTTGCCAGTGAATCATAGTAGGTTTGTGCATAAATTGACTTAACTAGTTTACTATAAACATAATGTCAGGTTATATTTAAAGTCTGAATAAGATGATGTGTTAGCTTCTTGTTACCAATATGTCATCTACACATACCAAAATGAATATTGCATCTTTGCCTTTGTGACTGAAAAATAAATAGGTGTCTGACTTATAGTTGATAAATCCCCAGCTAACTGAGGTAGTCTGCAACCTATAATACCAGGCTCTAGGTGCCTGCTTCAGTCCATTTAAGACCATCATGAGCTAACAAACATGCTGGCGTTTAGACTGATCAACAAAGCCTCCAGGTTGTACCGTGAAAACTGATTCCTCAATCATTCCATTAAGGATTAATAACAGGACTAAATGTCTCACTGTAGTCTATTCTAGGAGTTTGGTGAGAGCCTTTGGCCAATAACCTGGGTTTGTACCTTTGTACACTACCATCAGGGTTGATTTTCACTTTGAATATTCAGTTGTTTCCAACAATTGACATATTTGCTTCATTGGTACTAAATAACATGTATTATTCTTTACAAGAGCATTGCACTCTTCAATCATGGCTTGATGCCAGTTAGGATAAGTGAGTGCCTATTTAACAGTTTTAGGTTTTACAGGTGTGGAATCTAGGGGTAAGGGATGCTTGGTTACTGTGTAAGCTTTAGGTTTTGCTATACCAACTTTTGATCTGGTTATCATGGGGTGGCTTGGTTGTATAACAAAGTTCATATTTTGGTCAATCGATAGGTCTATGACCAAGTTTTCATAAATAGAAGGGAATTGATGGGATAAAGGGGTAGTTCCTGTAACATGATTAGTGTTCAAAGTAGAAATGATATCATTGTTAGAACTATATTGACAATTCAAGCTAAGTGAAGATTGAGAACCACAAGCTACTTGACAAGTTGAATCTTGAGATGGTTGACCTGAGACATTATCCTATGTTATGTTGTTTACTGGAACAAAAGAGGTTTGAAGAGTGGAGATAACTGAAGGTGTGATAATTGGAGAAGAGAGTTTTAGCAAAATTATTGAATAGAGTTTGATAAAAAAGCTAAATCAACATTTTTTGAGACATAAACTCTGCCAGAACTACGTAAACACTTATACGCTTTATGACTTGATGAATAGCTTAAGAAGATGCACAAATCAGTGAAAACCCCAAGTTTATGAGCAATGTATGGTCTAGGATGTGGGAAACATGCACATCCAAAGGGTTTTAAGGTTTTATAATCAAGAACTTGGTTAAAAAGTTACTTATACTTTGATTTGTATCCAAGTACATGTGTGAGGAATCTGTTTACCAAGAATGCTGAGGTATGAAATGTTTCCCACCAATATTTTCAAGGAATTTGGTCTTGTGCAATGAGAGTTAGGTCTGCTTCAGTTAGGTGTCTATGTTTTCTCTCAATTTTTTTTTTCCATTTTATTGATATGTGGGCATGGATATCTGAATTGAATACTCTGAGTTTGTAAAAAAATTTAGAATGGCCTAAATTCACCCCCCAATCTGATTGAACAAATTTGATATTGAGATCTAACTATATTTCTATAAGTTTCTTAAAGAGAATGAAGGTTTGTAAAGCTTCTGATTTGGTTTGGAGAGGAAATATCCAAGAGTATCTATTATAGTCATCTAGAAAATTGATATAATATCTGAATTCTTCAGTGGAAGGTATTGGAGATGGTCCCCATAGATCAGTAGAACTTTGCTTAATATTTTTTATGATAGGTGTCCCAATTTCATATGCCATACATCTAATTCATTTGAAGTGTTTGTGTTATAAGCTAATGGTTTTACATTAATTTGTGCAGAATATATGATTTGTGTAGAATTCTCAGATTTATTAGTAAAAGAAGACAAATAGTGATTTAAGAATTGAAACTTTGGTCTTTTATTGAATAAGGAATATGAACCTAATAAAATAGGTAGTACATCTTTCCTATAAGAACTGAATGAAACAATAGTCTCTATCAAGATTATCTAAGATAGGATTACGGTTCTTAGTATCAGATAGACACTATACATATGACATAGGTTATCTAGGTTGTATGTTACATGAAAGAGCTATTGGACTACTTGAACCAGGATATGTGAGCAGGTATAATCCATCTTTAAGAATCCATTATGAAAGAAGAGTTTCATTGGTTTTCTTCACAAAACATGAATTAGCATGAAACTCTATAAACACATTATTATCTTCTGTAAGCTTTGAAACACTAACTAAGTTCTTTTTTATTTTAGGAACTCTAAGTATGCAATCAAGTTTTAAAGAACGCTCTTTAAAAGGTAACCATGCAGAACCTATATGAGTAATAGATAGGGTTTTATCATTTCCAACTGTCAGTCTCTCTTACCATTGTATTCTTGAGTCAAAGATAGGTTTCCAAGCTTTAAAGTGACATGATTTGTGGTTGCACTGTCAGCATACCAAGCACAATCATTCACTGGGCTAGGTGACTCCATGTAAGCTAATGGTAAGGCCATGAAGGCTGATAGTGCAATATCATGAAGGCTGCAGAGCCATTGTTTTCATACTGTGATCCTTCACCTTCTTTGCCTGAGTTCTTTTCATATTTATAGTAACATACTGCTGCTAAATGCCATAGTTTAGCTCATACTTGGAAATAATCATTTCTTTGCTTCTTCCTTTGCCACCTCTCCTATTCTGCTCTCCCTCCCTTTCCTTGATTTGAAAACTGATTTCCTTTTCCTGAGAATTTGATCACATTCTGCTGAAAGTTCTTTCTTGACATGTTTGTTTTTGTTATCATGTAGACACTCATCTTGATCTAGTTCTCATTTGTGCAAGTTGCCTTTCTATTCAGCTTTCATGACACATTATGAGGGATTGAACTTATTCTACACTCATTTCTTCTGACCTTGACGCTATATTGACAACTGCAGGATCAAACTCAATTCCTAGGCCATTCAAGATAGGCAAAACCAAGTCTTGATCATTCGCTGGTTGGCCTACAGCAGCTAGTCCATCAACTATGCTTCAAATTCTGTCACAATATTATGATATTATGAGATTTTGTTTAGTGCAATTTTGGAGTGGGTTCTTGAGTTCCATCAATCTGGCCCTTGATTGACTTACAAAATCTCTCTAAAGGACTCCATATGCCATCGAGGTGCTATAACGAGTTACAGTACCTAAGACACTTTCATTCGTTGATGATCTGAGCCAACTCAATACTAGTTGGTCTTTCCTCATCCATGCCATGTATTCAGGGTTTTCTTCTCGACTAACAAGCTTCTTGTTCGATCTTTCTATTGAGTCAAATACTATTTCATCAAGATCATGTCCTATTATGGCAGGAATGACTTGGGATCCCCAAAGAACATAGTTACCCCTGCATGTTTGATAGATACTAAGCGGCCTTAGGTTGTTAAAGAAAAAGCTTTGCAATCCTCCATTGTTTGACAGATAGTGTGCTTGATGCCATTGGCCGTGAGTCCTATTCATGCTCTGATACCATGTAAAGAATGGGTAAACTCTATTCTCTAAGTTGACTTGTTATTGGACTAAAAGAAAGAATGATAGTGAGAAAGAGAGAAGAGAGAAGAAGAGAGATTCTTGAATAAATCTTTGGAATAAGCCAACTTACTTCGATGATTTAATGAAGGGGTTATCTATTTATATCATATGCTTGTACAAAGAATCATTTATTAAGGTTAAAAACATAGTATCTATTACAAAGAGTTTGAGAGATATAACAAACTCCCCAACAAGAGTTGGTTAGCTTTTATCAACTTGCTTAGAAGGCCAACTTCTCAAACACCAACTGGTATAAAAAGATCAGCAAAAGTTATGTTTCTAAATTCTTTGAATCCGACATGCATATCTATCTATTTGTCATCCCAAATGCTGATAGAATGCCCATTGCCTATGCTCCAAACAACTCTCTCTCTAATAATTATTTCCCCAATCATACTCTTCCAAATAAGTTTTCTTTAATTCCAGGAATTTCTAATTATTCCGTATGAACTTTTTTTAACAACAGATTATTATGAACTCGAGAGAGAAATCTAACAAAGTAAAGAACAAACTTAAAAAGAACCAACGATAAAAGCATTTAAATAGTTTCAAAAAGAAAAGAAAACATATTTAAGAAAACACTAAAAAATTCATAGAAACCATCATAAACTTAGAAAATTTTCCAAAGGGAGTCATGAAATAAAGTCAGAAAATTTCCCAAGAAGTCTCCAAAAATGAAATACTAGAGAAAAAAAACTAAAAACACAACACCTGATCAAAATTGAGTCCAACAACTCCCTTCCCCGACCTAGCTATCCCTCCATGCGCATTTCCAATTTGCGGCCATACAAGTGTACGTAGGTGTTAGACATTATATGCATTCATGCATCAAAATTTATATTGAAAGACATCAAACGAATCTGAAAATTAATCTAGAAAATCAGTGGCGACTAGATCAATATTGAGGCCTTGGGAGAAAGTTAAACAAATACATTAACGTCAATGTTTTACTATGTCTATTATTAGTTAAAAAACCGCACACCTCTTATTTTCGGAAAACAATTTTAATAAGTTTTATATTTAAATTTCGTTAATCCATCAATTTTCGTCAACAATTTAACTAATATATTATTCAATTTTTCGTGGGGTATGTATGTGATATAGTCAATTTTTGTATATTAAAAAGTTTCAAGTTTTAATATTAAACCCAAAACATTTGTGTATTATTCAAAAAGTAACCTTACTAGAGTAGTTGCAAATAGAAAACTATTAATAGAGTAAAAAATGTGAAAAATATTTATCCTTGCGTCAATATTGAAAATGGGATACTTGAAGGGCCTACCATTAGCAAAATCAAGAGAAGAAAACAGACCCGTTGTAAAATGGGCTTTATATAATCTTTTTGTATCTCAATATAAAAATAGACAAGGAAGTTTCCTAACCATCGAAAATAGTCATTGTAAATGGACTCACAATAAAAAACAAAAAATATCTATTAGACCATTTATTAACATATAATAAGTAAATAAATAATAGAAAACTATCTAATTCTCTCTCTCCTCCGGATTTCTGATTAATTAGATAAAATTTAATCTCTCTCCTTATCTCTCACTCTCTCTCTCCTTCTCTCACTCATATATATATCCGGGTCTCTTATGACACTCGGTACGAAGCCATGGGTCCTAAGGGAGATTGGAAGAGAAATCTGATCTCCACACTCTCTCAAAGAAATACGAAGGTTATAAATATATATAATAAAATAGGATATATATATATATATAATAAGAGTTAGACGGAGAGGGAGAGATTGAGAAAGAGAGAGATGGTAATTGTTAGATAATTATGAAATTCTACACAGAGAGAGTGTGTATATTAGTAACTATAAAAATAGAAACACCATTAAATTTAAATTAAATTGTTAGAATTGATAAATATTTTCTAAAAATATTATATTTGATATTTTTGAAAATTTGTGATAAAATTATATTTAAAATTAAAAATTTATCTAGGTATCATCAATGCTATTGAAAAATTAAGAGACTAACATCATGAGAAGGGCATAAAGCAAAAGTTTTAAAAAGAGTTTGGGGTCACTTTTTTAGAGAGGGCCCTAATCCCAAGCATAAAGCAAATTATATTTAAAAAAAATAGAATATAGAATACGAGGTAAGAAATTTCAAAATGGAGAATTTTAAAATAGCGAAACGAGATGAGTATTGTATATCAAACAGTTTTCTTAAAACATGTTCGCTTTATCACAGTGGGTGTCCGAGCACATCGATGTCTATCTTTTAGGATGCAGCTGCGGAACTGGCAGTTATCATGCACCATGAAAAGCTTTTAGGTGTACTGAACTCAAACTCGAACTCTACCACACTGGAAGCCTACACGAACTAAACTGATTTTCTAGAGTAGAGAAAACTGAAAAAAAATTCAAAATTTGAGAGGAGAGTATTCTGAGACGTCTTGATGTGGTTAAATGAGGAAATGTGCCAATTTATAGATGTGGAGAAGGTTATTACTGAAAATGAAAATTCAATTGAAAAACTGTTATATATCAAATTAGAATTAAATATGCAGTTTCATTTATTTAATTCTGCACTTCAAAAGTTTTGTAAAAAAAAGTTAAATGTGTCAGGTTCAATTCTGAAGTTAATGTGGAAGTTTCAGAAGAATAAGTGTCGGAAAAAACAAACATCGGGCCTACACGAGCTTGGGACCGCTAGATTTGAACCCCCCGCACCCTGCGTCTGCTTGTGAAGGAGAATCTTAGTTATACTTGATTACCCACTTTGTGAGGCAATCATAGATATACAAGAATGGGTCTGATTCCTTTCTCAATGTGGAACAATTGTAATCCCTTCACACTTTTCCAAAAAAAATTTAACTCCATAATGCACTTTGAACCTCAAAATATTATCGTAAATAGTTTTTTTCAATAGTAGAAACAAACAAATAGAGCATGAGAGAGAAAGAGAGAGATTAAGGTTTGAGAAGCGCAGTGAAAATGAAAAGTGAGGAGAGAGATTTAGGGAAGGGAGAGTAAAATATTGAGGGGTAGGATCAAAACCACGTAGTTTTTAGTAGCCATAAAATAGTTAACTGAGCACGTAGAGAAGGGAAACGACATCATTTTCTATGCTACGATATGGTTAAGTTTGGCTATGCTTGCTACGTTAACTACAAACCAAACCAAACTCATTTTTATGTGAATTGTCCACCGAACTGAAGAAAATGAGTAAAGTGCCTAAACCAACACGATATGGAGGTAGGTTTGGTCGGCTTTCTTACACCCTTAACCATATATTTATCATTAGTTGTCATATATCTACTATTTACCAATTTATAGAAATATTCTATCTAATTATTCTATGGTAAACGAAGGATATCAACTCAGCAAAAATATTGAATCCTGAATATATTGGCCTTCATAGCGATCGTAAAATGGATATTAAAATTTTATATAAACTTAAAGTGACCGATCAATGGACGAGTGTGTGAGCACTCAAAATCCAAAACATTTCACACTTTTTTCTCTAAAAAATGTGAAGAACCTTTATAGAAATTTGCAGATCTGGAAATAGATGAAGCATAGAGGAAGGAGAGGAAGGAGGCAAACCCTTTCTTCATAAAGAATTAGATGGCCAGCCAACCTAGCTAGGAGCTCTAAGGCTCCTTGGTCAGCCCCTCTCTTGGGCTCTAGCTAAGATTGTTATTTTGGCCTTTCTTCCGATACTTTCGTTAAAACACTGTTGGCACAAATAATTTTTCCATTGATCACTCATTCATCTTCAAAAGCACTCTATGCGGATTAAGAGAAGCTCAAGGAGGAGAAGAGGAAGTTTGAAGCTATGGTCTATACGCACAACCAGGACTCTCTAGAGCTAAGAGTGCGCTGGACAAAACCATTGATGCAAAGCATAAGGCTCTTGAGGACCTTGTGAAGGCAAAGGAGGACCTGTGCTAGAGCAACAATCATTGTCAGAAGGCGGAGGCCATGCTCCTCGATCAAAACAAAGTCAGTGAAGTTCTGCGCTAGCAGGAGAAGATCTTGAAGAAAACTTCAAGTTTCGAAAGGAGGTGGCTAGAGAAGCTTGTCTTCGTTCTTAAGCTGAAAGGCAAGATCAGGAATCACTTGGAAAACTGGCCATATCTGAGGCCGCTGCCAACGAGCGTTGGACTGAGGTCCACTCTAAGGGGATGATGACTACAAGAAATCCATCGAAAACGAGAAGGCGTTGATCTGGGAGTTTTCAGTTATGATGGATGTAGAGACGAATTCGTTATAGCTCATTCTGAGTGGTGCGTCAGTGTCCTTTCCTGGTTGTCATAGGAAAAGGAAGATGAAAATGACCCCTACCTCCTAATACACATTAAAACTAGGAATAATATCTTAGAAATCTCGGGCGCTTTGACTCAAAATCATTATACTACCTAAATTTTAACTTCTTCCTCATTAATCCTTAAAGTTTCTCCATTCATCATAAAACTCTATCGACTCTCAAATGCTTGTTAATTCGGTACATGTATGACATATGGCACATGCTTTTTTTCCCTAAAATTACCCATGTTTTCAACATTATAAGCTATCCATACCCATGATTTTTTCATCCCAAATTCAACCACAATTGCTTCTCCATCTGCATTGATTTGTCAAAAATTTTGACATTTCTCCTCTAGTTTCAGTAATAGTTCGGGTTTCATCTCTTTTGGTTCAGTTTCAGTTTTCATGAATCGTCTTTATTTTTCTCTTTCATGAATAAATTATATTATTTTTAACAAATTTTTACCTTTTTTCAAAAATGACTTCATCAAGCGGTGCTTTTTGTTTCTAGAGTGTTAAGAATGTTTTGTTATTGTGGTTTAAGAGTTCTATTAAGGTTATCTACAACACACGAATGTATAACATAGTGTTATTATTTGATAGCACTATAATCAAATAAACTTAAGGAAACTGTAATTAAAGATACATATTGGTAGTACTTGTCATTAAACCAACATCATTATCCTACATATCATTTCATATTCTTCAACAAAATTCTTACATATCATATCCTTCACAAGATACTTGCGATATCTTTTACAAAATACCTATATACCTTATTCTTTACAAAATACCTGCAATATCCTTTACGAAATACTTACATAACACATCCTTTACAAATACTTGCAATATCCTTCAACAAAATGCCATTCACAAAATATTCATCTACATCCATATTTAATAAAATCATTCTAATACCTTCATAGATTCGATGTTTTTCTTTAAAAAAATCATTTTCATGTGTTATATTCCAAGTTTATGAGATAGACGCTCATGTAGGAAATAGAGGTCACGAGTTTAGGGTTTCGAAGAAGAATAAAGAAAAATAAAGAAGGGTTGGGTTTCAAAGAGAGAGAGAGAGATCTCAAAGGAAGAAGAAGGAAGAAGAAGGAAGAAGATGAAGGGCTTTGACCTTAACGTAAGGCGGAAGATGGAAAAGTGAGAGAGAACTTTATTCTCGTAAGGGCTCGATGGAGAGAAGATTATAATGATGGTCTTTTTATAACGTGCACGACACATGACATATTAAACGACGTTTGATATGATATTTTGGGTCTGAGGGAATTTTGTGATGGATGAAGAAACCCTAAGAACCAGGAAAGAAGATGTTAAAAACTTAAGGGGTAAATTGATTTTAAGTCAAAATGTAAGTATAATGGAGATTTTTTTTATCTCGGGCAAGGTACATAATATATTAAACGGCGTTTGACCTTATATTTCAAACAAATCTACTTGTGGGAATCTATGTGGCTTGCCATTAAGCTTCTAAGTGGCTTGCCACGTGAGATGGGCCCGCTAAAACTCTCTTTATATTTCTCTCAACAAATGGCCACATCTTCTTGAGGGATAATTTTATCATGTCGTGAATTTTTTTCACGACATGGATGTTGGGCTATTGTGGCCCTTAGATTGCATTTGGAGTAATTTGAGCTATTCAAATCCCAACAGGTAGCATGGTTTTTTAGGTTTTTTTTGTTCATCAATTACGTAGTGGGGTTCACCAAATACGTAGCAAAGAATAATTCTTTGAGGGGTTCACCAATTATGTACTGGGGTTCACCAATTACATAATGAGGTTCACCAATTACATAGTGTGGTTCACTAAATACGTACAAAAGAATAATTTTTAGAGGGGTTCATCAAATAAGTACTAGGGTTCACCAATTATATAGTGAGGTTCACCAATTACATAGTGGAGTTCATCAAATACGTACAGCAGAATAATTATTGGATTGGTTCACCAATTACGTACTGGGATTCACCAAATACATAGTGGAGAACAAGAGTGAGAGCGAGAGAGAGAGGCTCTCTCTCTTGTTCTCTCCCTCTCTCACTCTCTCTGTCTCTCTCTGGTTCTCTCTCTCTCTCACACACACACTTATTATGGGAAATTAGATTGGATTAATTAAGGATTCTCGGTACAATTGAACACTTATACATAAACTCGTTAAAAATTGTCATTGATAGTGTTGTTGTGTTTTTGTGACCAGTATCGAGCGAGACAGGTTTTCACCATATATAATTATAGGTTGTGTTGTTATGATGATCTGTAAATCCTATTTATCAATTTGACGAACACGTATAACCCTCAAGGTCAGAATCTTTCTATAGATCGAACATATCTACTAAAAGTTTGAAATTGAATATTGAAATTTGAAATTTTAACATTTTATTTATAAATTATAATGCCATAAAATTTTGAAAATAACCTATTTACATTTTAATTTATAAGCATATAAAAAACCTAAAAATTAAAAGAGATAGGAATTACGAAAAAATCTAAAATTAAGACCGAAACAGCTTCTAGGCCTCCGAAAGAACTTGAACGAGTGTTTTTCGGACTAAAAAATGAACTGCAATAGGTAAACCCATCGCACATGTAGATCTCTGAATAAACTTTGATTTGATATCTTACAGTCCACGTGGTTGCACCCGAGTCAAAAGTTACGTTCTCCAGAAGTTGACATGCGCGTGTCACGATCTAATAGGGAGTATTGCTCTCTTCAGGGACTTCATTGCAAAAATAAAAAAAAAGACACAAAACAGAGTATCACACCAACATGGCACACCAAATACATATTAAATGTTGATCACAGTAGTGCATAATGTAATTGAAACTCAAAGAACATAAGCATTGGATACAAGTAAAAAAATATGAAAGTTGTCAGGTAGGGATAAACCTTGAACTTTTGAGGCTTTTTGCGAATTACTTTCTGTAGAAAAAAAATAATTTTGAATAATTTTGAACCTTAAACAATTTCTCCCATTGAGCAACATTCCTTGTACAAATTTAGTTCAATACCATGTCTGAGCAAGAAATAAAAAAAATATTACTCGTGTTCAATGAACCTTTTACTATACCATAAAACTTTCACAAAACAAATCTTATTCAAAGTATTTAGATTAAGGAGGAAGATGAAATGAAAACACAAAAGAGAACAAAAAAAACTATGGCAAGAACTAAATGAAATATAAGCACACATCGAAGTTTATAATGCTCCTTGTAAGTGGCCATCTCGAAGTTTAAAACACAATCCAAAATGTAGAGTTGAATTTCCTAAAATAAGGAATTTTACATATTTGGCAAAAGGTCTATATTAAGCCAATGAAATATGGGATTAACTCAAGTAAACATAATACAGAATATTAAGAGTTACATTCTAATTTCTCCAATGCTATTGAGATCCTAAAAGAAAATATTTCGGGAAAAAAATATTGATGTTGTACATTTTTTATAAGTAACATGAGTTTCGTACATTTATAACATTATTAATAAAAATAATAAACCCACCACCATCAAAGGACTACAGGTTTAGGTTTAGGCTACAACTAATCAAAACTAATTTCTCACTAAAAGTATCAAATTTACCTATAAAAGGGGTGGTCTATCCTTGATAACACACTCAAATAACACTGGATCTGCATTGAATTCATAAGTGCTTGATATAAATTTTTGGTAAATAAAGGAGCAGGTCTTCTTCACAAAGATGATAGCGATACAAACACAATGGCAATACCATCCTTTCTACGAGATAGAAGACTGAGACTGGCAACGATAAAAATCACTAGAGGGGTTCCAATACTAACCTACTATAAAGAACAAGCCCAACTTTTCGCTTGATATGAAAAACACCATAACTAAATGGGTTGTACTTGTCTTCAATAGTCCACCATGGTTTATCTATTGAAATTTAAATGGAAATAATCTAAAACATCATATAGCAGTATGAGTCTACAAGAGTATATGTTTGTTGTAGAGCAAGAATCAAGGTTAGTTTCCCTTTCTAAAACTTAAGTAAAAGGAAAAAACAAAAACCAAGTATGGAGCATCATAAACTAATAACAGAAGCCAACAGTAGAGTCCATCTACTTTCTGGAACGAGCTCTATTTCTTATGGCCATTATTGATGGCTACAAAGTCTTATAGTCTTCAACTCAGAGGAGAAAACAAAGTATTCAGTCAACAAAAACATTAGTATTCTTTAAATCTGTTAAACTGTTAACAAAAGAAAGATGGGGAACTATAAATAGCAATGCTGTTTTGCCATTGAATATTTCGAACTTACATTAGCTCGTTCTGGCACAAGGTATGGGGTAACTTCACAGAAATTCATTTCTACATAATGTTTAGTCTCCCTAATTATAATTTCAAGAGGAGTATAGACTGGTAAACCAATATTGTTTGTCAATCAAAACAGAAGAAATTCCATAACTTAGCGTCTATTCTTGTTTGTCAATCAAAATAGAACCAAAACCGTAAATCACGAAATATGCAAATCGCAACAAGAGGAAGATGCAAATCACAACCAAAACCCTAAATCAGAAACATGCAAATCGCAACCAAAATCCTAAATCAGAAACATTCAAATACAGAAACTTCTCCATAAGAGGAAGAAAAACGATCTAGGATAGAGAGCTCGATCATACCTGGGTATTGTTAAACTTGAATGATTCACAAACTTACCGAACTAAAAACCTAAATCATGAGAAAATCTTGGAGAAGAGATCTCAATCGAAGTCACCGAGGGAAGCTACCGTGTATTTGGCCTTGCAGCGGTAGTGGAGTCATCTGGGATGTAGATCACATGCCTTGATTTTGGGTTGAAGATAGGATGAGAGGAAGAATGGAAAAGAGAGAAAATTGAAGGAGATTGTTTGGCTACCGGTTGTAAAGAAAAATGAGAGAAAATCAACTTAACGGATGGGATTATCCTGACTAGATCCAATGGCCAGGATCAATCCCAGCATCAATGTCGGAAAATATTTTCTCAGCGTTAGAGATTGACCCTCCTTGAAAGTCAAGTTGAGCAGTGTTAGGTCCCACTCACCCCTCGGGCAGATTCTGCAGCTCTCATTATTTATCTCCATTTTCGTCTTCCCTAGGCTTTGCTCTGTCCAGCTCAAGCTTTTCTTGGCTCTTTGGTTTTATGACAAACATAGAGTGGGAACCATTGAGAGATAGAAAGGAGAGGGAACCTTAAAAAATTATACTTGTTTTGCAAAAACTAAATTCTTTCGATGGGTATTGTATTTTTATCTATGTTTTGGTCAAATGTCAATTAGTTTAGAATATAGCACTATATATATTGGTCCACCATGAAAACTCTCTTCCATTTTCTTAATACAGAGGCAAACAGAGATAGAGATGAGACTGTTCACTTTTTCCTTTAAGAGTACAGTCCAAACACACTCGTCTGGTAAGAATTAACCCTCTCGACTCTCAGATATGTAAAAATAACCCTATTTTCCATAAGGTCCAAAAGTACCCTTGAAAGATCTAATTGGACAGAAAATACATTGAACTGATAGGAGAGCAGTCAGGCCGGTGGCTCCTCAACGATGTATCGGTTCTATAATTAAAGAGCATTTTCTTTAATTACCCAATCGGTCCACCGGTGGGATCGAACTGGTGTACTGGTCGGTTATTAAAATGAATAATTTCTTAAATTAGGGAGCGATGCACCAATTCTCCAAAATTGGTGAACTGGTATGTATAGTATTTTCAAATTCTATAAATAGTCGAGTCATTCTCCTCTCTCCCACAAACTTCAACGAACCATTCTCTCTTCTCTATGATATTCTTACAACCTTGTTCTTTGTGTTCTCGAGCTTAGAATTGTTAAATCTCCTTGAGTGAGAAAAATATGTGTGATGGAGAAAAATAGTTGTGAGTTAAGTTTTAAAATTTGCGGTCTTGAAGAGAATTCTTTTTGTAAGAGATTTCTGGATCTTGTAGAGCTGCATTGTCATGGTCTGATTGATACCATAAATCAATAGAGATTGTAAAATGTTTGGTCTTCACCCATAAGAAGATCATGAGAGAAAAGTCTTCAAAGTTGGATCCTTAAAGTATGGACGTAGGGATAAACTTTCCCGAACCACGTCAATATCGTGTGGCGTATCTCTCTACTCACTATATTTTTCACATGCTTTTATCTCTCGCAGTCTTATATTGACTTGCTATTTATGTTTCTGCACTTATTATGCAAAGTCAATATTTTTGCATTGGTATTATTATTCAGTTAAGCGATTTTTTATTTTATGATTATTTAGTTGAGTGCAAGAATTTCTTAAATTGCACACAACTCAAATCACCCTCTCTTTGTTGGCCATTTCGATCCTACAACTGGTAGCAAAGCTTCGTAATCTCTCTTTTAAAAAATTTCATCATCTTGAGTAATGAAAACTACGAGTGGATCTCTTGTTGAATGTCAAATATCTACTAGACTACTTTTCTCTAACGGCAATCGAGCTCACATGAAAACTTATTTTCAATTTACAGATTATAATTTATGGGATGTCATAGACATTGTGCTCACATTCCTTAGAAAACCCTAGAAGGTAGAAATATTACTAAGCTTAGTAGTGAAAGGAATGATGAGAATAAAAAGAAAATCTAATGGAATGCTAAAGCTATGAATGTTATGTATTGTGCTCTTGATCGAAATGAATTTAATAGAATATCTACTTGTGAAAGTTTATATGGCATATTCTTGAGGTAACACACGAGAGTACAAACCAAGTCAAATAGTCTAAGATAAGCATGGTTGTACATAATAATAAATTATTTAAAATGAAGCATGACGAATATGTGCGTGAAATGTTTACTCGCTTGACTGATATTATAAATGGGTTGAAATCTCTTGGAAAAACTTATTCTCATGTAAAAATGGTGAGAAAGTTTTTTAGTTGTCTACCAAAGAATTGGAAACTAAAATGACAGTCATTTAAAAAGTCAAAGATCTCAATACACTTCCACATGAGGAGCCTGGCTCCTTGTTGACACACGAAATACGGCTCAAGGAAAATGATGAAGAAGAGACTCCCTAAAAGAAGAGTATTTTATTACAATCAACACTTGAACAATCCAAACATGAGAAAGATGACTATGATGAGGAAGATGACATAACCCTTCTCACTAGACAATTCAAGAGATTCTTGAAAACACGAAAGAGTTAAGACGATAGAAAGATATTATGCGACATACTCGCATACTACGGATATAAGAATGTTGAACATATCAAGGCCTACTGTCCATAATACCCAAATAATTTCAAACAAATGGCATTCAAGGCAAATTTGGATAAGACTAATGAAAGCAACTCTAAAGAAGTAGAAGAAGAAGTAGCAAACATGTGCTTCATGGAACTTCTTCTTCCAACTGCTCCTTTTCTTCCATGTGTTCATCACCTTTTTGAGCCACATCATCGTGTCCTACTTGTTTTACAGCCTGCTCATCCCTAACCTTTCCTTCCTCCTCAATCTTCTAGGGGTGAAGAATGACTTCGGGTTAATGAGGTAGTGGCCAAGTAGGCATTGTGAAATTTTTCTGAAGACTCTTCTGTAGGGCATTGTCTCTTATTTAAGCATACTCCTGGTATGCTTGCTGCTGATGCTCCAGTTGTAGTGGCAACTTCTGTGCCTCTACTGTAGGACTTCTTGCTGAACATGCTTCTCATTAAGTTGTTCTAATTCCTGCTCAAGGTTAGTGTTAGCCAATGTCTTTTGCTTAGAAGCTTTCCCTGAAGATGATGGCTCCAACAGGTCTTTTTTCTTTGCTGCCAAACTTGCCATAGTAGTAAAGTTAATGGCCCCATGATTGACAAGCTTTTCTTCTTCACTGACAAAAGGAACATGAGCTACATGGCACAGCTTAGAAATCAAACAAAGGAAAAATAGACCAACATTAATTGATTTACCATTTGAAGGAGCGTGCAAAAGAACGTCTCTCCTGATTTACTATTTTATTTACCATTTGAAAGAGAATGCAAAGAACTTATCTATCTTGCGTTACTATTTGAATAAGCGTAGTGGGCATTATTGTGGTCCTAATGAAGTTGTACCAAACCTTAGCTCTAGGTTTTAAAGCTAACCTAAGGCATGTTATTACTCCCTCAGCAACACATTATGCCACTTAGTTCCAATGACAGTCAACTCTTTTAAATTGGCATTAAGCTTTACTTCATTAACTTCCTCTGCCAGAATAGAGTATTCGTCATCAAAGTCAGGAAAATCATACACAAAATTATTGTTTCAGCAGTAAAGGGAATGAGAGCACCTCTTACAGTTACAACTGTTTGCTCATGATTTAACAAATTGGCATAGAATTCTCTTACCAGTGGTACAACAATGCTTTGGAAGGGGTGTAAAACCTCCTCCAATTTCTCTATATGATGATGGCTGCTATATCTTTTGGGAGCCCAAGAGAATCAATATTCTCTATTAGGAAGCCTTTTTCTTAATGAAACCTGTTCATTCACAAACTTCTCAGTCATTATGTACTTCTTGGTGGGTCACTTTTTCTTCATTTTGATAAAGGAAGAAGGTTATTTGTAGGAAAGATCGGACTTAGGATTTCTGGGAAGAACATGGCGTCGAGAGGAAGGAAAAAGATGGAAGACTTGTAGGTCTACGAAGAGGTTACGTGCTCAGAATGCTTTTGAATTTCAAGCCAACACAACTCTTCCCTAGCTTGCGACCTATGATTCAGTGTGACAATTTTGAAATATGAATGCTTTGTAGATGGGGATTCAAATTTTTGGCGAATGTCGTTGTGATTTGTTATTAAATTATGAAAATCTTTGAGATATTTTCGCTGAGCTGGCACTTGCATGTTGGAGCCTTCCCTATTTATCTCTGTAGCAAGGAATTCCCATCATACCCCTTTGTGTTAGAAGATTGTCTGTTTGTTAGGGTCCACATCTATACCTTCCTGCAATAATAAACCAACAAAGATCTTTTCTTTGGTGGGATATTAAAATCAAATAATGATGCTTTTATCAAAAAGGAAAGAGAAATAAGGAATGAGAAGTATCAAATAAGATATTCTAGCCTTAACTAAACAAAATCAAATCAAATTCAAATAAAATCTTCCTGGGTTGTCTCTCATCAGCGCTTAGTTTTAAGTCATCAGCCTTACTTGAGTTACTTTTTCACGGATCTTTGAGTTGGGCTGAGGTCTTCATCTTGTCCTCATTGCCCCAGTAGTGCTTTACCCTTTGTCCATAGCTACATAGGGATAAACCTTGACCAATTTAAATAGGCAAGACCACCTTGATTTTAATTTCTCAGGAAACAGCTTAAGCATGAAGTTAAATAATATAACTTGGGCTCTAGGTTCTAGATCTTGGGACATAATTTGTTTATCATGTCACTTTTTGGTCTTTTCTTTATACAACCTTGCATTTTCATATGAAAATATTCTGAACTCATCTAGCTCGTTCAACTATAAGGCCTTATTTTCTCCAGCAGCTTACAAGTCTAGGTTTAGCTTCTTAACAGCCCAAAAAGCTTTGTGCTGCAGCTCCAATGGCAGGTGACATGCTTTGTAAAAACTAGTTTGTATGGAGACATACCCAAAAGAGTCTCAAATGATGTTCTATAGTCCAATAATACATCATCAAGACTGAGAGACCAATCTTTCCTATTTGGGTTGACTACCTTTTCCAGTATTCACTTGATTGGTCTAGGGATAATAAGCTATAGCGACCTTGTGCTTCACCTCATATTTGGCTAAAATCCCTTAAAAAAGCCCATTGAAAAATGTGTCCCTTCATATCTAATAATAGCTCTAGGAGTACCAAACCTTGTAAAGATATTCTTCTGAAGGAATTTGACTACCACTTTAGCATCATTTGTTGGTAGGCTAGAAGCTTCTACCCACTTAGACACATAATCCACTGCCACAAGGATGCAAAGATTTCCAAATGAAGGCGAGAATGGTCCCATGATGTCTATCCCCCATACATCAAACAATTCAACCTCTAAAATGCTATTAAGAGGCATCTTGCCTCTGTTATATGTTCCTAGTCCTTTGACATTTGTCCTAACATTTTATCACTTCATAAGCATCCTTGAAATTGAAGGCCAATAGTAGCCAGATTGAAGCACTTTAGCTGCGATCCTCAAGCCTCCAAAATTCCCCCCATAGGGAGAATAGTGGCATTGTTGTAATATGCTTTGGATTTCTTCTTCAGGCACACATCTTCTAAAGATTTGGTCAGGTTCTTGCTTGTAGAGATACGGGTCATCCCAGTAGTAAGTCTTGACTTGTTAGATTTTTTTTCATTTGTTGTGAGTTGAGATCTGGAGGTAACACTCCACTAGAAAGATAATTCACTATATATGCATACCAAGGGGCTTCCAATTATGAAATTGCCAAGAGTTGCTCTTCTAGAAAAGTTTCCGTAGTGGCCAATTCTGGTGTAACATCTTTTCCAGTTTTCAACCTTGAGAAATGATATGCCATATGGTTCTATGTACCTTTTTTGTCATTGATTTCAAGGTCAAACTCTTGAAGCAATAAAATCTACCTGATCAGCCTAGGTTTGCATTCTTCTTTGAAATCAAGTACTTAAAACTGAATGGTCAGTATACACATTAAGTTTGGTGCCAATAAGATAAGCTTTAAATTTATCAAAAGCAGACACAATAGCTAATAATTCATTATCAGTGGTAGTGTAATTCAAATGTGCATCTGTAAGTTTCCTACTGGCATAGTAAATTAAATGAAATTTTTTACCTTTTTTTACCCCAATATAACTCTCACTATATAGTCACTAACATCACACATTAGTTCAAAAGGTAGCTCCCAATTAAGGGCTACTATTATAGGAGCTGAAACTAAAGTCTTTTTCAATTCAATGAAAGCATGCCTACAATCATAAGTAAATTTAAAAGCTCTATTATTTTCAAGTAACATGCATAAATGTTTAGATAGTTTAGAGAAATCTTTGATAAACCCTATACAGAATCCAACATGCCCTTAAAAACTTCTAAGCGTTTTTCTAAAGTGGGGCATGAAGTTTTTCAATTACTTCAATTTTTGTCATAGCTACTTCAATACCTTTCATAGACACTCTATGATCTAGGACAATTCCCTCTTGTACCATAAATTGACACTTGCTCCAATTCAAAACAAGTTGGTTTGCTCACATCTCTTAAAAACTCTCTCAAGGTTAGACAAACATTCTAAATATGATTTACCAAAAACTAAAAAATCATCAATAAATACCTCAATTGTTTGCTCCGTCAAGTCTATAAATATGACCATCATACACTTTGAAAGGTTGTTGGAGCATTGCAGATCCAAATGGCATCCCTTTAAAAGTGAAGGTTCTTTAAGGGCAAGTGAAGTGGTTTTTTCTTGATCCTCAAGTGCTATAGCTATTTGATTATAGCCTGAGTACCCATCCAAGAAATAGTACTACTCTTTGGTCAGTAAAGGGCAGAGGGAAATGATATTTTTTGTGGCCTTGTTCAGTTTCCTGTAATCCATGCACACCCTCTCACCAGTCACTGTCCTTATTGGAATTAACTCATCGTTCTCATTTGCTATAATAACCACCGCTCCTTCTTGGGCACGCATTGAACAAGCTGACCGAAGCACCATCTGAAATTAGGTAAATGATCCCTGCATCAAGCCATTTAATAATATCTTTTTTCACAACCTTCTTCATGATAGGGTTTAACCTCATTTTCTGCTTAATGGAGCTACCACTTCCTTATTCAAGTAATATTTTATGCATACATATAGAGGGACTTATACCTTTTATATAAGTCATCATCCATCTGCCAGCCAATAGCTCTCTTATATCTTTCTAGCACTTCAAGTAACATCTTCTCATTTTCACTACTCAAAGAATAAGAGATGATGATAAGCAAAGTACTGTTCTCACCAAGGTAAGCATACTTCAAATAGGTAGGAAATTTTTTAGCTTCAGTAAAGGTGGTGATTCAATGGAGGATACTGATGGCTTGAATTTCCTCTTAGATAGTTGTAATGACTCAATTTGCTTCTCAAACTTTGGAAAAGACTATTTAGAATCTAACCGTGTGACTTCTACCTCTTTGTCTTGATGTGTTACCTTCTTACAACTTATGCACAACTTTTCCATGATTATATAATCCATAATAAATATATCTGCACACTCTTCTATCTCTTCATCTGGGTATTTCATTGCATTAAAAATATTGAAGGTAATCTCTTAGTCATTTACCCTTATAGTAAGTTCTATTTTTTGCACATCAATGATTGTCTTGCTAGTAGCCAAAAGGATCTTCCTAGAATTAGGCACTTCTCTATCTGCATCATAGTCCAGAATTATAAAATATGTTGGGAATATGAACTTATCTACCTACACCAATACATCCTCTATCTTACCTTCTAGATACCATAAGATCTATTAGCCAACTGCAAAGTGATAGTTGTGGGCCTAGCTTACCCTATTGTCAACTTTTAGAAAATGGACAATGGCATTAAGTTGATACCTGCTCCCAAGTCATATAGAGATTTCTCATAGTGGGTCTTACCTATGGTACAAGGAATAGTAAAGCTTCCAAGATCATTAAGCTTTGGTGGAATCTTGTTCTGTAGAATCAGGCTGCATTCATATGTCAAAGCTACAGTCTCAAACTCTTCTAGCTTTCTTTTTTTGGTTAAGATGTCTTTCATAAACTTGACATAGTTTGGCATCTATGGCAAAGCTTCTACCAAAGGTATATTTATATGTAGTTGTTTTAGCATGTCCTGTAATTAATTGAATTGACCATCTAACTTCTTCTTTTGCGACCTATGAGGAAATGTGGGCAAAGGTTTCTCTACTCTATCCTCCACTACGTGCTCTACAGGTTTAGATGCTACATCAGTAGGATGCTCGACCACAGTTCTTATCTGACCAGCTTATTTGTCTCTATTTTCAGGTTGCACCTCTAGTCTATCAATTGGTTGTGCTGCCACTTTGCCACTTCTCAAATGTATTTCCTTGTAGTGTTATTTTCCCTCTCTTATGGGATTTTCACAATTTCTAATAAAGTACCTTGAGGTCTATTGTTAAATGCATTGCCCAATAGTCCTACTTGATTTTCCAAGTTCATGAGGGACATTTCTTGACTCTGAATAATTGCAAACTGGTTTTGGATAATTGCCCAATAGTATAAGGTAGTTCTGTCGTTGTTGGCTTTTATACTTGAGCTTGCTGTGCAAAACCAACAGGATAAATTGATCTACTTTGTGAGTTTCATAGCCCTGCACCTTGATTACTCCAGGATAAATTAGGGTGTTACCTCTAGTCAGGATTGTAGGTATTGGACTAAGGGTTGTTGTTATTTCAATTAAAACTCTCCACATAGTTCATTGAAGCTTAATCTCCTGCACAACTCTTAAACAAATGATCTTCACTAAAATAAACATAAGATACCTCCGCTACTTGGTTCATAGATTGTTGCGTTCCTTGGCTTTGATTCTGACTTGTTATGGATGTCATACTCAGAGTCTTGATCATGTTGGTAAATGAAGATACCATAGTTTTCAAGGCTACCATAGTATCCAGGTCATGTATCCATGCAACTGTCTTACTTGTTGCTGCTCTAGAAGTTGGCCACTGGTAGTTGTTGCTTGCTATTCTCTACAAAATCTCATATGCCTCATTATAAGACTTAGACAAAATAACACCACTTGCTGAAGCATCAACCATCAGTCTTGTAAAAGAATTCAGCCCATTATAGAAGGTTTCAATCTGGATGCCATATGGGATTAAATGTGGACATTTTCTTAGCAACTCCTTGAATATTTCCCATGCTTCATATACAGATTCGTCCTCCAATTCATGGAAAGAGGTAATCTCATTTTTTAATTTGGCATTCGTTGCAGGTGGGAAATACTCATGAAGAACTTCTCAGCAACGTTATTCCAAGTGCTAATAGAATCTAGAGGTAAAGAATTTAGTCAAGCTCTAGCTCTATTCCTTAATGAGTAAGGAAATAGCCTCATCCTTAGGGCATCTTTTGAAGCTCCAAGTATTTTGAATGAATCATTGACTTCCATGAAAAGTCTTAAGTGCATGTGAGGATCTTCAGTGGGCAGTCCATTAAATTGCCTAACAGTTTGTGACATTTGACACATAATAGGCTTCAACTAAAATTATGGAGCTTGGATCTCTGGTCTTAATATTTCAGAGTTCATTGCTTGTGGTTGAAAGATCGCATAGTCCCTAATTGACCTCTCTCTATCATCAGCCATCACTATGACATTATTGTCATTATTAGCTTGATTGCCATTTTGATTCTGGTTCTCATTTAAAACCACTCCTTCTTCATTAGCTGCTATATATCTCACTGTAGTGAATCCTCCATGCTCTCTCTTCTCAACTACCTTAGAGTCATGTCAATCTTTGGATTAAAATTGAAGTCAGGTAATTGTTTCCATCGCATAAAATGAATTCCAAGTTCCTGCAACATGGCAGTAGCAACAATTTTAGCACTATATCTCACTAATTAAATTAAATTAATTTGATCTAAATTACTAAGTTTCTAATTCAATCCCCGGCAACAACGTCAAAAAATTGTTTTATGAAATATGTACGCAAGTGCACGTGTCATTAATAAGTAATAAAGAGATACGTGAGTGTCATTATCTACAGGGGTTGATGAAAAATAGGGTAATAAATCAAATCGAGCTTAAGTCTAATTGGAGCAGAGTAACAACACTGATTTTGAGTTTTAGTTAATTTAAGAGTAAAGTAAAAAGGGCATTAATCTAAGGTGAGATATAGAGCAATACTTGTAGAGTAATGGACAAAAGACAAAGTAATAAAGATGTGATCAAGTCCCTTTGTCATTAATGTCTGTAGCTAAATTGGTTCAATCTACTACAACTTCTTACTAGCATTAACCTCAACTCAAATATGTGCAACAGATTTTCATCCTTACAGCACTTAACTCTAATCTTAATTAACTTATTCCTAAGCAAATAGAGTTGAGTTATCTATTATTTGTTCCAGTTGATTGGTTTACAGAGTAAGCATATATACCTATATTCCTCACTAAATACTTAGATCTATAAGATACAAGTATTAAAGTATCATTCAAGCTAAATCCATCAAATTAAACCTTTCGAAAATTCAGCCCAACCTGTATCATATTAAAGATGGCCAGTTAATTAATAAAAGTGAGCATTAAATGTACTTCAATGAAATGCTAGTAAGATATGAGCAGTTTGAACTTCATTAATTAGGGATAAAAAACTTCAAAGCTCCTTAACCATACTAGCTTAAGAGTTTTAGCTCATAACAAGCTTAAGAGCAGATTCAAGCATATTCATGGGTAAACAGTAAAAATATGTCTTACATGTGGCAAGATCTAGACCAAAGAGCTAGTAAGGGGATGTGGATGAATGAAGGCCGTCAGATCAGCTTGACAGTTATAAAAGGAATGCCAGAGAAGAATATTCCTATGTAACGGTTGGATTGCTATCATAACAACTCTAAGAAGCTTGCAACGAAAATTTTGATTTATTATCAATCAGTTGAAATTTTATATATATTAAGAGCATGTACAACCTTGAAAGACAATCATATACAATCGTACACCCTTTTCTCAATTTCTCTCTGCTTTATACCCCCTCTTTACTTTTCTAGTTCTAAAAATTTCCTTTACATTTTGGTTTGAGAGTGAGTAAAAGCTCTTGGAATCCACTTCAAAATGCCTAGAACCAGATTAAACGTTGCCCATAATGAGGAGAATGAAGATGATCATGTTGACCAACCTGCACCATTAACGGAGATGTTCTAGACCATGCTGCAGAAGATGAAGAGGCACAACAGTGAAGCCTTACATAACACGTGGCAGACAGTCCAAGACCATATTAATATATTACAATAGGAACTGGCGGAAACACGTGCAAAAGTGAGTCAACGGACAAACAATAAAGAACATGAAAACTGTTCGGAGCCAGACGAATAGGATATTTGGTAGACGAACCCTGAGACCAGTAGAAATGTGCGACAGGAAGATGGGGAAATCTAATCTCATGACTATGTAAAGGAAATAGGAGGAGAAGCCTACCCACTGAAGGTCATAACGGAAAAGGCAGTGGAGGAAATGCTAAAAAGAAAATAATGGAGATGAGAAAGTTGGGAATTGTAGGAAAGGCATACCTTGAGTCGCTTAGCAGTTCACCATTAAGCCCCAAAATTCTTGCTTCCCCAGTTCCCATGAAGTTCGTGGCGCCCAAGTTTAAATGCTATGAGGGGAAGTCTGATCTAGTGAACCATCTCAGATGGTTCAAACAAGTGATGACATTGTACCAACACGAAGATGAGTTGATGTGATGAATGTTTCCCACTAGCCTTGACGTAGTGCCTTGAAATTACCACTCACCCCCTTCTCATTCAATCACAGACTTCACCACCATGTCCTCAGTTGATAACTCTAAGAATTTAGAGTTATCCTAGCATTCCTACATCTGGATTATTGCTTGTTTTAGGGTGATTTAGGGATTCTAATGTATAATTTTAGTTTTTTTTCTATATATCTAGTTTTAGGGTGAGTTTTGTTATTATGCTAGCCTTGTTAGTAGTTCTCAAATAATTTTATGCATTGTGGTTTCTTTGGTGCAGGGTTATTTACAGAGTTTGGTATATTTTGATGCTGTAGCAGTTCCTGATGCTGCTAGAGCTGTTGTCCTACAATGCAAGCTTGGCGAGTGGTCTGGCCCGTTGTTCAGTTGGCACTGGAAGCTAACAGGGAGATTCCTGAAAGTCGGAATCTATTATTCCAGGTGTCATCAGTGCCTATTTTTCATGGTCCCCAACTCTTGAAATCTCGACACACCCAGTGCTAAGAAGAAACCCTAATCCCGAGGTAGATATAAAATAAAAAATAGCTAGTTTTGGAAGGGGTTGGACAATAGCCAAAAACGACCAACAATTTATTTCTACGAAGAGAACCTTGTGCAGAAAGGGATGAGAAAGAAGATGACAGAAGGAAAGAAGGCATTTAAGGAAGAAGACAAAGGCTTAGAATAACTCGTTTATTCTTCTTCTTTTCTTTCTTTTGTTTACCTCATTTCTCTCTGTCTAGCTTCACTCTATAGCTTATTTTCTTGTATAACAATTGAAATGGGATATGAGCTAATCACTTTGAGGCTAGTATGGTAATATGAACTTAGAATTTGCATCAATGTTTCAATTAAGTGTTCTTTAAGTTAATTTCTATTATTGATTGACCATCTTTAATAGAATACAAGTTAGATTAAGATCTAAACGGATTTAGTTTAATGGAATAACTTAATTGATGCTTGAGTGTTTAAATAAAAAATACATGAATATGGAATCATGTAGATCTAGACACTTTGTGAGTTATATAGACATATGAACTTGCCTTGTAACCCTTTGGCTGGAATTTTAAAAACTGATCACTAACTTGACTAAGCTTAGACATAAGTTAGTTAAGGTTCTAAATTGATAATCTCTTGAACGACAATTTATGGTGCTATAGCAACTGGATCAATGTGAACTTAGATAAAGTAAAGGATTAGGGATTTGATCATACTAGCCCCTCTCTCTCATTGGATATCTCACTGATATTAAGTAGTTTCTTAATCTGCAGTTTCATTTCACTTTACTCTTTATTTCTTATAAACTTTTACTTTAGTTTTAATTTCATCAACCCAATCATTATTGTTACTACATTTTCTTGCAAATTAATTCTGTTTTGGCTAAACATATTGCATTTTCACTTAGTCCCTGTGGAGATCGACTGATACTTACTACTTATTACTTGTTAAACGATATGTGCACTTGCATAGAGACACATTTCACACAACATCTGTCTTCTTGGAATAGTGCTCCATGCATCATTCAATGATGGAGGATACAAAATACCTTTTGACCATCTCAATTAAGAAAGGAGAATCCCTGCGCGAGTACACGTATATATTCAAAGACAAGATGGCTAATGTGGAATGTTGTGACTACCGAGTGGCGAGATTGGACTTTAGACGGGAATGGGATCCAAACCCCCTCTATTTGAAGACTTATCAAAGGTAAAACCGTTGTCCATGGCAGAAACATTCTAGCAGGCATAAACTTACATCACACTAAGAAGAAAAGTATGATGAAACTATCATAATGAAACATAAAAGTGCAACGGAAAGATGACCATGACTCCAACTAGGGAAAAAAGAGAACGGGGAGAACGGAAAGAATTGATGGACAGGGGGAGGGGGGTATAAACGGGAAAAGACTGAGAGATGGGGAAGATCGGCAGACGGGATTCAACCCAGGGATAAAGTTTATACGCCTCTTACTATGCATGTGAATCAGATTCTTGAGGCAATCAAGAATAAGCCGTTATTGGAAAGACCAGCCTCGTTGACAAAAGAGCCCAACTATACAGACAATAACAAGTACTGCTCCTTATTTAATAAATAAGTAGTTTAACGTGAATACTCTATAATCAATCAAGTGATCTAAAAATTATCTCCGTCTTTATTCTAAATAGGCAAAAGATTAATTAAAGTTAATTAATTTAATTTTAATTAATAGTTTTAATTAATTAAAAAAGGAAGAAAATATACGGTTGGGGATTGCTCCAACCGTTGCCTTCACATGGGTTAGAACCCATGGGAAGAGATGGCGTTTAGCCATTTTAATCAAAATTGTTTTTCTTTTAACGTTTTGATAATAATAAAAAATTCAAGTACTATGGCTTTGAACGTTTTGGATGTTCTTCTTCCAAAACAGTTTTTTTTTGTTTCAAATAAAAGAACACAATTTTGCTGAACAAAATACTTAAAGTGAGAAAAATATGGAAAAGTTTTGTGGTCTGAATTTGAGTACCCACTCACTCATGATTTTGATTGACGGTTCAAAAAATAGTTAGGAAGATTATGAAGTTTTGATTTTCGATCGTCACGCTTAAAGATATATTTTTCTAATCCATAATATAATTAGGCTATTTCTCAAATATTTCAAGATCTTATATTTTCCGCTGCGTTGATTCCTTCAATTGGTATCAAAGCAAATATTTTGAATTATTCGAGAAATGCCTTGCGAAGTATTAATGATGTTTTTATTATTTTCGATATTCCCTTACATAACCATTTAGATTTTAGTGTATATTTTTGTTGGTTATGTAATTAGACGGACAATCAATGAAGAGATTGTTTTTCCCTTTAGAATTCATATTTAATTTTCATAAATCCATGCAATTAGACGGACAATCTATGAAGAGATTGTTTTTCCCTTGAGGATTCATATTTAATTTTCATAAATCCATGTAAACTTTCTTCGACAAAGTTATGATCTAATTATTCGTATCAGGTGAAGATGGAAACAATGCGAAAGGAGTATTGAAAGACGGTTGAAAACTAGCGTCCTCGTAGAAGTGACTGCACAGTGACAATTCGATATTTGGATAATAAATTTTGGATCCGATATCGGATAAAAATCCTCTGCAAAGATACCGCAAAGGCCCAGAGTTTTGTGTTTCACGAAGAATATTAAACTCAGACGATTTCCTTGTCAAATCGGAGGCTGAATTTGAGGTACCGAGGAGTGACGAGAATTTTTTCAGTTTTTCCGTGTGGTTCGTTGGAATGGGACATATCTCATGAGGCAGTGGGTAACAGTCGACGGTGGCCAGAAGGTGCAACCATGGAGTGATCAAGGGTCTCAACAAGCGGTAGACGATTCTGGTGCCAGGGACCGATCTCAGCCTATCTTGGAGATCGGTTTTAGACTTTTATTTAAGATATGGTAGGGTTATGCAAGGCTAAGGTATATTTTAAATATTTATCTTTTATATCCTATTGTTTTGTTTATTATATTTTATACCATGTATGCTTAGATAATTTTATTTTATGCACATCACATTTAGATGTCATGTGGCTTTAGGTTTCTAAAAAGATAAACGTTTGTGATTACATAATGAAGATAAAATTAAGTATAATAAATCTGGTATAAAATGGCTAACCCTGGAAGCGTGTTTTTAGGTTTATTTAAATATAAATTTTAAATGTGAAAGTTGAGATATTGCCGTATACATTGCATGTTAATTTAAATATAAATTTTAATTTTAATAATACATTGCATGTTAATTTAAATATAAATTTTAATTTTTATATTCATGTTATGATGTATGCTTTAATGTGTTTGTAATGATTGAAAATTTTATTATTTTTAAGTAATTAAAATGTCATCCATGAGCTCATTAGCATCTTATTGAAAAAATTCTTGACATTAATGGATATTAACTAGGACTTGGATCTGATTGTAAAAAGAAGCAAGTACACTACTCTAGACCTTTCTTAGAGTTCTACTCAGAAGAATAAAATTAATATTGGCTATGTAGATAGATTGAGTTTTAGTTCCATGTTACATAGTGTCATTATATAACATATATGTTGGAACTATAGTAAATTCATTCTCCATGGAAGTTGATATAATTATTAATCTTAGTAAGATGTCTGAAGGGTAATGTTAAACACTTAAATGGCAAAGGAAATTTTTGTTGATGACCATATCCTTATGGTTGTTTTTATTTAACTAGAAAGAGATTCTTAAAGCTAAAATAGATGGGAAACTCCATATCATTATATTTAGATGCCTGAGCGAATTCCTTATATCAGTTCATGATTAAACTATAGAACATGCATAGATGTTTAATCAGGCCGAACTGAACTAGAAACTCCAGATAGCTAAGAGAATCTTAAGACACAGTTTGTGTTAAATGTGACCTAGTCCGCTTCTTCTCTTGAGTTTAAGCTTAGCCCAGATAAGATGAATAAGATAAAGATGTCTAAATTGAGTTGACTCAGAGTAAGAAAAAGTGAGCAAGTTGTAATGGGAAGTGCTTCTATTACAGGAAGACTGGATACAAGAAAACTAGCTAAAAGGTTTTCTTAACTATAAAGAGCTTAAACATGCATCTCATTAAGAAATGATCAGTGACCGATTTTACTACGTTCTGGTGTGTAGACTCTAAAATCACTAATCACAGTCACAATTATTTGTGAAGGTTCTACGAAACTAGAAAATTAATTGAGAGGGATTGCATGTTGTTCTTTGGATAGAGACCTCTGCACATTTTTGGATAATACATTTATTTCTATTTCTTTTGTTGCATGATATGGAATAAAATAATGGTATACATAGTACATTATAAATGACAAAAGTTTCTCAAGTTAACTATACGTTTATAACATATGTCTAGGTCATATAATCTAAGAACGATTCGAAGACTTGTAATAGACAGGCTTTATAGCCTTTAAAGTTTTAAACTTTTATCAGTAAACGAATCCATTTGCGATAAGAATATGAGCAAGAGTCATTTTTTAGAGAGAAAGACATAGAGGCACGTGACATTAGTGATGGAGTCTATTGCCTGAGTGGGACAAGTGAAAGTCTAGGTGAAGGGTAGCTATGGGTGGTGTCAATTTTATTGATTGAATCTCTAGATATGAATATGTTTGTCTTATGCTACTCGATTATAAAATTTTTGAGAAATCAAAGAATTTAGAAGGGAAGTTGAGAAGACTTAGATAGACAAACTAGGTCTCTTCGATTTGATCGAAGAGGTAAATACCTCTTAATGACATTCAGTGACTACATGGTAAATATCAGGATTGTATCACAGCTAGTTACATCTGGGTCACCTAGAGAATGGTGTAATAGTAAGGGGAAGCGTTTTCTTTTAACGTGATGAGATCTATGTTTAGTTATTTAACTGGCCTATTTTCTTTATGAGGATTAGCTTTATAGATGGCATATTTTGAATCTAACATCATCTATGGGAGTACCTGAAACACCATAAAAATTATGGAATGTGTGTAAGCCTATTTTACGTAACATTCATAAATGTGGATGTCCAGCACACATGCTAAAAGAGAATGATGCAAAGCTAGATGGTACATCAAAATGATATCTAGTTGTAGGCCATGCAAAAGAGAACATGGATTATATTCTTGGAAGAAAACTATATTTCAAAAAGAATATCTAGACATAACACAAACTTAGAAGAATTTTCTGATAATGCATGTGTCACGCAATCTAGTTGGTAAAAGAGAAGTCTGGATGTTAGTGAGAATCCAGGTAATAAAGAGAATAAGAATGAAGTACTTCCTAGTACTACACAACCTTATTATAGTGGGAACGTTTCTCATTCATATGAGAAATAAATGTTCTTAGGAGAGTCCATATGGTAATTCTAGCGGAACATGAACTAGAACCGAGTCACTATGTTGTAGTGGGAGAGGATTACAACCAAGTAAGAGATTCATGTTCAAGTGATAGACTTTCTTATCCATCTCAGGGGAACATGATTCAGATCCTAGAAAATGCATAGAGATTGTAAACGATGTAAAGTTAATCATTGGCTTCAAGCAATGAATCTAAGGGCCAGAAATTATGATATACATGATGTATTAGTCCAATCATGGACTTAAGCATGCATCAAGGACTAGAAACATTATGTTGACCATGTAATCAAAGTTTTGATTTTGATCAAGGTCGTAATGAGACATGTCAGTACAAGAGAAAGGAAGGAAACATAAAGATTTTCTTGGTGTTTTATATTGATGACATGCTATCATAGAGAACGATGTAAAATTCAATGTCACTGATAAAACCATGTTTGTCTCAATTCATGATATCAATAACTTTGGAAACGTTATCTTCATTCTAAGAATTAAGTTCTTTCGAGACTTAAATATAGAGTGATGTTCTTATCCTAGACTGCGTAGATAATAATATGTTGTATAGGTGTGCAATGATGTTTTCAAGAAAGGGCTTGGTACCCTTTTAACATTGGAACCTATGTATTCTGTCAATGTCTTGTGACATTTAGAATCCATTGGAAATCTATTATATAGAGTGACTTACATTGGTAACTAGGTGGAGTACCTAGTTAATGTACTCGTGCATTTGGAATGCATTGAAAGGACTAATGAGTCTGATTTTCAGTAAATTACTATTAAATAAAAACCATGACTCATTGCTATTATTTTATGAGTACTCTCAATCTTGAGAGAGTTATGAGCTCATATTTAATAACTTAGTTGTTTTGATCTATTAAGAATGAGACTCTATGAGTCAACATATTCTGTAAGTTAGATGAGTGCGTTATTAGATAGTGATTCCATAGATTCTCAATAGTAGAATCCATAGAAAGTTTTAATTAAGTGACATAGTATCTCTTAGGTAATTCACTTATGTCGTCACAATAAACTAAGTGCTTAATATCTCTTGTGGCATACTAGAGATTTGATAATTTTACTTGAGGCATGAAGTATGAAAATTATCATAGTTAACTAGTAGAATGAATTTGAAACCTAAAGATACCAAGGTGTGTATAAATATTAGGTTGATAGTAGTTAACTTAATTATGAACAATAGTATATTATGAAGAGGCATTACTTAATGAATAATAAGTCAATGATAGTTACATCGAGTAATATAAATATACTTGGAGTTCAATTACGATTTTATCACTACTACAATAAACTTATTTTTACCAAAAATCGTCATCAAAAGGTGCCGCTAAAACACATTTTTGATGACGGGGAATCCCCATCATTATTGGTGCCGCAAAAACACCTTTAACGACAGGGATTGCCCGCCATTATAGACGCCATAAAAATATCTTTAATGGCGGGTATTGATCGTCATTATAGATGCCGCAAAAATACCTATAATGATGGGGAATCCCCGTCATTTTAAGTTCATTTTTTTAAAAAAAAATACTGTCATGGGAAGACAAAAACCTGTCTTCTCATGACAGTTTTTCATTAATAGTATTTAACTTCAAAATGAGGAACAAATTGAAGGCATGCATATTAATGCTGGTGTATTGCCAATATGTGTGAGCGGTCACGCATGTTCCTTAAAAATCTTGTATCCAATTAGTAAAATATTTAGAATAACTAAATCAAAAAAACAAATTATCTACCAAACATCATGTTGGATCTTCAAGTACACGTATAAAAAAATATCAAGCGCTAATACGCTTCCCACTATCAATTCTTGGATTTTATTTCCATCAAACTATTAAAAACATAATTAAGATCAGTATACAAGAACATATGAAGAAAAAATGGAGCTAATAGAGATGACATTTTTATCAAGAATATGAAAACATCAACCCATAAACTTGGTCTAGGAAGAGAATATTGACTTGAAAAATGTAAATATGCACACCTCTAATTAACCAAGAATAGTAATAGAATCACAAGACAAGAACAACTTCTGAAAAAGCATAAATCATGCATGAATGATCAAAAGTTAACTTCTGATGTGATTCCAATTGTAGACGGCATAGATATTATAGTAGACAATATTTTTTATAAGATGTAGTAGACAATATGAAAGCAATGAAAATGGTCACTGGTTCATGATTCATGAATATCTATGTTATTGAGAACAAGGTTAATGAGTAGTGACCGTGAAAATTTGTCGTAAGAAAAAACGAATGAATTCGAAAAGAAATAAGTAAGAAATAAGTCAGGAAATTCAAGAGCCACCAATACAAAACAAGAGAGCTATAAGAACAAAATTTTGATCCAAATTTATGTCTAATAGTAATATATCGAGTATACATACAGTAAAATGCATCCCAAAACTTAGAAAATAGTATCAACAACATCACCAACATAGACTACAAAAACATGGATAAAGTACATATAAATTTAGTTTAACTAAAGCATGATTGAATTAAGGATAGTAAACTTTGCGCTTCCTATGCTTTGCCATATTACTGCCACCTTTAGTGGGCCCTGATGGTTGCTCACCAACATCATCTACTAATGGTATAGTTTTGATTTCATCAAAGAAGCTGTCTGTCAGGCCATTCAATCTAGAAAAATAAAATGTAATTTAAAATTAAATAAAAGATAGTTTTTGGACCTAATCAACTAAAATGAGAGATTGTTATAAATTGAACGTACCCATATCTTGATATCTTCAAGTGCTTCTCCCTCTTTTTACCATCTTCGTAAGAGGAGCACGAGTTGAAAGATCACCTTCTCTCCTCACACGCTCTTCCAAATTTTCAACATATCTAGAGACTTCTCTACTTTCCATTCCAACATTCTCTTTAACCTATATATTTACCATAAACATCAAACTTTCGCATATACTATATTTTGGCACATTAATGCAAACCAACAAAAAGAAAAGAAGCACTAAGAACTTACCTCTTCGGGCCTTCCAGCCATGTCGTCCATCAGTTCTCTCATATGAACACTCCTTCTAGCTTTCACAAGAGTCTTTCTCTCCTTCCTCAAGGCATTTCTCTCCATTCTTCTACTGATATTATCTTCATCCATAGAAATATGGGTAAATTTGGAGGGACGATATACACCAATATCATCCTAAAATATAGCTAAATCAATCAACAAGGACCATATATTTGTTTTTAGGCAAGTGAAAAAAAAAAGTTAATAACCCCACTTGCCTCAAAAATCCTATCTGATTTGCTAAGAAGCATATCGGGATACGGTCGATATTTCATGTTTCACCCCTTTCTTTTGGTAGAAAGAGAAGTATTATTCTCAAAGCTCTCCCAAAAAGTAATCCCAACCCATAACCCAGTGTGTTAACATTTTTCTCAGTGAAGTGTCCACTAATTCTTCATAAGTAATAAATTATGTGAAAACATACTAATTCAGAACTAGGAGCTCTAGGTGCCAAAGTCACTTCCTTGGAGTGTGGCATGTGATTGAGTAAAACTATTTTCAACCAAAGGTTCCCCAAAATTGTAATTGATAAAAATTCATGCCATTAAGAATGTTTGTAAAACTATAGAAGAAGGGCATTATATACCAACAAGGTACTTTAAAATTTCATTTTTATAGAAAATGGTTCTAATTCATGAAAAATGGAAGATCACTATACCATAGAATCGTGTCAATGAACAAACTTCTAAAAATAATATCAAAGGACTCAGAGTCAGAGCTTCAACATAAATAATCAAGCAGTAGACATATAAAACAAATCATACCCTATTCATCAAGCAGCTCATCCACAACCTTTCCGATCTGTTTTCCAATAACAAAGACGCAAATAAAGCTTAACAACACAAATTCAATCAAAACATAAGCCAAAATTGATCTAAAGTTAACTTTTGAAACCTTATTAAAAATGATCATACTGTCTATTGCCAATGCCAAACACTGCATACTGGAGATTCTAAAGCCAGTGCCCTCTCTCTTTCCCCTACACAAATAATCATATATTTAAATAAATAATAGTTAGATTTAGAAATTAATTTAAAATTCTAATCAAACTTTTTGACCAAGCCAATGATGGTGACTAACTATTACCTCAGTGAACCATTTATAGAACCTCATGGAATTATCAGTTGGTTAGCCATCGTCGTATCTGTATCCAACACCCACTAACTGATTTACAATAAAATTCCAAAGGTAAGATTCAAAAATAAAAAAGTTAGATGTTCACCGAAAAATACGTAGCAAAAAAGAAGAGAGCATGAGTCTCTTTTCCAAATTTCTTCTCGTATCCATAGTCATCAGCACCATAATCATCCTATGTGGACGATCAGCTAAGAGCATCCACTCCTTCCACTTGCATAAGAACAGTGAAGAGAAGCCATGCAAACCATCATTGAAACAAAAATCTTTGGTCATGTATCAATAGAAAAAAAAGCCATATGTAAAATAAATCGTGAACCCCAACAATCAGAATCCCTAAAACAAATCGTGAACTTAGGGTTATCATAAACACTAATCTATTTAACCAAATCCCTAAAAAATCCCAAATCTAAAATTAGATCTGAAATAAATTACAGATCTACAACTAAATCGTGAACTTAGGGTTGAGCTCTACCTGTTTTCGTGAGGGGCTATGCAAGCTTTAGAGCAGCTTCAATGGGAGCTTGAGGTTACTACCAGAAGAGAGATATGACTTTCTCTAGCAGATCGAAGAAGATGGAGAGAGAAAGAGATGGAGAGCAATAGAGAAAGACCGAGGGAGCGACGACACTAAGCGAGAGAGATATGGAGATGGCGAAGAGAGGGAGAATGGGGGGGGGAGAGATAGAGAGAGAGAGAGAGAGAGAGAGAGAGAGAGAGATGGAGTTGAGGGAGATGGCTCGATGGGGAAATTTTATATTAAGTTATAAGATGGCATTTTTGTAAATAAAGAAAACTTGGGTAATAATGAGAGTGTAAAAAATAATCTAATAAAAAAAGTAAAATGATTTTGACAAATTTTAGAATTACCTGTCATAGTAGATGAGCATATTATGACAGGTTATTTAAAAACTGTCATATTAGCTAAAACAAAAAAAAACTACTTCAGCACTTTTTTTATGACAGGTTTAAGGTACCTGTCACAAAAATCAGTATTTTACTGTCATTACAACTCCTTTTTGTAATAGTATATAGTGGAGTTAATCATAATTAATAATTAATAAATTTGACTATGAGTTTAATAATAAAGTTTATTAATTATGTAGCTAAATATATTTTTATTCGTACGATTTCTTTATTAACCTCAGATATAGGTTATATTGTGATGAGACTTATTTAATAAACAAGTATTTCAGGTTAGATATTCTATAGTTAACCAAGTGGTATAAAAACTATCTCCGTCTTTATTCTAAATAGGTCAAAGATTAACAATTAATTTATTTAATTCTAATTAATAGTTTTAATTAATTAAAGAAAGAAGAAAACATACGGTTGGGGATTGCCCCAACCGTTGCCTTCACATGGGTTACAACCCATGTGAAGAGATGGCTTTTAGCCATTTTGATATAAATTGTTTTTCTTTTAACATTTTAATAATAATGAAAAATTGAAATATTATGGATTTGAATTTTTGGATGTTCTTCTTCCAAAACAGTTTATTTTTGTTTCAATAAAAGAACATACTTTGGCCGAACAAAATACCTAGAGAGAAAAAGATGGAAAAGTTTTGTCGTCTAATTTATTTCGAGCGTCTATCTGCTCGTGATTTTGGTTGATGGTTCGAGAAATAATTAGGAAGATAATGAGATTTTGATTTTCGATCGTCACGCTTCAAAAAATATTTTTTCTAATCCATAATATAATTATGTTGTTTTTCGAATATTTCAAGATCTTATTTTTTCATTAATTCCTGCAGTGTGGCTATCAATCCTTAGCATGGTAGATAGCCAGGTTACATGTACACTATTAAACTTACCAAAATTTAATGACTCCCACGTCGATCAATAATATAGAATTGATGACTCTGTTGGAATATTCTACCTTGCCCGTCTCTTGACCAAACTTAACGCTAGTTATTTACCACCATGATGAATAACTAAGGATCCCTCTGCACCATTAAGTCTCCCGTTCTAATGGTTCCCACGTCGTCATGCCACCATGACTTTAGACGACCTGACTCGTGCTCAAAGTCACTAACCGTCCCTTAGATTACATATTGAAAGAATTCTGAAGGAATTTTCCATTTGGATGTCGCCCAGTCTTGGCCTATATAACCATCCATGTATAGGACGACTCGCTTGGCCACCATGATCATGAGGGGTTCTTACTGTGTGGGTATATCTTGAATTTAACCCCACATTCTTCCAAAACAGTGACTTGATTTAGCATTATCCTTAACTCGATCATAATAGCATCCACTTATATTTTTGTTTGTTAGTACTAACATTTTTCAATATTCAAATATTTGTGACACGAAAATAAATTTACGCACATATTATAGCTAAATCTATAATATATTAAAAAAACACATAAAAATAATACTTTTATGGTTGGTTTTATCGTGAGTGTAATTCAACTATTCCAATACCATCATTCTTATCTTGATTTGTCTAGAGGTAATTGGTTGACACGATTTTTCATATTTACATTAAACTAGTTTATTCATTTTCATCATTAAATATGAAGAGGCAATGTAGTATTCCGTTGTGTATTTACCGTGTTTGAATATAAACTACTATTTATTTAAAAATTAAATAATTCATATATTTATTAATTAAAAATGGATGCCGTTTTTTAATTTGGTCTAAAGTGAAGGATATTTTGTAAGTCTACAAATTGGAGGCTATTTTGGAAATGCAAAAATATGAAAGAATAATTTTGGGGAGAGGGAAAAAATTGCTTCATTTCCTTAGGAGAGGGAATTAAATTCACATGAGGGGAGAGGGAAATCAATTCATTTTCATTTGAGAATAAAATGTGTGGGTCCCACAATTTTTTTTTCTTGCTTTATGTAAATAAAAATTGGAAGTGAGAATTTTATTTCCTACATTTCCTCTCGCTAAGTAAGCATTCCTAATAATAAGAAAGTGAAATGTTATCCATTTGTCTTCCTTTTTATGGTAAATTTAGAAGAAGAAAAATGAAAATTTACTTAACTATATCATTTAGCTATAATCAACTTATTAATTTATTTGACATCTAACTAATGTGACAGTTCCTATTTAAAGAGATATTTCATGACCATTTTTATTGGTAACAATTAAGAAAGTAATTGATTTCTTTAACATTCAAAACTATTTGTTAAAGTTCAACGTTCTTTAAAATTTCACATCCATTAACATGTAAAAAATTATTCTTTAAAACAATGCACGTATGATTAACAGTTTAGCCGTGTGAAATTTAAAATTAATTACAAGTTTTGATCATTTGCGTCGTACCTAACATTATCAAAAAATAATATATCAACATGTCTTAATTTTTTTATGAGTTAATAACATAATACCTTTTGAATCAATTTACTCCCTAAACTTGAACATCTTCTCTATTGATATCTTAACTTCAATATATTTTCTATCGATGACAATCAAATATGTGAATCATCTTTTTCCACAATCAATTGCATTATATCAATTTTTTACCAATGCAATTGCTATTGGTCATTAATTTCAACAATCCCTCAAAACTAGACCTTTCTAACACACTGTTTTAAAAATTAATTATTTATCTTTTCTAAAATTAAAAATTAGAAGTACTACTTTTAATATTAAATTTAACTATATTATATCTACAACCAGTTTTACACAATTGAATCAAATAAATTAACTAAGACTTAATTGAAAATGACAGATTGAGAAGGTGAATACAAACATGCTTAGTAAACTGCGTCCCAAAAATAAGAAGAATCATTCTATAATTGTAATTGGCTACCTTCAAGCATATTAATCTAAATAATGTAAGCATATATTATCAAAAAATAAATAAATGAAAGAAGAAAGTTTTTTATTAGGATTTGGATATCTATCGATCTGAGTCACATGTGCTACAACATCTTATACACATGACAACATGTATAACCAATATTAATTGTTCTCGACATATAAGGAATTAATACATGAGTGTTGTAAGCGTGTCTAGCCTAAAGAGTAATGTTATGTAGTAGGACGGGATTGACGTGACAATACACATTATGTGGTGTCACACATACATCTCGCACATGTGAGAGTTTATTTTTCTTACATATTCATTTATCATATCTAATTAAACTCATAATAGTGTTGAGTATTAAGATGCTACCTAACATGTTTTTAACATCAGTAAATGTTGCAAGTGAGTAATGAAAAATGAATTTTTGAAGGAAGGCATCCTCAAGTGTCTAAGACCCGTCCATGCTCACTGTGAAAAAGTGGCATGTGGTTCTCTCTTTTGTATACAAGAAATATGCCCAATTGTATGTTTGAAACTTTTAGTTGTTAATTACTTTCATATTTACCAAAAAGAACTAGAGAGACATAATGAACCTACTTTGTATAAACAAATAGAAGAATTGCACTTTCTTTTCTTTTTCTTTTTTTCCTTTTTTGTATATTTAATGTAATCTATAAGTAATCCAACACCAGCACGATAAGATCGTATCCAGGTGATAATGACTTCTGGGGACATAAGCTCGTGGAGAATAAATTTCATTAAAAAAATAAATAAAGAGCATTATAGATTTTAATCACATTTCTCAACCCCAATTCGGCCCCTAACTAGCTTAACACTTTTTTCTACCTTTTCATCATTTCGTTAGCTATTTGGAACATTTATATATTCTAATTATAAAATGGTTTTTGGTATAACTTTTTGTCACCATTTTGTTTTAAAGAAGAATGTTGAATGACGACTGCCTTCATTTTCCCAAAAAGGTTCATGCTTCGTTGTGTAATAAATTAATAGTTTAGAGGGCAGATGGTTCTGTGTTTTGTAGGCGGGTTAGTTTAGTGAGCAGTGTTGTTTGATCAATCTCAATCTAGTTTCAGACAAACATGATTAAACATTATATACATATATGATGTTAATCCTAATCTCATCTACGATTTTCCATAACAAGTAATACGTTTACTACTTTTTGTTAAAACGTTAATAATTTGCACATAGAATTAGTTTCCTTTTTGCGGGACAATAAATTAACATATAATTCAATTTTTTAACATTTGGGGCCTCTCAAGAAAAGGAATTTTAGTATCTAAAGTAAAGAATATTGCAGAGAGGAGAACACAGTAGTTATGCTGGACAATTCTCAGCATGAGGACAGTTGAGGTTATTATTTCTATTTATATCCATAACATACAAATACAACTCTAAAAGGAAGGAAAACAAACTCTACACGTGTAAGGCTTATAACAGACAAAAAGACCTTGGATCACGGGCCTCTTAATTACACAAGTAAGTGATAATAAACCACTAGTAAAAAAGAAAAGAAGGCCAAATATAATAAAAAAGATTCATCTACTTGTCTTAATACTCCCCTATAAGCCTGTGAGTGGTAAGGGTTCTTGAATCACTTCAAGCTTGTCTTTGATAAAGCAAAATCGAGTGCTTGACAGTGGCTTTGTGAGGTAATCTGTAATTTGGTCATGAGAGGGTATGTATCTAACATCCAATTGCTTAGCTAAGACTTTATCCCTTACAAAGTGAATATCAACATTTATGTGTTTTGTTCTAGCACGATAGACATGATTTGCAGCCAGAGCACTAGCAATCATGTTATCACACCATGTACTTGGAGAAGTGTGACATTTAAAAGCAATATCTTTAAGGATAAATTCTAGCGATATTATTTCACAGGATATTTGAGCCAAAGCTCTGTATTCTTACTCTGCACTTGATCTTATAACTATGTGTTATTTTCTTGAGGACCATGATACAAATTGTCTCCAAAGTAAACATAATAGCTTGTTATAGACTTCTTATATCTAAATAGCAAGCCTAGTATGCATCTAAGAAACTTTGAAGAGTTAGGCTGTTACTAGGCTTTAGTGCAGCCCCATGTCTATAGTTCCCTTTAGGTATTTGAGTACTCTTTTAACTCCCTCTCAGTATGCAGTGGTTGGATTCAGCAAATATTGACTTAGCATGTTGATAAAAAAGGAGATGCATGGTTTGGTATTGGTCAAGTATCGCAGGGCTCCCACAATGCTTCTATAGGTTGTTGGATTTCGTAAAGGTTTTTCATCTAATATGGACAACTTCTTTCCAATGACTGCTAGTGTTGAACAAGGCTTGGTGGTTTCCATGTAATTTTTCCTTAGCAGTTCTTCAATGTATCAGGTTTGTGTGAGATACATACCAGTTTCATCTCTTTTCACTTAAATTTCCTAAGAAGTGATGCAAGTTCCCTAAGTCTTTCAAAGTAAAATACTATGTAGCAATCTACATAGATATAGGAACCATAAGGACTTGATTCTTATCTATCTAGAAAAATTAGGATATGTCACATTTGGACCTTCAAAACCCCATTCTGTCAAAGTGTTCCTTAGTTTCTCATACCATGCCCTACGTGCCTGTTTTAATCTATACAAGATCTTGTGGAGCTTGTAGACATTTTTTGGTGTCGAATTATCTACAAAACCATCTGGTTACTGCATATAACTGCTTCTTAGAGGCTTTCATTTAGAAAGGTGTTGTCAATATCCAACTATGTTACCTCCCAGTTCTTGACACTGCTAAGTAAAGAATGACTCTTAATGTTGAAGCTTTTATCACTTGGTTGAATGTCTCTTAGAAATCAATTCCATGTGTCAGAGTAAAACTTTCTGCAACTAATCTTGCCTTCCATCTCTGAAAGATCCCATTATCATTATACTTAACTTTATACACCCATTTGTTCTCAACTATGGTGAAATATGAAGATAAAGGGACTAAGGTGCTGAGATTGGTAGGTTTTAAAATTAAGTTTGAACCACGAACGGTTCGTGGGTGGAATATAAAAAAATTAATTAACTTATTTAATCGAATTAAGTAATTTAAAATCAAACAACGTTCAATTATGCATATATGACATTAAACGAGAAGATAATGTTAATAAAAATTTTCACCTATACTTTGTATAGGAGAATTTCTGATTTGGCAAAATTTCTTCGAGCGTTCTTCTTGTTCTTTAAGTTTCGGGATCTGAATCACGCACTTGAACTCCAAGAACAATTTGTGAATTTCATCCACCAACAACCACCCGTTAATTTCAGAAATATATCTCACGAGAATTTTATGTAGGAATTTGAGTGTGGACTCTCAAAATGATTGAAGGAGACAATCACTAGGGAGGGGGAAAAACTCTTTTTCTCTGTATCTTATATGAGATTTATATCTCTATCTCTCTCTGCAATCAAATTATTATTAGATATTTATAAAATAAATTTTTAATATTTATAAATATACTCATATATTTTAAATTTTTAAAAATTCACCCTCATATATTCAAATTACCAAAAATTAGTATATCTCCACATTATTAGAGTTGTATTAAAATTTATCAATCCAATTGGTAGATTTAATTGATCATTTTTTATTTACTAATTATCCAATAATTAAAAAATAATAAACTAATTAATTTCAATACAAATTGTAACACCCCAATACTAAAAATACCTTATTGATTATAATTTAGGAAGTGATATCATCTTTAACGTTAATTAAACATTTAATATGAAAGATATAGTTTTATCTAAAACATAACTTTATCAAATCCTTTATTTAAATTTATAAGTATTGAATTCAAAGTACTTAAATATTAATAAAAATTTTGCAACGGAAACTTAGTCAAATAACAACCAATAATTTTAAGCTAAATTGTCAAAATAATAATAATTAATCATAAAGCAAATGTCTGAAATCTTTATTCAAACTATTCTACTGAGTCCAATTCGCCCCCAAGGTATCGTCTTGCAATTACTCCTCATCCGAAAATATTTAGAAACCACGAAATGAGCTAAAGCCTAGTAAATAAGATCTTACACATACTCAGCAAACATATGCGCATTCAATTCCATTTTAAAAACATTTGTGTTTGACATACACTTTATAATCATTTTATGACTTTATTTCCTTTTCTTTCATTAATTACATTTCATTACATTCTTTCCATGCAAACTTGTCATGTTCCTTTCTTTATTATTTTCATTGCATTCATTTCTTTCCTTTTTTTTCGCGAGCTCAGTTGTGTAATATTTAGCCAATCAGAGGCAGTGGATAATTATTACTGAATCTGTTCGACTACCGGGCTCTAGTAGTATCATTCATTCACATTATATCGTTGGACAAGTCAAATGATCATTCATTCACATTATATCACTGGACAAGCCAAACGATCATCCATTCACATTAACCATTAACCATTGTCGGGTCCGTCGGTCCCCTGCGTCCCATTTTTCACTCACGTCTTTCATGGCATTAACACACACCAGGTGTTTAAAATTTTAATTAAATTGACTATATTCATACTACAAACCCTCATGTATATGTATGAACTTATTTACAATCATTAACATTACGATACAATTACATCACAGATAACATACATACAAATATAATTAAACATAATATCAAACGACATCACAATGATAAATCAATACAACATCGAAGTTTACAAACATTAATGTATGTGTAAAATTCTACTTACCTGGTGTCCTTAGTAAAACCAAATATCTAGAGAATGTTTCGAGGGGTCAATGCTCAAAGTGCCAAAACTATTAAATTTACACATTAAAATATTTTATCAATTTCACATAGTCATTGAAAACATAAAAAAATCAATTGTTTATGACATAGATGGTAGAGTGAAAAACTAAGTTACTGCTCAAGAATAAAATCTAAATATATATACTTTATAAGCACGGTACAAATCCAAACTCCAATAGTTTTATAAATTCATGATACTTTTTTTACTCGTTCTAGTTATAAAACATAGAACACAACTTATACTAGGGCTTTCTAAAAGTTATAAAATTCATATAGTATGATCTTGAAAACTCTAGGGTTTCACAAATTAAATTTTATAAAATTTTGAGGTCGTGTCAAAACATGGAAACAAATTCGTTACAGAAAACTGTTTTCCTCTAAACAAAATAGAAACTTTAGAAAAATCATATAAACTCGCATACTTTGGGTTATGACCTAAAATTTATACATGATATATTTCAACATGTTGAAAAGCTACCATCAAAATTTGAGACTCAAATTCCATCGTTTGTATGCGAAAAATGAAATCATTTGTCTCATAATGTGCAGAAAAATCCGAAATGCAGTTTTCATTAAAAATCATATTGTTTTATTGAAAACATTTCTCCCTTATTGAAATTGATTCAGGAGACTTATATGAATCATAAAAGAGTGTTAAAACTCATTATTATTTAGATCTAAATTAAAAAATGTGAATCTAAACTTAAATATTTAAAAGCGTTAAATACATTGAAATAAAAAAAAAGTTATGAATCACAAACATTTGTCCTTGCTTATAAGATAAAATTCTACCAAGAAATCTTTTCACGTCCTCACAACAAGGTAAACACCAAAAGGTAGAAATAGACCTTGAATTTCTACAATTCACTTTTGCTTTGAGAAAGAGGGGTTCGCTGCGTGGGAGAGAGGGTTGGAGATTGAGAGGGCTGCATGAGAGAGAGGGTTGGAGATTGAGAGAGATATAGAGTATATAATAACTAGGTTAGGGCTACACTAAGGTGTATAAGCACATATGTATCAGTGAACAAGGGAAAGAGGGGGAGATCGTTCAAGAAGAAAAAGAGTAATAATAAATAGTGCTAGGATTTTTTTCTTAAGGTGTAAGTAATATAGGTGTGAGTGAGCTTAGACAAATACAAATAAATATAATCTTAATAAGTCAACCATTTTGATAACTAATATCAAATATATTAAAATTATACTAGGCACATAATGAGTCGTTAGATCACCTCAAATCGTTTCTCTGCAAGACATTTAATTAATTCAAACCAAACGTTAAGTCAAATAATCATAGGATAATTAAGAGTAAAAATTAACAATTAAACACATAATTTAGTGTAAAATTAGTTACGGTGTTACACAAATAATCACACTTAACTAATTAAGTGACATCACCCATCACATATAGGTATAGGAAATATGCCTTGGCTCTAAAACATATTTAGATCCAATTTATTTCTGTTCTCATGAGTTATTTCTGAAACCGGATGGACCCACATGAACAAAGCCAATGATTCAAATACCCGACGAATTTATCTTCATAAATTCTCAATCTATTTAATCATGACATCGTGCTACTCTACTATAAGTTCGATTCAACTCTCGATTCATGCGCGCTACTTTTCTGTTGGTGTAAATAAACCCTTTTTATTTTCACGGTCCACAGAATATTTTAACATAATCCCATAGTGAATATTAGTAATAAGATTGGGAAGTAAAATTAACATTTTAGCCCTCTTGTTATTATTTTCTGAACTTCTTTATTGACTGTGAATAAGAAAGATAAAATAGTCAATTGTCTCGTACAATTCACAAGTCTTAATCATTGACTCAATTCATTGAATACCTGGTCAGGCTAATTTATTCACACTCACATAAATAAAGCATAGGGTGATATTGTTGCTTTCACAATCCAACCATGAATTTTCATATCTATGAATCACGTAACTTCAACTTAATTGAATTACAATCCCAACAGCCAAGATATTGCCCGTCAATTCGAACTCACTCATTTGACATATTAAAAATTACAACTAACTAAGTCAAGCTGCATATTCACCTCAAGATTAAGATAATTATAAAAATACCCTTTAAGGTGTAACAATTAGATTTAGACCTAGGTAAACGATTTTGGGCTCGAAATTAATTTGTTACCAGTCTATTCAACATGTTCATAACATGTCTAGGTTAACCGTTTGAGTCTCCACTCTCATGCCCCATGACTGACATCCATTGGTTTAACCTAACAGTCATAATCAGATTTGATTGCTCAGTCGATACTAAGACTACAAATATCATTTTGAACTTTCTCAAAGAGTTCGTTTGGAGACGCATCTGTCTTCACTTTTCATTCATTGATAAAAGTTTCAGGACTTGTGTAATTTACAAACACACTTTAATTAAAAATTAAACTTTCAATTTATTCTTAAAAATTCAATAATACTAATGTCTGAGAAATAACTAAATACAAATAAATGGATATTACACGCTACTTTATGGACATATTCCAACAATCTTCCCTTTGTGTATTAGCTTATACACACATGGCTCATCCACTAACTGTTCAAAATCATAGTTTTTAACTGTTTCATCAAATCTAATATTCCATGACCGTGACGCTTGCTTAAGTCCATAAATGGGCTTCGGCAGTCCACAAACTTTGCCCTCTTGGCCTTTCTCCATGAACCCATCTGGCATATAAATGCGCTCATCAAGATTGTCATTCATAAAAGCAATCTTGACATCCATTTTCCAGATTTCATAATCAAGGGCAGTAGCAATGGATAAAAGAATTCTGTTGGATTTAAGCATGGCCGCCGGCGAGAAGGTATCTTCATAGTCTATTACTTCCTTTTAGGTGTAGCCCTTGACTACTAGCCTAGCTTTGAATGTCTCTACATTCTTATCCAGACCTTTTTTCTTCTTATAAATCAATTTGCATCCTATGGGTTTTACTCCTTTAGGAGGATCTATAAGCTTCCAGACTCCGTTCGATTACATCAAATATATCTCAACGTTCATGGCTTCTTGCCATAAGTTTGCTTCAGGACCAGCCATGGCCTCTAAGTAGGAGGCAGGTTCATCAAGATCCTTATCTGAGACAGTTGTCAAAGCTTCTCCATAGGACATATAACTCTCAAGTTGTCTCAGAACCCTTCCACTATGTCGAGACTCTATAGGCTCTAGCTCTTGTTGTGGTTCTTCTATTATTGAATCAGAAATAATTTTTGATTGGGGAGTCGATGTCCTCCCACTCAATAATTCCTCTAGCATAATTGTGTTTTTCGGCTGTACACTTTTAATGTAATCTCTTGAAGAAAATGAGCATTCGTGCTAACATGCATAATTCTGAACATGTACCCCTTCGTTCCTTTAGGATATCCTACAAACATGCATAATTTTGAAAGACTGGCCAACTAGCTTGTCTTCGATTTTAGAACATGTGTTGGGCACCCCCATATTTTAAAATGGTTAATAGACGGCTTTCGTTCATACCATCTTTCATATGGTGTACTAGGCATCATCTTTGACGAAACTTGGTTCAGAATATATGCCGCTATTTTCAAGGCATATCTCCAGAAGGAATCTCAGAGGGAGGAGTAACTCATCATGGATCTAACCATATCCATTAGAGTTCGATCCATTTTCTCTGACACACCATTGTACTTTGGTGTTGTAAGCTATGAAAGAATATATTCTTCCTTAAGAAAGTCTTCGACCTTTTACTCTCAGTTGAATCATACTTCAACCTTTTACTCTCCACCACGATCGAATCGTAGTATTTTGATTTATTTTTCTAATTGCTTTTCAACCAAGGCCTTATATTCTTTAAACTTTTCAAAGGTCTTAGACTTTTGATGCATTAGATATACATGACCAAAATGTGAGTAGTCATCAGTGAAGGTTACGAAGTATTCATAACCTCCTCTTTCTTGGATATTCAATGGCCCACATACACCACTATGTATGAGTTCAAGGCATTGAGTGGCTCTTTCACCTTTTGCTAAAAAATGTATCTTGGTCATTTTTCCTTCAATACAGGATTCTCATGTGGGTAGTGATCACACACTTAAAGTTTGCAAAGGACCATCCTTCAAAAGTCTTTTAATCAAGTCCATGCTAATATGCCAAAGACGTAAGTGCCACAAATATGTTAGATCAGTTGAATCATACTTCAACCTTTTACTATCCATTTGTGAATCATTATCCACTCCAGTGTCACATATCATTGGAACTATTAGTTTTAAGTGAAACAGTTTCTTAAATATGCTTGCAACAGTAATTAGGCATTCATTTTTAAAAATACCAATATCTTTATCAATGAATTTAAGATTAAATCCTTGTTCAATTAATGCACCAATAAAAATTAGATTCTTCCCAAAAACTGAGATATAATAAACATCAAGTAAAATAATAAAATGTTTCTCAAAACATAATTTAATAGTTCCCACAGATACAGTCGATACTAGTGCTCCATTACCCTAGCAGAAGCTGTACTCGCCCTCGTCAAGCCTTCTGACTTCCCTGAACCCGTGCATGGAGCAACAAATATGGTTAGTAGCTGCAGAGTCTACAATCCAAGATAAAGTAGAGTCAGCTACATAATAGGCTTCAATAACCATTACTATTCCTTTAGATCCCAACCCTTTGAGATACTATGGGCAGTTGTGTTTCCAATGACCAATAGCTCCACAGTGATGACACTTGTCTTTCGATTTGTCTACTTTCACGGTCTCTTTCCTTTGACAGCTCTCGACTTCTGCTTCATCACTTTTCTTAGACCTCTTCTCTGTTTCTTCTTAGAGCCAGAGGTGGAAGGCTTGCTTTCAGTAAAGTTAGCCTCTCTATACTTCCTCTCGTCCTTCAGAAATAGAGTTTCAGCAGCTTGCAACTCCTTTATGAGCTCAAGTTTATTCATTGAATAATTAAACTTAAAGTTCTCAAAGATACTAGGCAAAGTCTCTAGGATCACATCAACCTAAGTCTCACCATCAATCTCAGCACTCGTGATCTCCATCTCATTCAGATAACTTATGATCAACATCATATGTTCTCTAACAGGGATTCCAGGTTCCATCCTGCAGTTCATGAAGTTGCGTACAACTATTTGTCTAGCTTGATGACCCTAATCTCTGAACATTTCGATGATGTTCAACATCATATCAATGGCGGTCTCAAAGTTCTGATGTTGTTGTTGCAACACATTGCTCATAGATGTCAAGATGTAATATCTGGCGATCTCAACAGAACGTAACCAATAAGCATAAGCATCATTCTCCTCTTGAGTCGATTCAATAATAGGCTCAAATGGACAATGGATAGTGAGCACGAACTTGTGTTTTTCTATCGTCAGCATGATATCAAGATTTCATTTCCAATCCACATAATTTTCACCAATAAATTTGTTCATGTTAAGAATAGTTGAGAGAGAGGATAACGACATAATTACTGAAAAGAATAAATAAAACAGTGTGAATAAATGCTCAATTGTTAGGAAAGTATGATGCATGATGCAACTACTTAAACATTTAAAAGTCCAGTAAAAAATATTTCCTCCACGATGTTACGATAAAAAATGATAGTTTGTCTTATCGAGGGATGAAGTCCAAACTATCTCCTATAGCATCGAGACTCTTCACATTTGGTTAACGCTCAAATGTCTCTGCATCTAGCTTAACCAATCACTAATAGTTTTGGTCACCTTACCCCCAAGTACTAGCCCTTAGTGGGGATTCTAATGTGCTTCAGTCCAAGTGTTTAACCAATGCATCGACTCTAAAAAGTTGCTATGGACTAATAGTGCGTCTATGGGACAGCCCTACCCTACCACTTCCTTTAGAAGTTTTAGCTTCTCAAGCAACTCGATGACTCAAAGCAACACGACTCCAAAGTTTTTCTCATTGAAGAGAGGGCCGCTATGGATTGTTCTAAACCATTCCTCATGGCATGATCAAGTTCGCGTTGTAGACCTTGGGAACTTTTCAACGTAAACGACCCTCCCACATATTCAGCAAAACTCTGATTCTCTCCTCCCATATCAGATTGGAGACATTTTATTTTCTTTTCAAGTTGGTTTTTTACTAGGTTTTTGAGATGATTGAACAATCTATATGCATCAAATTTGTATTTTAGAGGAAAGAGCTTGGTGTATCTATTATAGTCAATCAATAAAATGTATATAACATTGGAAACCAGAAGTAGATAAAAAGGGAGATGTCCCCCAGAGATATGTATGAAGAGTTCTAGGGGTAAGTAGCATGAGAATTTGAAGACTGAAAATGTAACATATGTGATTTTTCAAATTCGCAAGCATCACATAAGGTTAGATTTTCATTGATCTTAATTTTTTTATTACAAGCTCTCAATCTGACTCATGACTCTACTTGAGGGATTATCTAGTCTCCTATGACATACCTCACTTAGGGAATTTAAAGACTGGCATTGACCTTACTGACATTAGCTAGACTGACCAACATTAGACTCCACTAATTGAACTTAATTATAAAATGACTCTTAACTGAAACCTTGACTATGATGACTAGTCTTGAGTACGGGTTGAGTGACTAGACCACTGAAAAGAGGACTGACCATTGACAAATCAAGCTAATACATGCCATCTTTAAGCTTCCTTCTAAGCAGAACTACTCTTGTTGACTTGTCCTTAATAACATAACCACAAGAGTCAAATTCAACAATTATAACATTATAAGCAGTGAGTTATGATACAATCAGTAATTTCTTCTTAATATTAGGAACATGAAACATATCTTTTAGAAACTGAACCTTAGTATTTGGAGTGTGCATTAATGAATTACCAATGTAGTGAGTATATGATTACCATGGTATTCAGTTTTCTGACCAATATGCTTAGGATCATCAGTGATGTGGCAGTTGGCTCCACTATTTACATACCATGCAGGTTCACTTACTGTTTCTGAGGTGGAAATGGAAGCTGAGGTTGAATTGCTTCCATTGTTGTTCTTGTTCTGATCTGGAGGGTTGCCCAAGTAGTTATTGTCATACATATAATAGCACCTAGTAGCTGTGTGAGCAATTCCACTACAAACTTGGCATATTGGTCTTGAGTTACTATTTCTACCACCTCGTCTCCTTGATCTTGCTCCTCTATTCATATAAGGTTGAGAACCTGCCCACATTGTGATTGTTCTGATTAGAAAACTGATTGTAGCCCATGCCTTGGTAGTTATTCTAAATTCTATTCTGACTACCTTGAGATATTCCTCTTGTTGCTGCATAATTGGCAGTGACTTGTCTAAGATTGATTAAGGTAATCGCTACTTTCATTTGCCCAAGTCTTTTCTCATGGTCCATAAGCTTTTCCTGCAAATCTATCTAACTTATCTCTTTTTTCTCATTGATTTGGTAGATAACATGATTGTACTCATGAGATTCTAGTCTTGTCAATACCTGGGATACTAGATCTTCTAAGTCTACTGGCCTACCAGCAAGAACGAGGTTATCAGTGAGGATTTTTGCATGTTTTAGATAGTCAATCATCTTCATTCCTCTCTTTTGTAGTTTCTGAAACTCTCTGGTAGTAGACTATATTATATTTGATTTTCACACCAAATAGGTCTATGATTGCCTCCCAGAGTTCCTTTGAAGTTTCACTACCCATTACTTCTAAGGCTACATCAGGTTCTATAGAGTTATATTACCATCCAAGGAAGATCTGGTCATGTATCATCCAGTCCTCATAATCTAGATTTTCTGCAACTTCATCTTCATTTTCTCCTTCAGTGTGGACAACAACATATTCTAGAGGACACTTCTTGGTTCCTTTGATAAAACATTCCATTCTATTTCCACAGATTACAGGTAAAACAAAATTCTTACATATAAGGTAGTTTTCATGGTTGAGTTTCACTGAACAGTAAGACCCGAGTGGGTTACCTGACTTAGCAGTTGATTTCTGATTTCCTTGTACTGGTGTAGGAGGTGGTTCTTTGATGTTTGCATCCTTGTTGAAGCTCTGACTCTTTTCCTTCTCTGTTGTACTCTGTTGTCTGAGTAATAGGGGTGGTTTTAGTTGTGGGTGTCAAGGCTGTGTGTCTACCACTATCAGTTGCCATTCAACCTGCCCCGGTACCAAGTAAAGAATATTGCAGAGAGGAGAACTTAGTAGCTATGCTGGACATTTCTCAGCATGAGGACAGCTGAGGTTATCATTTTTATTTATATCCATAATAGACAGATACAACCCTAAAAGGAAGGAAAACAAACTCTACACGTGTAAGGCTTATAACAGACTAAAACACATTGAATCATGGGCCTCTTAATTACACAAGTAACAGGTAATAAAACACTAGTAATAAAGCTGCCCAAATATAATAAAAGAATCATCTACTTGTCTCAACATCCAAGAGAAGTTTACCTCTTAAATTCCGCATACATAGTAACAATTTTGGTGATTATATACAATGTGTGTACTAATTGTTTAATCAAGTGCGTAGGTTTTAAGATGTGCAAAATAAGGAGTAAAACACTTTCAAGTAACTGTTTATATCAAAAAATAAGGAGTAAAACACTTGTAAGTGTTTATATCAAATGAATGATGTAGGATTGGACCCGTGCATCAGGGGAATTAAATGGAGCAAAAAAAGCACTCAAAATTGAATATGAGTAAAAGGGGAGAATGGACGACCTAACTAATGAAGTTAATTCAATCCCTCTTTTGTATTTTGGGAAACATCTTCATGAAAGTGAACCGAGACACAATTTGGGAATTGGTAGGGACGACCCTTGTTTTGAAGCTATATAAATTGAGGAGTTCGGCTAATTCCAAAGACACGCCAAGTCGGGCATCAAGCAAGCATACAACCGACTTTATTTTTCTTCTCTTGCTATATTATTTTGAGCATTGATCTATAAATTTTTTTAGTGAACAAGAAGATATTATGACAGAGTAAGAGTATCTACTCTTAGAGAGAGTTTTTCTTATAATCTCTTAACTTATAAAAGAGAATTGTTAGGTGTAATCAGTACTCTTCAAATCAATGGGTCAAGGTTTAATTGCCCGCAAGCCAATTAAGATTTACAAGGGTTTAGCCTTTACATGTAAGAAGACTTTCAATGCGAGATTTATTTGTAGTGTGGGTGTAGACAAGCTGTGAAACCACTTTTTGCGTGTGCTCGATCTCTTTTCCTACTCTCTTTATATTTCTTCACTTTAATTATTTTAACTTTCATACTTTATTATTCTATTTATTTTTGCATGCTACTTATTCTGCACTTACTCTCTATTATTATTAGTATTTTCTTGTGCTTTTACCCACAATTATTTTTTAAGTAAATTATTTTAACTCAAATCATCTTTATTTAATCATATCGATATCATTGATATCTGTGCTCTAATTTATAAGACATAATCATCGGAGCTATAATATCATATTCTAAATTTATATTTGAACAATCAATTTCTAAACCTCTTTTTAACGGTATTTGAAAGGTTACAATGAAAATGTATTTGCAATCTATTAATTATGAGCCACGGGGAATCAAGATGGTCCCATATTTTAAATCTTCTTGTGATTTGATTAAAAGTGATGAAAAAAGTTCTCTAATTGTTAAAGAGATGAATATTCTTTATTGTGCATTAAATAGAGATCAACTCAATAAGATTTGTATGCATGAATCTACAAAAAGATAAGTTGCATTCTCACATGAAGACACAAAATTTAGGTTAAAGAATCTATAATAAATAGGTTTTTACATGATTTTGAATTGTTAAGATTGATGAAATTGAAATCATAAATAATGTGTTTGCTCACTTAATATTGTTAATTTTCTTAAAAATCTTGGTAGACCTTTACTAGCGTTGAATTGGTGAATAAAGTTCATACATCGTTATCAAAATCATGGGAGAGTAAGGCTATTCGAGAAATAAAGGATATCAACATCCTAAGAACTCACCTGGGATCATTAGTAACCCATGAGATGACACTCAAGGAAGAAGATATCGACTACAGAAAAAGAGAGAACTTGACATTCAAGACCACATCAATTAAAAGTGAATGTGAAGAAGATGATTATGATGATATTGAAGATCTTGTTCACTTCACAAAGAGCCTAAGAAAATTACTTAAGAAGAGACGGAGGACTTCAAAGAAAAATCCATATCAAAAGAAAACTACGTCGACAACTACATCTATGGATTATGGCACATGAAGATTAGATAAGTAAACATATCATTCGCAATAAATTCCTTAATTTTAGAGAATGTTAATGGTTTATATCGTTTTTTGAGTGCGTATGCATATTTTAAATTTTAAAATATTTTTTTTGAAATGCATACTTTTAGGAAGAGATAAACTTTTTATATATTTTTTCTGATTACAAAGGGAGAAAGTATTTGACAGCAATATTTGTGAACGAGGTGAAGAAAAGTTTTAAAATTTGAGAGATAGAGAGAGACAGATTGGTCTCAAATAAAATCCGACATCATTATGAACATTAGAATTTGAAGCATTATATTACATATGTTTAGGGGGAGTTTATATTTGATCATTATTTTGCAATCAGTTATTTGTCATCCTAGAAAATGGAGATATTGTTGTCCTAATCACATAGTGACCATTCTTATGATAACAAACAATGTGTTTAATTGTTTAATCAATCGTGTAGGTTTAAATATATGTTAAAAATAAGGAGTAAAACACTTTAAAGTAAGTGTTTATATCGAATGAATAAGTAGAACCGAACTCAGGAAGTAAGGTTAACCCTTCATTTGTATTTTGGGAAGATCTTCAAAAAGTGAACTGGTAGGGATGATGACCCTGTTCTGGGTAGGGTTAACCCTTTTGTAAATTTCCACAGCCAAGAAGGGTCGACCCTTCCTTGTCAATAAGGTCGACTTTACCTTGTTTTGAAGCTCTATAAATTAACGAATTCAGCTCATTCCAGAGGCACACCAAGCCTAGGCAAAAAGCAAGCGCACGTCCATCTTCATTCTTTTGAGGGTTGATATTCAAATTTTTTGAGTGAGCAAGCAAATATTGTGAGCAAGTAAATTGAGCATCCACTCTTATAATGAGTTTTTCTTGTAATTTTTATCTTATTGTTCAGTGTGATTGGTATTCGTCAGACCAATCTGACAAGGTTTAGTTGGTACACTCAAGTCAACTATGATTTGTAAAAGTTTGGTCTTTATTTGTAGGATTCTTTTATGATGCTGGGAAGAAATTTTTGGTATCCATGTTAGACCGTTGTGGCCCTTAGATTACATTTAGAGTAATATGAGTCACATAAAACTCAACAGGTAAACAGTTTGTTTTTTACGTACTAGGGTTCACCAAATACGTACTGGGGTTCACCAAATACGTACAAATTAATAATTGTTGGAGGGGTTCACCAAATTGGTAGTGGTGTTCACCAAATACATAGTGAGATTCACCAATTTTATGTAGTGATTTTCACCAAATAAGTACAAATTAATAATTCTTGGAGGGGTTCACTAAGTGCGTACTCGGGTTCACCGAATACATAGTAGGGTTCACCAATAACGTAGTGGGGTTCACCAAATACGTACAAAGTAATAATTTTTGGAGAAGTTCACCAAATACGTAATAGGGTTCACCAATTAAGTATTGAGGCTCACCAATTATGTACTGGGGTTCATCAATTACGTAGTGGGGTTCACCAATTACGTAAAAATTAATAATTATTGGAAGGATTCACCAAATACATACTGGGGTTCACCAATTACGTACTGGAGTTCACTAATTACATACTGTGATTTGTAAAAGTTTGGTCTTTACTTGTAGGATTCTTTTATGATGCTGGGAAGAAATTTCTAGTATCCATGTTGGACCATTGTGGCCCTTAGATTGCATTTAGAGTAATATGGGTCACATAAAGCCCAACAGGTAAAAAGTTTATTTTTTACGTACAAGGGTTCACCAAATACGTACTGGGGTTCACCAAATATGTACAAATTAATAATTATTGGGGGGCTCACCAAATACGTAGTGGGTTTCACCAAATACGTACAAATTAATAATTGTTGGAGGGGTTCACCAAATACGTAGTGAGGTTCACCAAATACTTAGTGAGATTCACCAATTACGTAATGGTTTTCACCAAATACGTACAAATTAATAATTCTTGGAGGGGTTCACCAAATAGGTACTGGAGTTCACCGAATACATAGTGGGGTTCACCAATTACGTAGCGAGGTTAACCAAATACGTACAAAGTAATAATTTTTGAAGAAGTTCACCAAATACGTAGTGAGGTTCACCAATTACATAGTGGGTTCACCAAATACGTACAAATTAATAATTCTTGGAGGGGTTCACCAAATACGTATAAATTAATAATTCTTGGAGGGGTTCACCAAATACGTACTGGATTCACCAATTACGTATTGAGGCTCACCAATTACGTAGTGGAGTTCACCAATTACGTAGTGGGGTTCACCAATTATGTAAAAATTAATAATTTTTGGAGGGGTTCACCAAATAAGTACTGGGGTTCACCAATTACGTAATGGGATTTACCAATTGCGTAGTGGGGTTCACCAATACATACAAAATAACGATCCATGGAGGGGTTCACCAAATACATACTGGGGATTCATCAATTATGTATTGGGGATTCATCAATTATGTAGTGGGTTCACCAATTATGTAGTGGGTTCACCAAATACGTACAAAATAATAATTCTTGGAGGAGTTCTTCAAATACGTACTGGGGTTCACCAATTACGTATTGGGGTTCACCAATCTATCTCGGCAGCTTCTCTAACCTATTCCGGCATTTTTTCATCCAATACCGGCAATTTCCTTGCAATTTTTTTCATTTTTTGGCTGTTTTGTTGTTTTTTCGGTAGTTTTACATCAATACAATGGTTTTCATGACCTTTTTATGGCAGTCTTTCAATAAATTTGATTTTTTAAAATTGACCAGGGTATACTAGATTAATCGCAAACAAAGTTATCAAGATTCTTGATTTTTTTGTGAACATTAAGTATCTTCACTTATATTTTAAATTAGATTTGAATTTAGTAATGAATTGTTAAAACAATTAAACATTTATTCATAAACGCTTAAAATGTATTCTTGATTATGTTGTTATCATTTTACAATAAGTATCAAGTAAAATAATCTTTTCCCGCTACATTTTAGAAGAACACCTCGAAGAAAATTAATTTTTAAATTTTGGAGAACACTTTCAAGAATTGTTAATTTTGTACGAGAAATATTTTGGTGAACCTCTTCAAAAATTATTAATTTTGTACGTGAAATATTTTGGTGAACTCCTCCAAGAATTATTAATTTTGTACATGAAATATTTTGATGAATCCCTCCAAGAATTATTAATTTTGTACGTGAAATATTTTAGAGAATACCTCAAAGAATTATTAATTTTATACGTGAAATATTTTGGTGAACCCCTCTAAGAATTATTAATTTTGTACGTGAAATATTTTAGTGAACCCCTTCAAGAATTATTAATTTTGTACGTGAAATATTTTAGTGTACTCCAAAAATTATTAATTTTGTACATGAAATATTTTGGTGAACCCCTCCAAGAATTATTAATTTTGTACGTGAAATATTTTGGTGAATCGTTGAAGATTTCCTTTGTACCCCACTACGTAGTGGGGTTCACCAAATACGTAAAATTAATAATTCTTGGAGAGGTTCATCAAATACGTACTGGGGTTCACCAAATACATACAAATTAATAATTTTTGGAGGGGTTCATCAATTACGTAGTGGGGTTCACCAATTACATATTGTGGTTCACCAACTACGTAGTGAGGTTCACCAAATATGTAGAAAATAGTAATTCTTGGAGGGATTCACCAAACACGTAAAACCTAATCGCCATACCTAACAGAAGAATCACCTATTTTTGAGCCCCTAAACGCCATGTATAAATAAGCGAGTACCAGTCTCCCTCCCAATCGCCATTTTTTGGGCTGAATCACCATTTATATGGCTCTAATCATCATTATTCACAATCGACATTAAAATTGATTTTTTTTTATAATTATTTATCGTACACCGGGAAAATCATTGATAAAAATAGAAAAAAAAATCATTATTTCAATGCAAACGTTCTTGATACTCACTTATTAAGTGAAACTAGATCGGATTAGTTATGGATTCCCGATACAATTGAACACTTATTCAGAAGCTCGTTAAAATTTGTCATTGATAATGTTATTGTGCTTTTGTGACAAGTATCGAGCGAGATGGGTTTCACCATATTATAGGTCGTGATTTATGATGATCGGTAACATAATGACATGTCGTGATGTTTTACCATTAATCCCATGTAAAAGAGATGGAAACTACAAGAAAGCCCAAAATTAAGACCGAAACAGCTTACGGGCCTCCGAAAGTGCTTGAAACTGTATTTTTTGGACCCGAAACCGGGCTGTGATGGGTAACTCCCATTTCACATGTATATCTCTGAATAAGTTTCGATTTGATATTTTACGACCCATGCGGTTCCATCCGAGTCAAAAGTTACACCCTTAAGAAGTTAAACCATGTATTTCTGGCGTTCAGGGTCTAAACGTGACCAGCAGGCCCCAAACGCCAGTCATGGTAGGGGATCCGCCAAACGAACCTTATTAGATATGGTTAGGTCAATGTTAAGCTATTCATCACACCACCACTCACATTTTAGGGATATGCACTTCAAACGACATCTTACATTTTGGATGTAGTGTCTTCTAAGTCTGTAAGCAAGACACATTTAGAGTTATAGAATGGCTCTAAACCTAGTTTGCATCATCTCCGTATATGGGGGTGTCTAGCTCACATTCTTAGACCCAAGGTATGAGGTGTGTGTATTTGTTAGCTATGCTTCAGAGACTAGAAGTTGGCACTTTTATGGTCACAATGATCTAAATGTGTTTTTATCGATAATGCCATCTTTCTTGAACACGACAATATAGAAAACTACAAACCTCGAAGTAAAATAGTTCTCAAAGAATTAGCGTCTAATGAGATGAGACCACCTTCATCATCAACTAATAAATGAAAAACTATAGAAACCACAGTTTCTATTCAGGAAACCTTGGTACAACGTCATAGTGGGAGGGTTGTAAGATAACTTATTCGCTATGAACTAGGGGCACATGTCCTAGTGTCAGATACTGAGAAGGACGATCCATTAACCTTTAAAGAGGTGATGGATGATCCTGAAAAGGAGAAATGGTAAGATGCCATGAACCAGGAAATTGAATCGATTTATTCTAATTCTGTCTGGGAATTTATAGATTCACCTGAATATGTCAGACTCATTGGATGTAAATAGATCTTCAACAAGAAAAAAGGTGCAGATGGGAAAGCAGACACTTTCAAGGCATGGCTGGTAGCCAAGGGCTATACACGAAGGGAATGAGTCGATTATGAAGAGACATTCTCCCATGTTGCCATGCTTAAATCCATTTGTATCCTTTTGTCCATTGCCGCTAGTTTAGACTATGAAATATGGTAAATGGATGTCAAGACAACTTTTTTAAATGGCTCTCTTCAAGAAAGCATCAATATGATACAACCAGAAGGGTCATGAAAATTGGGCAATAATAGAAAGTATGCAAGTTGCTTAAATCTATTTATGGATTAAAGCAAATATCTAGATCTTGGAATCTTACCTTTGATGAGATTATTGAATCATTTGGATTTGAGCAAAATATTGATGAAGCTTGTATTTATAAATACATTAAAGACAAGATAGTAGTTTTCTTAGTTCTTTATGTTGATGATATTCTAATATTGGGAATGATGTAGAAACTTTGTCAAAAGTAAAGAAGTGGTTAGTTGAGAGATTCCAAATGAAGTAATTAGGAGAGGCGAGCTATGTTCTAGGCATCTCAATTCTAAGGGATAGAAAGAACAAGTTATTGGCACTTTCTCAGGCATCTTATATTGATAAGGTGTTGGAGAGATTCACTATGACGAATTCCAAGAAAGGTCAACTTTCGACTAGACATGGAATTGTCCTCTCTAAGAAGTAATGTCCTAAGACACCTCAAGAGGAAGAGGATATGAGAAAGGTTCCTTATGTTTCAACTGTTAGTAGTCTCATGTATGTCATGTTGTGTACGAGACCATACATCTGTTATCCAATGAGAATTGTCAGTCATTATCAATCTATTTCTGGTTTAGGTCATTGGATTGCAGTAAAGCACATTCTCAAGTATTTTAAGAGAACGAGAGACTATATGCTTGTTTGTTCAGGTGGAGACCTGAATCGCACTAGATATACTGATTAGAAATCAGATAAGGATAGTCAAAAGTCGACGTCTGGATTGTATACTGAGTTGATCTGACTATTATTGAGATAACATTGGATTAGAACCTTGCTGACTCATTTATCGAGACACTTCCTACAAAGTCATTTGAGGGAGATGCCACATTTGTAGGGCAAGTGGGAGATTGTTGGGGGTTATGCTCTCAAAGCATGTGTATTGACATTCTAAGATGAAATTTAATAGAATTACATTTTGTTTTATAATTGTTATTTTAAATTTTTGTTGAATGATTTATATGAATACCTAAAAATTTCATAGAATATGATTTTGTATTAGTACAAGAGAATTAAGATCATAGATAATGAATAAAATTGTCAGCAACATATTAAATTATGAAATCTTTAGTGAATGGTTGCTAGTATAATTCACTAAGCATTATGAATGCATGTGATCTAGATCCAGATCATTGATGTGGATAGACATCTTAGTAAAAGTACTTTATATAATAAGATTATATATGACAGGGCCGATGTAAATTAATATCTTTATTAACTTGTCATTTATCATAAAGATTTAACACACATCAATCTGATGATTATATGTAGACCGGTCTGAATCCTGAGTTGTCATGAACTCTTATGCATATCTACTGGATCTTTTGATTCATTCGTTAAGGTTTGTTTGTAAAACATTATAGTGACTTTTATTTTGGAGATTCAGTGATGTGGATGGCTATGAACATGATCTTACAAAATTTGGTATTCAAGCTTTCCTAACAGATCGTATATTGGTTCCCTTAAGTGTTAATTCAAGAGCTGAATGGTTATTGAGCTCAAATTTATAATACGATTATAAATTAGACATTCACTAGTGAATTAAATAGTACTTAAGGATCAATAGGTAATTAGAAGAGTAAAATGGTAATTTTGACCAGCTCCAATTTACAAACCAATAATTGGAGAACAGAACTACGTGAAATGATTATATCAATAGACTACACGAGACACTCTGTAAATGCGTTCTATAATCTCTAAGAGTGCAATTCCATATTTATAGTGGAGTAATAACGAAACTAATAAATAAGATTATTTAACTAAAGAGTTTAACTAATAATTTAGTTTGTTGGAGCTTAGGATTATAGATTCATGGTCCCCAAGTCACCTCTGTACTACACAGTTTAGGGTGTCAATATTTCAGGACATGAGAAAAGGATTAACTTGCAAAATGAAATATATTCTGAGGCGAGTACATATTAATTTTTAGAATTATATATAAGTAATTATATCGATTAATTTTCTAATTATCGATAAGTAACAGTATATCTAATTTGTGAAATTAGATAATGTTAAATTATTATTAGATAATAATTCAAAATTTGAATAAACTAAATGTGTTATTTGTGAACTAACATATAAGCTAGTTGATAGGGATGATCAGATAAGTTAATTTTGAATTAATTGATATCTAGATATTTAACTGAATAAAATAATTAATTAATTTGTAGAAATTGCCACATGGCATGTAGGACAGCCATATGTCAATCACTGATTGAAAATCAGAAATTGACATTGACTACTGGAGTGCCACACGACACTATAGTAGTGTTGTGAATGACAGTGCCGTAAGGCACTGTGATATCTCACGGCACACTACAGTGTCGTGTGGCTCTACAATTATGCACAGTTACAGTGGGTCCCACTGCAATGCAATATTGTGATTAATTATTATTTCGTGTTTTTCCCTAAAAATCTGGAGTGTCTAGAAAATATATAGATATTATTCTATTGGCCTCAGTGTTGCTTAAGTGTGCTAACAACATAGTTACTATTAGGGTGAAACTCTCTTAGATTAAAAGTTAATCAAAAAATTCTGTGAGAATAATCATTATATTCTCTTAGAGATTATTCTCACAAAATTATTCATTCTCCGAAAATATCTAGATCTCATGTGTTGAGTACATCTAGAGACAGAAAAGTGTTCTTCCTATATTCAACGTGCCCACACACGTCTTAGTGTGTTTGGGATTGACTTGGAAGATCTTGGTGTAGATCTCAAAATTCGTTGCTCATGGGGTTGGAAGATCGTTGGTCTGCAAGGATGCTTGATTAGACTATAAGAAGTATATATTTTATATCCATGTATGTTTTTTATTTAATATATAATGGATCCGTTGAAAAGAGTTTTCAATAAAAAAAATTATTTTAGATATCGTGGTGCTGTAATTCTTTGGATTAAAGTTTAATTTTTTTAAAAGGCTCACGCACTTCCACCGCACGCGCCACAATTCCAACACTTATATCTAAACCATTTTTTATTATACATCTAGGTTTGACAAAGACTTCAAGTCTGATCTCGAAATCCTCAAGTGTGCCCTTAAAGTCTTCAAGGTGACCTTCATGCTTCACGTGTGCATTTTAATACAGTACTGATTTTGCATTCAAGTCTTCAAGAGTGACATTGAAGTCTTCAAGTATGACCTTAAAATCTTCAAGTGTGCACTTCAAGACATCAAGTCTGGAATTGAGCACTTCACGTATGAACTTGAAAACTTCTAAGAAAAATAGGTTACTTGAAAATTTTAAGTCTAAATTTAAAGACATGAAGTAAAAAGGTTCCTCGAAGACTTCACATAACTATTTAAAGACTTCAAGTAAGAACTTGAAGAAGACTTCACTTTAGTTTATCAATTGAAAGCTCAATCACCAATGTTAACTTGTTTGTTTAAAGAAAAAAATAAAAATCTCTCGCACTCTGGTTTGGACCTCAATCACTCAAAATGTCAATCAATTCTCTATCTCTCCCCCTCTCTCTCTCTGCCTTAACTTTTTTCTGCTGTGTCAAAACAGGCTAAACTTCCATTCTAAAGGTGTAATAATTTCTCCATAACAAAGTGTAATGTGTATATTTATTCATGCAGTGCATGATTAAAAAATACAGATGGCTAATGGAGAAAAGAACGTGATCAAGTAGAGAAGTATGCCATCATTGGAAGTTGTATGTATCGTCTCAAAGAAGAAGAGTCTATGTGGTTGAATAGGGGAAAAAAACCCAAGACATGTGTACAGAAAGAACGAATCCTGAGAGGACTCGTGAACTATGAACATGACAAGACCGAAAAATAGAAGTGACATAAACAAATCATGAGGAAGGAACTCTAAACGGGAAGGAGTTTAAACAGGAAGGACCTTTAAACAGGAAGGAGCCATAAACAGGAAGGAGTTCTATATAGGAAGGAGCTCTAATCGGGGTTGAACTATAAATAGGGAGGAGCTTTAAATTAGAAGGAACTCGAGAAACGGAAAAGAGCATGGAAGTGGGAAAACCTCATCAGAATGAGAAAAGTAAACCCGTTGATGGGAAAAAACTAACATAGGACTCGCACATTAGAGAATGGGAAAAGACTGGTGGGGGACCCTTGCCTCTGGAAAGGGGAAGGAAGGAACTCGTCGAACTGTGCAAAATGGAAAAAGAAGAAGAGTGAGAGCGAATGAAAAGGATCAGAAATAAACAATCAAAAGGTTGAGATTGATTGGGTAAGCTGAATGAGTCAAATGAGACAGATTCGTAGGCCACCAAGTGGCTGTAAATGATTGGCTCGAAACCATAAAAAATACCAAGTGGCTATGACTGATTGACGGCTGAGCGAGACAGATGGGAAACGAGAAAGGGAAAAGGGTCCACACCTAGCAGGGTAATCCCCACGAATGAGTATAATCCCTAGGCATAATGAGTACATCCATTTATATTGTTATTTTAACCAACTCATGTTATTTGGGGAGCCTATGTAAGGCCAATGTATTAAATAAAAAATGACATATTCAATACAACAACAAAACTCAACTCAGACCCTTTACTCTCTGCTCTCTCTCTCTATTTCCAATTAACACTTATATAAATTAGTCATTATCGATATTTTTCCCCTTGATCCCTAGTTAAAAAAATCATTTACATTTTGTTGCTCTCGTTGAGAGAAGAAGAAAAATAGCCTCAAAGATACCCTCAAGAAAACCAAACCATGCCTCAAAATAGGTCGAACACCACCCTAAACGAAGAAAACGGAAATTGGGATGAACAGGTGCATCATCTTGCTCCCCCACCTGACATGCTTCGGACTATCCTTAGCTGAATGCAAGAAATGGAACAACGAAACACTGAAACATTGCACATTAGGTGGCAGGCAATGTAGGAACAGATCGTTGCATTACAATGGGTCCTTGCACAAACACGGTTACAAGTCAATCAGTACAGTAACCATGAGAGAAGGGAGAACTTCCAAGAAGGAAATGAACATGAAGTCAGACAGGAAGTAGACAATGGAAATAGTAGGAACATGCAGAATGAAGAGGGGGAAGTTCAGTTCAAGGAAGACGAAAAGGAGGAGGCGGGAGAAATTCGCCAACAAAAAGTCATGACGGAAGCTGCCATGGAAGAGATGATAGAAAGAAAGATGATGGAACTAAGGAGCCTGGGAAACATGGGAAAACTGACCTAGAATCACTCACCAGGACTACATTAAGTCTGAAAATCTTTGCCGCCCCAATTCTAAGGATGTTCGTGGCACCAAAATTCAAATGTTATGAAGGAAAATCTTATCTCGTAGATCACCTCAGACGGTTCGAGAAAGTCATGGCATTATACCAACATGAAGACGCCTTGATGTACAGGATATTCCCCACAAGTCTAGACGGGACTACACTTAAATGGTATCACTCCCTCCCAGCTCAACCTATTTCTACACTTAAATGGTATCATTCCCTCCCTACGGAGATACAAAGATATTTTTGTAGCCACTACTCAAGAGATGTCAGGTATACCAAAAAATATAATCTGTCATAAACTGAATACTGGCCCTTCTGTTAAACTCGTGAAGTAGCGAAAAAAAAGTTTCACGCCAGAATGAAACATGGCCATCAAAGAAGAAGTTGACAAACTACTAAAAGCGGATTTCATCAAGGAAGTAGATTACCCAGAGTGACTCGCTAACGTTGTCATGGTGAAAAGGAAAAATGGGAAATGGAAGATTTGTTTGGACATAACAAATCTGAACAAAGCCTCCCCAAAAGATGAATATATGTCAGCCAGAATAGATCGGATGGTGGACGCTATCTCAGGATATGAACTTCTGAGCTTCATGAATGCCTTTCTGAGATACAACAGATGAAAATGTTCCAACCTGACCAAGAGAAAATATCTTTCATAACTGAACATGGTACTTTTTGTTATAAGGTAATGACTTTTTATTTAAAAATGCAAGTGCAGTGTGACCTATCAAAGGTTGGTAAATAAAATCTTACGAGAATAGCTTGGGAAAATCATGGAAGTTTACGTAGATGATATGCTGGTGAAGAGTTATAAGTGGAAGGATCACATTGAAAATCTTGGTGAGGCCTTTTCCTGAGGAAATATTCGATGAAGTTGAATCCAAAAAAATTCACCTTCGGAATGGCCGCCGGGAAACTCCTCAACGGGGAATTGAGATCAACCCGGATCAAGTGAAAGGCATAATAGAGATGAAATCCCCACGAAACCAGAAAGAAATACAAGGCTTAACGGGAAGATTGATTGCATTAAATAGATTTCTTTCAAAATCAACTAACAAGTGTAAACCATTCTTTGCAAATTTGAGGAAATATTCAGCGAACAAATGAGATGACAAGTGTGAGGAAGCTCTTAGCAAGATAAAATAATATTTGAAAACTACACCATTATTGTCAAAACCAAAGCTGGGGGAACATTTATAGCTTGGTTGTTGTGATAGCCGCAAGAAAACTAAGACCCTACTTTCAGGCACACACCGTAAAGGTGCTGACGAATTCATCAATTAGAAATCTCCAATTTACGCCCGAAATAAGCGGAGGAATGGCAAAGTGGGAAATCGAGTTAAGCGAATATGAGATCGACTACGAGCCAAGAACAACAATATAAAGGGCAAGCCTTGGCCGATTTTGTGGCAGACTTTACCGTTAACGCCAAGGAGGAAGCAAGAAGCGGACAACAAGCAATTGGAAGAGGGGCATGGGAGTTATACGTTGTCGGAGCCTCAAACAATAAGGGTGTCAGAGTAGGAGTGGGGCTGCGGACTCCGTTTTACGAAACGATCGAACAATATATCTCATTCAGATTATACACCTCAAACAATGAAGCCGAATATGAAGTCTTAATAATGGAAATCACTATATTATGGGAATTAGAGGTAAATGAAATAAAAATCTTTTATGATTCAATGTTGGTAGTAATGCAGGTAACGGGGAAGTTCACGGTGAAAGAAGAAAGAACGATTAGTTACCTACAATGGACAAATGGACTACTCAAACAAATTAAAAAAATTGAAATCCACCATATCCCAAGAGCGGTAAATGGGCACGCAGACGCATTCACTAATTTGGGGTGTTCAATGCAACTCCCACGAAAAATAAGTGTACCTGTTAAATTTCTAGAAAGATCAAGCATCATAGCCAAAGAAGTAGTAGAAGTGGAAGCTAGTTAGGAGCCAAGTTGGCGGGAGGACATGATGTGTTGCTTGAAAGAAGTGATCCTACCTCGAGACAAAATTCACGCTAGGAAGATTCAACAACAGAATGTCAGGTACTGCATAATTAAAGATTCATTTTATAAATGGTACTTTCCAGGGTCGTATCTGAAGTGCATAAAAAGAAAACGAAGTTGAATACGTGTTAGTAGAAATTCACGGATGGGTGTGCGGGAATCATACCGGGAGCAGATCTCTAGCCTACAAAGTACTAAATGAAGGATATTACTGGCCAAAAATACATTGGGATGCAAAACAATATGGGAATAAGTGCGACAAATATGAACAATTTTCCCCCATAATAAAATTGGCCACATGAGAACTCAACACCGTGACAATCCCTTGGCCATTCATGCAGTGGGTTCTAAACATCGTCGGACCACTCACCATGGCACCTACTCAGAAACGCTTCCTGTTAGTTGGCATTAACTAGTTCACCAAGTGGATTGAGGCAGAAGCGTTCACTAGGATTTGTAAAGAAGAAGTGAGGGGATTCCTGTGAAAAAATATAGTGTGCGTATACGAAAATCCTTGGGTCTTAGTATCTGACAATGGGCTTCAATTTATTGGAAAGACGGTAAGGACTTTTTGTGAAGATTTGCTAATTACCAACTGATTTTCTACACCCTACCACCCACAAGAAAATGGGTAGGATGAAAGGTCAAACCAAATCATACTTGACAACATGAAGAAACGTCTAGAGTCAGCAAAGGGAAAATGTGTAGAAGAATTACCAGAAATATTGTGGGCATATCAAACAACTTCCAAAGAGGTAGCACGCTAAACACCATTTGCCTAGGGACCAGAAGGAGTTATACCCGTGGAAATAGGAAATCCAACTCTCATATCAGAACTAACTAAACAGAAAAATGAAGAATTCTTGAAAGGAAGTCTTGATTTGTTTGAAGAAAGAAGGGAAATGACACTCATGCAAATAACTAATTACAATCAGAAAAGGAAAGCCTACTTCTAGAAAAAAAAAATTAGAAGACGAGTATTTCAGGAATGGGACTTAGTTTTAAAGAAGACCTTTCTTAAACCGTCGTCAGCGCAGTTCTAATCAAAAAAGAAGATAGGAAACAAAAGCTAGTATACTTCATCAGCAAAAGTATGGTAGCAGCCAAGGCCCGTTACAAAAGGATGGAAAATTGATATTGGTTGTTGTGATAGTCGAAAGAAAACTAAGACCCTACATTCAGGCACGCACCGTAAAGGTGCTGACGAATTCATCAATTAGAAATCTCCAATATTCGCTCGAAATAAGCGAAAGAATGGCAAAGTGGGCAATCGAGTTAAGCCAATACGAGATCGACTACGTGCCAAGAACAACAATTAAAGGGCAAGCCTTGACCGATTTTGTGGAAGACTTTAACGTTGACGCCAAGGAGGAAGCAGGAAACGGACAACAAGCAATTGGAAGTGGGGCATGGAAGTTATACATTTTCGGAGCCTCAAACAATAAGGGTGTCAGAGTAGGAGTGGGGCTGCGGACTCCATTTTGTGAAATGCTCAAAAAATCCATCTCATTCAGATTCAGCGCCTCAAACAATGAAGCCGAATATGAAGTCTTAATAACGGGAATCACCCTATTGTGTGAATTAGAGGTAAATGTAATAAAAATCTTTTATGGTCAATGTTGGTAGTAATGCGGGTAACTAGGTAGTTCACGGTGAAAGATGAAAGAATGATTAGTTACCTACAATGGACAAAGGGACTACTCAAACGAATAAAAACTTTTGAAATCCACCATATCCCAAGAGCGGAAAATGGGCACGCAGACGCATTAGCTAATTTGGGGTGTTCAATGCAACTCCCATGAAAAATAAGTGTACCTGTTAAATTTCTGGAAAGACCAAGCATTATAGCCAAAGAAGTAGCAGAAGTGGAAGCTACGTAGGAGCCAACTTGGTGGGAGGACATGATGTGTTGCTTGAAAGAATGGATCTTACCTCGAGACAAAATTCATGCTAGGAAGATTCAACAACAAAGTGTCAGGTACTGCATAATTAAGGATTCATTTTATAAATGGTACTTTTCAGGGTCGTGAAGTGCATTTAAAGGAAGCTGAATACGTGTTAGTAGAAAGTCACGGATGGGTGTACGGGAATCATACCGGGGGCATATCTCTAGTCCACAAAGTACTAAATAAACAATACTACTGGCAAAAAATGCATCGGGATGCCAAACAATACAGGAAGAAGTGCGACAAGTATCAACAATTTTCCCCCGTGATAAAATTGGCCACATGAGAACTCAACACCGTGACAATCCCTTGGCCATTCTTGCAGTGGGTTCTAAGCATCGTCGGACCACTCACCATGGCACCCACTCAAAATCACTTCCGGCTAGTTTCCATTGACTAGTTCACCAAGTGGATTGAGGCAGAAGCCTTCACTAGGATTTGTAAAGAAGAAGTGAGAGGATTCCTGTGAAAAAATATAATGTGCAGATATGAAGATCTTTGGGTCTTAGTATCTGACAATGGGCTTCAATTTATTGGAAAGATGTTAAGGACTTTTTACGAAGACTTGCTAATTACCAATTGATTCTCTACACCCTACCACCCACAAGAAAATGGATAGGAAGAAAGGTCAAACCGAATCATACTTGACAACATGAAAAAATGCCTAGAGTCAGCAAATGGAAAATGTGTAGAAGAATTACCAGAAATACTGTGGGCATATCGAACAACTTCCATAGAGGCGACACGCTAAACACCATTTTCCTACAGACCAGAAGGAGTTATACCCGTGGAAATAGGAAATCCAACTCTCATATCAAAACTAACTGAACAGAAAAATGAAGAACTCATGAAAGGAAGTCTTGAATTGTTAGGAGAAAGAAGGGAAACGACACTCATGTATATAACTAATTACAATCAGTAAAGGAAAGCCTACTTGCAGAAAAGAAAATTAGTAGACGAGAATTCTAGGAAGGGGACTTAGTTTTAAAGAAGATCTTTCTTAGACCGTCGTCAGCGCAATTCTAATCAGAAAAGAAGATAGGAAACAGAAGTTGGTATACTTCATCAGCAAAAGTCTAGTAGCAGTCGAGGCCCGTTACAAAAGGATGGAAAATTGATATTGGTTGTTGTGATAGCCGCAAGAAAACTAAGACCCTACTTTCAGGCACACACCGTAAAGGTGCTGACGAATTCATCAATTAGAAATCTCCAATATTCGCCTGAAATAAGAGGAAGAATGGCAAAGTGGGCAATCGAGTTATGCCAATACGAGATCGACTACGAGCCAAGAACAACAATTAGAGGGAGGCCTTGGCCTATTTTATGGGAGACTTTACCGTTGACGCCAAGGAGGAAGCAGGAAGCGACGACAAGCGATTGGAAGTGGGGCATGGGAGTTATAGGTTGTCAGAGCCTCATACAATAAGGGTGTCAGAGTAGGAGTGGGGCTGCGGACTCCATTTTATGAAACGCTTGAATAATCCATCTAATTCAGATTCAACGCCTCCAACAATGAAGTCGAATATGGAGTCTTAATAACGGGAATCGCTCTATTATGGGAATTAGGAGTAAATGAAATAAAAATCTGTTATGATTCAATGTTGGTAGTAATGCAGGTAACGGGGGAGTTCACGGTGAAAGATGAAAGAATAATTAGTTACCTACGATGGACAAAGGGACTACTCAAACAAATAAAATATTTTGAAATCCACCAAATCCAGAGAGCGGAAAATGGGCATGCGGACGCATTGGCTAATTTGGGGTGTTCAATGCAACTCCCACGAAAAATAAGTGTACCTGTTAAATTTCTGGAAAGACCAAGCATTATAGACAAAGAAGTAGCAGAAGTGGAAGCTAGGTAGAAGCCAAGTTGGCGGGAGGACGTGATGCGTTGCTTGAAAGAAGGGGTCCTACCTCGAGACAAAATTCATGCTATGAAGATTCAACAACAGAGTGCCAGGTACTGCATAATTAAGGATTCATTTTATAAATGGTACTTTTTAGGGTCCTATCTGAAGTGCATAAAAGAAAAGGAAGTTGAATACGTGTTAGTAGAAATTCACGGATGGGTGTGCAGGAATCATACCGGGGGCAGATCTCTAGCCCACAAAGTACTAAATAAAGGATATTACTGGCCAAAAATGCATCAACAATTTTCCCCCATAATAAAGTTGGCCACATGAGAACTCAACCCGTGACAATCCCTTGGCCATTCATGCAGTGGGTTCTAGACATCGTCGGACCACTCACCATGGGACCCAATCAGAAACGCTTCCTACTAGTTGCCATTGACTAGCTCACCAATTGGATTGAGGCAGAAGCCTTCACTAGGATTTTTAAAGAAGAAGTGAGGGGATTCCTGTGAAAAAACATACTGTGCATATACGAAAATCCTCGGGTCTTAGTATCTGACAATGGGCTTCAATTTATTGAAAAGATTGTAAGGAATTTTTACGAAGATTTGCAAATTACCAACTGATTCTCTACACCCTACTACCCACAAGAAAACAGATAGGATGAAAGGTCAAACGTAATCATACTTGACAACATGAAAAAATGCCTAGAGTCAGCAAAGTAAAAATGTGTTGAACAATTACCAGAAATACTATGGGCACTCCCAAAGAAGCGACACATTAAACACCATTTTCCTTAGCCTACAGACCAGAAGGAGTTATACCTGTAGAAATAGGAAATCCAACTCTCATATCAGAACTAACTGTACCGTAAAATGAAGAACTCATGAAAGGAAGTCTTGATTTGTTAAAAGAAAGAACATAAACGACACTCATGGAGATAACTAATTGCAATCAGAAAAGGAAAGTCTTCTTCCAGAAAAAAAATTAGAAGATGAGAATTTCACGAAGGGGACTTAGTTTTAAAGAAGATCTTTCAAACAGAAGGAAAGGTTGGTCCATCTTTGGAAGGCCCTTTCATCATCAAAACAGTGGGCGGAAGCGGCTACTATCACCTAATGATAGAGGAAGGGGCAGAATTGGAAAAACCCTGGAATTCCAATTACCTTAAGAAATATTTCGTTTAAATTGTTGAATATTATTGCAATATAGAAATTCTCCCATGATTTTTTCCTGCAAGGGTTTTCCACGTAAAAACACTGATGTTAATTCTTTCTTCTTTCTCACCCAAAAAAGAGGAAAGGTCGGCGATCTAGAAGCCTAAGCCTTTGGAAGTAGAAAAAACTTTGTTTCTAAAATGTGGAAAAGAGATCGACGGTCTTGAACCCTAAGCTCTTGAGAGCGAGAAAGACTTTCTCTCTAAAATATGGAAAATGAGTAATGACCATAGCCTAAAAGCCTGACTCACCAAGGGGGGAACAAAAACCACTCTCTAAAATGGAAATCGGGTTGGATGTTTAAAAGTCTAAAACCTTGAGAGTAGGGACACCTACTCTCTAAAAAGAAAATCAAAACTAAAAAAAGGTCGGGGTCCAAGAAGCCTAAGCCCTTGAGAACTTGAAAAAATTCTCTCTCTGAAATGTGGAAAGCAAAACAAAAGATGGCACACAACTCAAGGAAATGAGAAAAGAGAAACTCAGAAGAAGATGGAAACTGGAAAACTCATTCCCCTCTTCCACTGAGCAACAGGCTGCTCATTGGCCAAGAAGTGCTCCTCAGGACTGTTGCGGTAGATAATGGCCTGAAAAAATACAAAAGGAAATACAACTCACTAAAATGAAGGAAGATGACAAATATAGAAAGCGGGAAGAAGATGAAAGAGAACACATTCATATGACCATGACTTAGAGAACAAAGTTAGTTCCCAACGGACATATTGAAAGAACCGGAAGGCTGGACGGGAGGGTCTTCACCCACTCCCTAAGAACCGGAAGGCTAGATGGGAGTCGAATCCCGTTGTGCAAGGGGCAGGGTGGAAAGATATCATTGAAAAGTCTCAGGAGCAACAAAAGGGCCAGGAGGAATGGTCAGAGGTGAAGCAGGGGTAGTCAAACTCTCGTTGGAAATAGGAGAAAGGTCCACTTGAGAAGAGCTCGAAGCCTCCACCACGGATGGACGTTCCTTTCTTCCTCAGCAACGTGCCCGATGATAGTACTCCGCAGACGCATGCTCCATGACATTACGCTCGCTACAAAGTTTCAAAGAATACGCTCCCGTTTTGAGTCTTCCCGTTCAGACCCAGGAGAAATGGAAGTGCTAGAAATGGAAATCAGAGAATGGGAAGTAAGAGTTCCTAGTGGAATTTTAAGAGAAGATGAAAGAGACGATATCGATGGTTGCGCTAAGGACAAAGGCACTGCGTGAAGTGGTGAAGCTTGGTTGTCTTCCGAGATGAAGGTGATGTTGATTTCCTGTCTCGGGTCTAAAAGACCGTCCCAATCCCTTCCACAAATGTTGAATGCAACTACGATCTTTTCCCTTGACTCCTTGGATAGATAGGGAGGTTTGTACATTTTTTATCTACAAAACAAAGAAAAAGAAAGAAAGTTAGCAAAGATAAACAAGAAAATAAGAAAATAGAAAACGAAAAAGATGGGAATCAGAGCTTTGGTGACTTATCATAGACTCCCCATCTACGGGGAATTGTCTAGTAGCCATCACCGCTCCAGTAACATTTGGACTCGATGATACTTGATGATGTAGAATGCCCTAAGTTCATTTACTCCTAAATGTAAAGCGTGCCTCATATCCAAGGCTTCAAAACCGAGTAAAATATTATACGAGCTAGGGGTAAACTGAGACGGAGCTAATTTATAGGTGCGAAAGAATTATTGAAAGAAAGGAGAGAAAGGAAGCTTGAGTCCCAAGGCTATATACATAGAGCTTTAGGTTATTTAGTATGGAGGGCTACATGGGTGGCCTGCATGCCCGTTTTCGCCTAAACCACACACTACGTCGAGGGGAAAGGCATCACGGTGGGAATCTAAAAAATGCTCTAAGTCGGCCTCGTTTCTAGCCAAAGGTACAGGGGGTTTAAACTTAGACGTGTTGCTGCACGCCATGGATGAAAAAGAAGGGATTTTGGGTAAGAAATGCAGAAAGAAGATGAAGAAGAAGAATATTGAGAGGGAGATTATCTTACCATGAGAAGATGAATGTAGGAGGAAATGAAGAAAGAGAACCCTTAAATAGGCTGCAAATTTGAAAAGAAAATGAGGTTTGTGATGATTTTTGAACTTTCCATCTATATAGAAATAGAAACAGATAGGCTAGAAACCGTAGCAAAAAGACATGGTATTTGGCCATTTGTCCAATATGTGCAAATCCAAATTAGGCAGATATTTACTCGGAGTAGAGCATAAACCTAAAAGAAATTGAAGAAGCCCATTCAGGAACAAGAAAATGATCGCAATTTGAATTGGATTTCGATGAAGCAATACATCAATGATAAGTTAAGTCGATTAATTTCATGAATTTGTTTTTTATTTCTCAAACTTTTCGACCTTGGTTCCGTAAAAATGTGCCCCATAAATTTTTGGAAACGGGAATTTGAAGGGACATTTCTGGAAAGGCACAACTGACAGGACAGAACCGTCACTTGCACCAGCGAATGGCACGATGACAGCTGGACAAAGAAAAAGAAATAAAGCACATGTCGGTCAAAGCAATTGAAAGCAGGGAACTAAAGAGGCAAAAAATAGGTAACGAAAATCTACTTTAAAGGAAAGATGTTAGTAGGAATGAGAAACGAAGTGCCATCACAGGAAAAACATGCATCACTCTTTATTTAATTAACATTATATGTATTTTTTTATTATGTCCAAAGAAATAGAAAATACAAGATGATCTTTGTAAAGGCGTATGCTAATCAAAATTCCTCATTATTACACATCAATAAGTAAACTTTTATTTAGTGTAATGGATGGGAAAATGAACAGGGAAAAAATCACCCAAGACACGTGTACAGAAAGTACAAATTCTAAGGGGACACGTGGACTATGAACATGGCAAGATTGGGAGCTAGACGGAAAAATAGAAGTGACACAAACAGATCATGATGAAGGAACTCTAAATGGGAAGGAGTTCTAAACAGAAAGGAATTCTAAATGGGAATGAGTCTTAAATAGGAAAGAGTTCTGAATGGGAAGGAGCTCTAAATAGGAAGGAGCTCTAAACGGGAAGGAACTCTAAACAGGGAGGAGCTCTAAACTGGAAGGAACTCAAGAACGAAAATGAGCACAAAAGTGGAAAACCCTCATCAGAACGGGAAAAGCATACAGGTTAATGGGAAAAAGCTGACAGAGGGACTCGCGCCTTCGGAACTGGGAAGGCACTCGTCGAACTATGCAAAAATGGAAACAGAAGAAGAGCGGGGGAAAAAAGAAGAAGAGCGGGAATCTATGAAAATGATCAGAAATAAACAGTCAAAATATTGTGATTGATTGGATAAGTTGCATGACTCGGATGAGACAGGTTGGCAGGCCACCAAGTGATTATGATTGATTGGTTGTGTATCAGATTTTAATAACAAAACGTATTGATAAAAGATTTCATTTAATCTCATCTACTATAAGTATGGCTTACCAGGACATTTTGCTAATAAATACTGATCTAAATTCAAAAAGAAACTTCATGAATTATCTCTAAACGAAGAGACTGATACAGAAGCTCCAAGAATAAGCTTGAGAACCCCTTTATGTATAAAATAAACTTGTAAATGCATATTTATATCCTTTACAAAGGTTTCCTAAAATCCTAAAACCCAAGAATAGGAAACTAACCTAATTATATTTTAAATAATAATTAAAAATAGACTATATTAAGAAAAATAAAACTAATGAACTCTAAATAAAGTGAAATTTCATTCAGCCCAAAAGGTAACACAACAATGGCCCATTACATACTTAATCCAACCCATTAATAGCTTGGATTTGAACCAAGTTGTACTAGACTCGTGTTGCACTTATCCCAAAGCTTCGATGTCCTTGTAGACCTTCATTAGCTAAATTGACTAAGCCTTGAAAATGGTGGATTGAAGCTTCTTAGACCGCGACCTTGTTATTGGTCCTTGAGGCATACTAATTGGACTAGAAACCTCTTGAACTTGCTACTTTCCTTTTTGATTATGCTCATCTTTAAGATGTTGAATCCTTGGAACTTGGTGTGTAGGTTGATCCTTAACATTTCCGCTCTCCTCAAAAGGATTCGACCTCGAATCTAATGCATCACCTACATCAAAAGAATTTAAATCAGCCACATTAAAAGAAGCAGTAACATTGTACTCACCTGGCAGGTCAACTTTGTATGCGTTTTTATTAATCCTTTCAAAAATTTGAAAAGGACCATCGCCTCTTGGGCTCAACTTGGACTTTCTTTGAAGTGGAAACCTCTCTTTATAAAAATGCACCCAAACCCAATCTCCCGGCTGAAAAATCATTGGTTTTCGTCCCTTATTCACACGTGAAGCGACTTGAGAATTTTGCTTTTCAATCCTCTTTTTAACTTGCTTATGTAACTTCTTCACCAAATCTACCTTACAATTAGTATCAGCACTCATAAAATTGTTAGGTGGCAATGGTCATAAATCAATAGGAGTGAACAGATTAAATCCATAAACAATCTTAAATGGAGAACAATGAGTAGTGCTATGAACAGCCTTATTGTAAGAAAATTCCACACATGGCAAACAATCATCCCATGTCCTAATGTTCTTTTCTATGATTGCCCTAAGTAAAGTAATCAACGTCCTATTAACTACCGCAGTTTGCCCATCAGTTTGAGGGTGACAAGTAGTTGAAAACACTAACTTAGTTCCTAACTTTCCTCATAACACACGACAAAAGTGACTAAAAAACTTAACATCTCTATCACTAACAATGTTCTTAGGTACACCATGTAATCGCACAACTTCTTTGAAAAATAAATCAGCAATCAACTTAGCATCATCAGCTTTATGACATGGTATAAAGTGAGTCATCTTACTAAATCTATCAACTGCGACAAAGATACTATCACGGCCTTTCCTAGTTCTAGGCAATCCAAGCATAAAATCCATAGACAAATCTGTCCAAGGTTCACTAGGAACAGGTAGTGGTGTATATAACCCATGTGGTTTCAACCTAGACTTAGCTTCTCTACATGTAATGCAATGCTCACAAACGTTATGCACATCATGTTTCATACCAGGCCAAAAGAAATATGCTAACAGCATCTCATAGGTCTTATTTACCCCAAAATGCTTCATTAAGCCTCCTCCATGTGCTTCCATAATCAACAATTCTCTCATAGAACACTTATTAATGCAAAACATATTTCTCTTAAACAAGAAATCATCAAACAAGTAAAAATCATCCAAAACAGCCCCACGATCACAAGATGCATATATTTCACCAAAACCATCATCATATTGATACAAATCCTTAATATGCTAAGAACCCAATAATTTAGCACTAAGAGAATTAAGTAGAGTATACCTTCTAGATAATGCATCCGCGACTACATTCTCTTTGCCTTACTTATACTTAATCACATATGGGAATGTTTCAGTGAACTCCACCCATTTAGCATGCCTACGGTTCAGCTTATCTTGACCCTTTAAATGCTTTAGACTTTCATGGTCAGTGTGTATCACAAACTCTCTAGGCCATAGATAATGCTGCCATTTTGCAAAGCTAGAACCAAAGCATATAATTCATTGTCATATGTTGGATACTTCAAAGCTACCCCCACTTAACTTCTCATTAAAGTACATTAGTGGTCTTTGATCCTGCATCAAAACAGCTACAATTCCTACGCCACTAGCATCACATTCAATCTCAAAAGTTTTATCAAAGTTAGGTAAAGCAAGTAAAGGTGCAACACACAATTTATCCTTAAGTTCATTAAATGCATGTTATTGTGCCTCACTCCAAACAAAACCAACATTTTTCTTAACTAACTCATTCAAAGGTGCGGCTATAGTGCTAAAATCCCTAATGAATCTCCTATAGAAACCAGCAAGCCCATGAAAGCTCCTCACCTCACTAGCATTCTTAGGTCTTGGCCATTCCTTAATGGCTCTTACCTTGTCCTCATCAACCTCAATACCTTGACTAGACACTACAAAACCAAGAAAATTAACCATTTCCGTGCAAAAACTACACTTCTTAAGGTTAGCATATAACTTTTCTTGCCTAAGCATTTCTAGTACTTGACGTACATGCATGATATGATCATCTAAGCACCTAGAGTAAATGAGAATATCATCAAAGTAAACAACAACAAACTTTTCCAAGTACTCACGTAACACATGGTTCATCAATCTCATAAATGTGCTAGGTGCATTAGTAAGACCAAATGGCATTACAAGCCCCTCATAAAACCCATACATTTTCTTAAACGTTGTTTTCCATTCATCTCCAACATTCATTCGAATTTGATAATAACCAGATTTCAATTCTATCTTAGTGAACAAATAAGAATCATATAATTTATCAAGCATGTCATCTAACCTAGGAATAGGGTGACGATACTTTACAGTGATTTTATTGATTGCTCGACAGTCCACACACATCCTCCACGTTCCATCCTTCTTTGGTACAAGAATAATAAGAACCGAGCAAGGACTTAGACTCTCCCTCACATACCCCTTAGTTAGGAACTCTTCCACTTGTTTTTGGATCTCCTTTGTCTCATTTGGATTTGTTCTATATGCTAGCCTATTGGGTATGGAAGCTCCAGGAATGAAGTCAATTTGATGTTCTATGCCTCTAATTGGTGGTAAACCACTTGGCATCTCCTCAGGAAACATGTCTTCAAATTCCTGCAAAAGATCAACAAACACACTAGGCAAAGAGGGGTTAAGTTCATTAGTTACAAAATAAGTCCATTTATACAAAAGTACAAATATTGACCGATTAGAGTACAATGCATGTCTAACCTCACTTGCATTGGTTACTAAACTCACACTCTTTACACTTTTCTCTCATTTTCACTCTTTTTGTTTTCATTCTCTAAGGCACTTTTCTTGCTCTCTTTTTCTTTCTTTTCAGCCTCCACTCTCATCCTTTCCATTTTAGATTGGTCTTCATACACTTCTTTTGAGGAAAGATGTGTTAGTATGGTTTTCCGTCCATCCTTGATGAATGAATACCTATTGAGGTACCCATCATGCATAGCTCTCTTATCAAATTGCCACGGCCTACCAAGCAAAATATCTCCAGTATTCATAGGAACCATATCACACAACACCTCATCATGATATATACCAATTGAAAATGAGATAATAGATTGCCTATTCACCTTGACCTCACGACAATCATTAAGCCAGTTAATTTTGTATGGTCGTGGGTATAGTGTAGTAGACAGCCCCAATCTATTAATCAAGATTATACTCACCACATTTGTGCAACTCCCACCATCGATAATCACATTACATGCCTTGCCTTTAACATGACACCTTGTATGGAACAAGTTCTCTCGCTGCTCCTCATGACAAGCCTCCTTCAATTGGGTGTTAAGAGCACGTCTTGTAACCAACACATCACCCATAATCGGTTCTTCAATGTGCCCTTCACTACAACTCTCTGATTCAGACATCTCCTCCTCATCATTTTCATTGTTGCCCTCTTCTTCATCAGTCACTATCTCACCATTTCGTAGGATCATAGTTCTCCTATTAGGGCACTCCTTACTAATATGACCTACACCTTGACACTTCCAACACTTAATGTCTCTGTTTCTCCCTTTAGGCTCTTTGAGTTTGGATTTTTCTTTGTAAATCGAATCTGTATTTCCTTTTGAACCATCATAAACAACCTTATTTCCACCCTTAAAATCACTCCTCTCATCCCATTTCCAAGTAGAATTAGAGTGGAATAAGGTTTGGAAACATACCTTGCTGCCCCTCTTCCTTGGAGTTGCTTTTCCACCTTGATGGCAATGTGCACCATCTCTTCTAACTCCACATAAGGTTGCAAATCCACTCGATCAGCTATCTCCTTGTTCAAACCAGCCAAGAAACGTGCCATAGTGGTCTCTGTATCCTCCTCTATATCAGGCCTAGTCACGGGCATTTCCATCTCCTTGTAGTAATCATCCACACCCCTACTGCCTTGTCTAAGAACTTGAAGTTTTTGCATAAGTTCCCTATGAAAATGCCTAGGTACAAATCTCTTCCTCATTGTAGACTTGAGATCATTCCAAGTCTCAATTGTATTCTCCAAATTTCTTCTTCTACTTGTCACCAATTGATCCCACCAAGTTATAGCATAATCTAAAAATTGGGTGACTGCCAACTTGACATTCTTCTCATCACTAAATTGATAAATCAAATATGAGTTCCACCTTTTTTTCCCATTGTAAATATGCCTCCGGATCTGATTTACCTTGAAAATGAGATATTTTAAGTTTAATGCTTCCTAAATTTCTATCTACAAAATCGACATTGCCTCGGTTTCGGCCATGGAATTGACTTTCTCGCATTCTCCCTCTACCTCTACCAAAACTACGACCTTCTCTTCCTCCTTTAGGCATGACCCTTCCAACAATTGTATTATCATCATCCTCATTATAATCAAAATATTCATCTTCCAAGTCATCAACTTGAGATATTCGGTTTCTGTCTCCTTGTCATCTCTCGTTGTGATTTGGTGTTGCTCTTTCAACAGCCTGCAACCTTACATCCATACACTCTAATGCATCCCTCATGGCCTCCATATTTTGATTAAAAGGTGTAAACTCTCCTCGTTGAGCCTCACGTAGCATAGCATCAGGAACATGACCAACATCATGATCTCCACTTTGGTTTGATATTACTACAATAGAATGTAAGAAACAAAAATAATTCAAGGACCTCACAAGCACTCCCTCACGTGTTTACACTCAAAAGATGGGGTCACTCTGTTTAACTCAAAAATAAAAACAAATTCACTCATGCTTTTCCTCACATCACTCTAGCTTATTCTTTCATGTTCTTGGGTGAATCACACTTTTAAAACAATTCAAATAGATTGTAATGTGTAGAATTTCAAAACTGATTTTGTCAAAACAAGTTGAACAGGAATCAAATTTAGGAAAGTAATGAATTTAGGAAAGTAACGAATTTAGGAAACTAACAAATTTTAGGAAAGTAATAAAATTAGGAAAGTAAAGAATGTCGGAAAGTATCTAATTTTAGGAAAGTAAAGAATGTAGGAAAGTATCTAATTTTAGGAAAGTATTGAAGTTAGGAAAGTAAAGCATTTAGGAAAGTAACTAATTTTAGGAAAGTAATGAATTTTAGGAAAATAATGAAGTTACGAAAGTAAATAACTTAGGAAAGTTAATTTAGGAAAATATGAATTTAGAAAAGAGACTAATCTTGGAAAGTAGTGAATTTAAGAAAGTAGAGAATTTAGGAAAGTATGAATGTAGGAAAATAAAAAAAATTAGGAAACTGATTAATTCAGAAAGTAAGGAATTTAGAAATAAAGAACTTCCTAGGATTAGGAAAGAAAATTTAGAAACAAATATTTTCCTAGAATTATGAAAGTAACTATTTTCGTTCCCTTCTTTTTTTTCGAACAAAATTCTATCTTATTCTTCTCTTTTGATACGTGCTCTTTTTTTTAGACGAAATTTCTTCTTTTTTTCTCTTTTTTTTAAACTACAACTATAAACCCAAAATTGAATTCAAAAGAACAAGAAAAATGAAAAAAAAATCAGAATTAAAGAAACGGAATTTTAAAGAGATAAAACCTGATCTAGAGCCAAAGTTTTGATACCAAATGATACGGAACCTCCAAGAATAAGCTTAAGAACCCCTTTATGTATAGGAATTCACGAATCATTAACGTGAAACCCCAATAACCAATTCGGCAACAACCCCTAAGAAAAGGCTAGAAAAAATAAATTTTTAGATAGATGATCAAGAACTAGAATATAGAAAACTTGTTTCTGAATTTCAGTTTTGAAACACTCCACAAGAAGGTGATCAATCTACTTGAATGTTTCTTAAAGCATGTATTCTACTCAAGAACACAAAGATAAAAGTAAAACAACCTTTTGGTTTTTCTTAAACTAAAATTATGGTCCCTTAAAACATTCTAGCAAGGCATATTTATAGCATTTACAAAGATTTCCTAAAATCTTAAAACCCAAGAATAGGAAACTAACCTAATTATATTTTAAATAATAATTAAGAATAGACTATATTAAGCAAAATAAAACTAATGGACTCTAAATAAAGTGAAATTTCGTTCAGCCCAAAATGTAACACAAAAATGGCCCATTACATACTTAATTCAACCCATTAATAGCTTGGACTTGAACCAAGTTGTACTGGACTCGTGTTGCACTTATCCCAAAGCTTTGATGTCCTTGTAGACCTTCACTAGCTGAATTGACTAAGCCTTGAAAATGGTGGATTAAAGCTTGTTGAAGCTTCTTAAACCGCAACCTTGTTATTGGTCCTTGAGGCATGCTAATTGGACTAGAAATCTCTTGAACTTGCTAATTACCTTTTTGATTATGCTCATCTTTAAGATGTTGAATCCTTGGAACTTGGTGTGTAGTAAAATCATCCGTGTTTATTCCTTCTCAACCAAGTAACCTTCCAGAAATGGTATACAAAGACTGCATTCGTAATCAAACCTGATTTTATTATTACTGATGCCATTGTCTTAATTAATAGTGGTGCAGATATAAACTATATTCATGAAGGTCTTATCCCTTTAAAATCCTTTCATAAAACCACCCAATCTTTAACAAATGCCAGTGGGAATTTTATGAGAATTTGGTATAAAATATCAGAAGCGTTTATCTGCAAACAGGGTGTTTGCATACCTGCCTCATTTGTGCTCATTAAGAATATGACACAAAGTATTATCTTAGGCAATCCTTTTCTTAATTTAATTATGTCTATCACAAAATTGATACCTCTGGTATCCATACCGTAATTGATACTGTTGATATTACTTTTGAATTTATTACAAAACATTATACTAAAGAAGTTGATACATCATACATCTTATTGATAATAAAATAAATCAGTTAAATTTGTTGTAGAAAGAAATACACTTTCTAACTATTGATCAACGACTACAACATCCAGTAATACATAATAAAATGAAAACAATTCTTCATGAATTTCAATCTGAAATTTTTAGTGATATTCCTAATGCCTTTTGAGATAGGAAAAAACACATCATCTCCTTACCATACCATTCAGACTTCAATGAGAAGAATATTTCTACCAAATCTAGACCTAGTCAGATGAAAAAAGAATACTTAGAACTTTGCAAATTCGATATTGAATCATTATTGCAGAAAAAAATTAATTAGACCCAGTAAATCTTCTTGGAGTTGTACTGGTTTCTATGTCAATAAAAATGCTGAAATTAAAGAGGATCACCTAGGTTAGTGATCAATTACAAACCACTGAATGATACTTTACAATGGATTAGATATCCAATACCGAATAAAAAAGATCTGCTTGATAGACTTTATGAGTCAGTAATTTTCTCAAAATTTGATCTAAAATCAGAATTTTGGCACATTCAAATAGCTAAACCAAATAGATATAAAACTGCCTTTATAATACCCTCAGGCCATTATAAATGGAATGTTTTATCATTTGGTGTCAAAAAAGATCCATCTAAATTCTAGCATATCATGAATGACATCTTTAATGCTTATATTGCATTTATTATCGGTTACATTGATGATGTCTTAATTTTCTCATCATCCATAGATCAACATTTTAAACATCTGCATATTTTTAAGAATGTTGTTAACATATTTAATTTTATCTGCCAGTAAAATGAAACGGTTTCAAACAAATGTAAGATTCTTAGGCCATAATATATCTAATGGCACCATAATTCCTATGAACCGCAGCATTGATTTCGGATCTAAATTTCCTAATGAAATCAAGGATAAAATCCAATTACAAAGATTCTTAGGAAGACTTAATTACATCCGTGACTTTGATCCACGATTAGCCCAGGATACTGCTCTCTTGAATAAAAGACTGTAGAAGAACCTCATTCCTTGGACACCAGATTTGACATCAGCTGTAAAGAACATTAAAATTAAAATAAAACAGAGACATTGTATAGCTTTACCGAATCCTTCTTGGCATAAAATCGTGTGAAAATCATGTGTTTTTCCCTTAGCTTGTATTAGGAAGCTCATGTGTTGAGCAATCAATAAATGTTCTCCTTTTCCCTTACACTCCCTCTACTCAGCTTGCCTCCATTACATTCCTGCTCACAACTTTCAAGTAATTAACGTTGAGCTCCAGTGCTCCCAACCGTAAGTTTTCCCTTTTAATTTTCACCGTAGTTGTTCATGAGATCATGTATGTACTAATGTGAACTGCATATAACCATTACTATAAGTTTTACTAGTCATGATCATGTTGCTAATTCGAAGGCACTCAATGTGTAACTGTTAAGGCTGAGGAAGCACTCATTGTAGACTACAGCAAGTCTAGGAAACAATCAATGAACAGTGAGTGGGACGTCACCCAAGTCAAGTCTAGGTAAGGTCCGTTGGGCAGAGATTGCGTTAGGACTGTTGACCCCTATTGAACGTTGGCAGACATGCTCTGTATGAGTTATTTTGTTATCTGGTCTAACTGTACCTGTCGTGGTTAGCCCCCTCACTTAATGAGTGCGTGTTGGTTAGACGCAAGTTGGTATCAGAGCCATGATTAGTCTTGGTTATAGTACTATTTATATTCTCTTTACATTATGCATACATGGTCACACTACATCATGTCCAAACTCAGCTCTGCATGTGTGACATCCGTAGTGAATACTGTAGCCTCCACATTTGAGGTAACAGGGTTAATTGCATATCAAGATGTAAAAGAAACCTTAGACAAATGGACTATACCTAAGGTCAAACCCGAAATAATTTATAAAATTGGAACCTTTGATTTCACTAGCTAAAAAATAATTAAACTTTTGAATATGTCATTCCATTACAGCATAATAATGATGTGATTTATTTGTTGCATATTCATGATTTATATCCGTTCATGCAAAAATATAAATATGTGCATATAGGATTAATGCAAATTGCATTAAAACTTTTAACTCTATTAGGCCAGATCACCAGCATACAGTGCACCTTTAGAGATGGTAGGTGTCTGAACTAGAAAGCTTCTCTTATGTGAGTCATAGAGACTAGTTTATCTCATGGACCTGTTTATTTTAATATTTATCCGAATTTAAGCATTACGCTGTCTGACAGCAATCTAGCCAAAGTTCTTAAATTGAGAGTTCAACCTCATGGCTAAGATTATCTACCAGGATCTTCTCCCTTTGCAATCCTATTAAGGATTCATCTTAAGGTTTTGACAATCTTAAATCCTTATACCAGAAAGCAAAGTGAGCAAGGACATACAATCCTTATTGATACTAATCTGTTCAACAACCAAGTTGTTGTTCCGCGTATGATTCTCTGGTTTGAAATCACCTTTCCTAACACCTGGCAAATCCCTCAGGCTGTCCTTACCAAACCTATCATCGGGCAATCCATCAAAGATGTGATCCAAACCCAAGGAGGAAATATCTATCTTCGTTTTCAGAAACCTCATCTACCTCTGACCAGAAGCCCTTCTAGTCTCAGCACCCATACTATTCATCCCTATAAGGTGGACATACCTGAATCCTCTAGATCATCCATTGCTGACCCTCTAGGATTAGAAGAATCTTAGCATTCTTTTCTCCCAGAAGATCAGATTAGAGAAATTCACATCAACAACAACCAGATCCTCCATGGTGTTTATGAATCCACCAGTAACAGAATGTCAACTAGCCCAACCGCCAGTGACATGCATTCAACATTTAAATGGATTTTACACCTAATAATGTATTAAGACAAAGTCTTCACCAGGACTTTATGCAACTAAAGTATAAGGATTTTAGAGATTGGTACTTTGCAAGATTTTAAACATCTTTTTTGAAAATCTATTTAGCTGCATAGCAGTCAACGCGGATAAGATGTGGAGTCAACAGACCTTACCCAGACGCAACTTGGGTGCCGTCTCACTCAGTGTTCATTAATTGTTTCCTGAACTTAATATAGTCTACAGTGAGTGCTTCCTCAACCTTAACAGTTACACGTTGAGTGCCTTCGAGTTAGCAACAGGATAATGACTAGCAGCCCTTCTAGTCTAAGAAGCCGTAGTATTCCTCCCTATAAGGTAGAAATACCAAAATCCTCCCATAAGATCAGATTAGAGGTATTCACATATTTGATAACCAGATTCCCCATGGTGTTTATGAATCCACCATTACCAAAAGGTCAACGAGCTCAACAGTCAGTGACATGCAATTCAATATCTAAATGTATTTTACACCTAATAGTGTATTAAGACAAAGTTTTCACCAGGACTTTATGCAACTGAAGTATATAGGATTTTAGAGATTGATACTTTGCAAACTATAATCCTCAACAGCTCTTAGATCTGAAAAGCCTTATATATGTGTGTGTGTGTGTGAGCGTGAGTGCGTGTGTGTATATACACACATATTTAGAGCACAAATTTGGGCAAAATTAAGGATTAAATCACACGATCTCCTTGCCCTAATTGACTAATGGTCATGTGATTTTGTGACTTAAGCTCCAATTAATTACATCCAAATCTTGGGGGGACCCATGATTTTTAATTTGAGAGATCGATCATAGAATATTAATAAAATCTTAAACAATTTAGTAGACAAAAATATGTCCATTCAGATGTAAAAACTCACATATTAAATTTGTAGTAGCATCATGTTGCCAAGCTCTATAGACTCGTCTATTCTATATATTCTGTTAGAGAATTCCTTGGAAAAGTTGTCAACCTCATTGATAGAGTAAAATAGACTGATATAGATTGGTTGTTTTGTGCTGAAATTGAAAACCTAGAGCTCTTTATATATGAGTAAGACTGATTGTATATGTGCTTCATTTATTGGAAATCTACCAAATTGAGGTGGCTTCATATTCTCTAATAAATTATTTACAATATCAAGGATGAACATAGAGAGAAAAATATTAGTACTCTTTAGAGTATCGAGAGACTCAGTACTCCTCTATATAATTTTGTAATACTGTATAATGAATCCAACTCTCCATCCATCTCATCACTTAAATAAATTGAGTATTTTAAATTTTTATGTTTGATCAATAATAATTAGACAAATTCAATAATTTCATTAATTAATTACATAAATTTATTTTTGTCCAATTTAAGAGTTTACCGAGCATAAAAGAGAATTAAGGTTAGTGTAATCATTATCTTTCCAATAATTATCCGACTATTTTGATGAAAATATCAAAAAAATTTGCTACCAATAATACTTTATCATAATAATTTAAATTGATCATGATTCGATTGAAAAGTTATACATACAGGAATTAAACTAATAATGAGAGTACTTTTGGAGCTAAATTGAATTTTTTTTTATTTTAATTTTAATTAATTGATGAGATGGATGGTGAGTTAGATAAGTCATAGACATGTTAGAAAAATATGTGAAAGAATAGAGTTCTCCGTATACTTTCAGGGGGCAGTGACTACTAGAAGTTTTCCCAAATATGATATTTAACTGAAAAGAAGACTATTCAAGAGCACTTGTAACTTCTAGGATGAATTCGCTTAATAGTTAGATTAATGTCATAAAATTTAGACTTGGAAGAGCAATACAAGGAAATGAAAAAACCACTATTATCATAATAAGTATTGCATTTATCCGAAAACCACATAAAATCCAAACAACATAATGCATATACATTCTATATAAGTTTTTATAGGATTAATTCATTAAATTTAAAACATTCTTGATCTGTTTATTAAAATTCATGCAGATAGATAATTTAAAGAAGGAGATATGAATTTCAATAATTATATAATCAAATAACTTTAATTATTTCTTTATAAAGAAAATTTAAATTATCACAGACTCATATCTACTAGTGCCATGCACATCTATAATAAACTAAAGATACGTTCATCCTTAAAATCGGGTGACAAATGTATTTAGTCAATTGATCTGAAGTTCAAAAGGGTACTTGGATAAAAAAGATACTAATAAAAATGACTTCAACCAATACGGATGTGTGATGTGCACAGTTAAAAGGACTTTTGAGACTCCTAGACATAAATGCATGTTTGGACGAAAGATAGATATGTAGAATAATATATACAAGGTAAAAAATGAATTCAAAAGTTCCTCCTCTTAAGATTCTTTAAAAGTAACTAGTAGGAAACACGTCCCTAAGCCTAAGGTGTTTTGTAATAAATATGATATACATGTTATTCATATAATCTGACATAAATTTATGTTAAAATTTATTTAAAATGCATAAGCATGAAGTATCGAAAGACCGTCTAATAGATTCATTATTATTTTATTTCATCATAACATCTATTGCCTAAGGTGTTATACCCTTCTATTGCAAGTTTTGCAGTGCTCAAACCATCATTCCTCTTGGTTCATAACTTTTTGCACCACGATAATTGGGTTTATTTTCACTGTACTTATAATTATGATTGTTAAGCTAAATTCATCTGCATAATAAAAAAAATTATTTTATTGTATTAAGTTCATTATAGTTAATTGAATTATTTACTTTGATAACCTTTAAATTTGCGAATATAGCAATTGGTTTTTCATCTAATTTATCTATAAGAATTTGGATTTCTTTTTCAGCCAAATCTCCCCACAGAGCTACCTTAACAATGTCTAAACGGTAACATATATCATATAAAATGAATAATGAGTTCCACCAAAGATATCTAAGTATAAACTTAAAAGAGAATCATTTCGATACATGTCGTTGATGAAGATAATCTTTTTTTCTTTGTGTTCCGTCTCTCATCTTTTCAATTTTAATGTTATCAGCTTCCCTCACATTGATGACAATTCCTTAACATCTAACAAATTTAATTTAAATACATCATGAAGTGAAAAAAGCTATAGATTACTAACATATAATTCATAGTATATAAATAATCAGGACCCATCATTGTTTTTTTATTGTTTAATTCTCCGGCTTTGTGAATATCAATGAAATTGTATAACTTATTTTCCGTTGAAATTTGATCTTCCACTTTTTATACATTCGTGAATGACGACAATGATAGCTCTAATTCTTCACATATATTCAAATTTTTAGTATTAACTGGTTTCACAGTTTCACTTTGAATGAAGTATATCTTGTCCTTTCCTAATGTGTATTCCAATCTCGAAATAATTTCATTATACATAAACTTGTGTTTTGGTTCCCTGTTAAATAAATATAATTCCTAAAACACAAACTTTTATACGACTTCATGTATTAATTAGAATAAACTTAAGAAAATGAAACGCATCAAAGTACTAACCTCTTCGTCGACACAATGAGCTTTAAATTTTCAACCGATCCTCGATGATTTGCATCAATTTCCACATTTCTCTTTTTGAATTTTATAATCCACTCTTTTTTATATATCCCAAGAATTTTGATAGGAACATGTGAATTTATTTCTACAGACATAATGACTACAAAGAAGATTTATAAAATATATGCTATGAATTACAAAATGTAATCGTAATCGTAAAATGTGAAAACTGCTAGGATCGATCAGTTTTAAAATTAAAGAAAATTACATTTGAACCACAAACAGTTCGTGGGTAAAATATAAAAAATTGATTTAATTATTTGATAATATTAAATAATTTAAAACCAATTAGTTTGATCATGCATATACGATATTAAAACGAGTACATTAAGGGAAAACAATTTTTTACCTTTATTCTGTATCGGAGAATTTCTGAACTGGTGGAACTCCCTCGAGTGTTCTTCATGTTCTTCAAGCCTTAAGATCAAAATAACGAACTTGATATTCCATGAACGATTTCTGAATTAATCCACCAACAACCACATTTTAATTTCAGAAATATATCTCAGAAGAATTTTACATAGGAATTTAAGTGTGGGCTCTGAAAATGATTGAAAAAGAAAAATCAAATCTTCCTTCTTCAGATTAATTTCGGAGGCAACAATAGTAAGAGGAGAAAACGTTTTTCTCTCTTTTTGTGTGTTGATAACAACAACTGTATCTAATACTCGTTATCCATTTGCAATCAAATTGCTATTAGATATTTATCAAAAGGTAATTTTCGGTATTTATAAATATACCCACATATTATAAAATTTATGAAAATTCTCTTAATTATCTGTTATTGTCGAAAATTACATGATCTCCTAGAGTTTTAGTTGTATCGAAATTCATCAATCAATTGATAAATATAATTGATCATTATCAATTAATTAATTAATTAATTTTATTTAACTAAATATATAATAATTAAAATAAAAAATAATTAATTTAATACAACAATTACACTTAACTAACTTAAGTGGCATCACCTATCACATATAGGTGTAGAAGATATGCCTTGGCACCAAAACATATTTTGGTCCAACTTAGTTCATTTTTCTATTCTTGTTCTCTAAGCTATTTCTGAGATCAAATGGATCCACATGAATAAAGGTTAGGATTCAAATACATGATGAATTTATCTCCATAAATTCCTGACCTATTTAATCCTGGCATCGTACAACTCCATTATAGGCTCGATGACAAATCAACTATTGATTTTTGCGCGTTACATTCTATGTTGATGTAAATAAACTCAATTTATTTTCACCATCCACAAAATATCTTAATATAATACCCACTGTGAATATCAATAACAAGAGTAGAATATGAAATTATCATTTTACCCCTCTTATTATTATTTCCTTAACTCATTTATTAACTGTGAATAAGAAATACATTATAGTGAATTATCTCGTACAACAAGTCTTATTCAACGACTCATTTCATCGAATATTTGGCCAAGTTAATTTATTCACACACCCATCAATAAAATATACAATGATATTGTTGTTTTCGCAATCCAACCGTGAATTTTCATATATGTGAACCACGCAACTCCTACTTAATTAAATTACAATCTCAACAGCCGAGGTATTACCCGCCAATTCGAACTCACTCATTCGACATATCAAAGATTACAACTAACCAAGTCAAGTTATGTATTCAATTTAGGATTAAGGTAATTTGAAAAATACCCTTAAGGTGTAACAATTAGATTTAGAGCTAGGTAAACGGTTTTGGACTCTAAACTAATTTGTTACCGGTCTATTCAACATGTCCATAACATGTCTACGTTAACCATTTTAGTCTCCACTTCTATGCCCCAAGACTGACATCCAACGGTTCAGCCTAACAGTCATAATCAGATTCGATTGCCCAGTCAATCCTAAGAATGTGAATATCGTCTTGAACTATTTCAGAATAATTTATCTGGAGACGCTTCTGTCTTCATTCTTCTTTCATTGACTATAGTTCCAGGACTTGAGTAATTTATAAACACACTTTAATTTAAAATAAAACTTTCAATTTATTCATAAAAAATTCAGTAATACAAATGTCAGAGAAATAACTAAATATAAATAAATAATTATTACACGCTACTTTATGGACATATTTCAACAATCTCTCACTTGGACTAAAATAGGAGTGTACAATCTCTTATCCACAAGCCCTCCAGATGACCATAAAAAACTTTACTGCTTAAAGTCTTCGTTAATGGATCTGTCAGGTTGTTGACCGTCGAAATATGCGTAACCACAATATCTCCACACTGAACACTCTCTCTATTCATGTGATACTTACGTTCTATGTGTTTGGATCTCTTATGGCTCCTAGGTTCCTTAGAATTCGCTACAGCACCATTATTATCATAATAAATTGTCATTGGTTCGTCAGCGTCAGGAACAATTTCCAAAGTCTTCAAGAACTTCCTAAGTCATACAACCTCATTTACAGCTTCAAGCTTACATATATTCAGCTAGAATCAGCAATGCAAAATGTTTGATACTTCTCTATACAACTACTCCACTATTCAAGATTAACATCGATCCTGAAGTGAACCTCCTAAAGTCCTTATCAGCTTGAAAATTAGAATCTGTATACCCCGTCATATTCAAGTCACTACCTGAATATACAAGCATGTAATTCATTGTTCTCCTAAGATACTTAAGGATGTGCTTAATGGTATTTCAATGCTCGATTCCAACATTAGATTGGAAATGACTTACTATACCCATATCATAGCAATATCAGGTCTAGTGCAAAGCATCGTGTACATGAGGCTTCCTATGGCTGAGGCATAAGGTATCATTCTCATGTCTTCCTCTTCTAGAATAGTCTTGGGAGGCTGCTCCTTTAAGTGGCTGACTCCATGTCTAAAGGGAAGAAATCCCTTCTTGGAGTTTTACATACTGAAGCGACCCAACATCTTATCAATATAAGATGCTTGAGAAAGTGTCAATTGTCTGTTCTTTCGTTCTCTAAAGATCTGAATACCTAAGACAAATGCAACTTCTCCAAGATCCTTCATGTCAACAGACAATTTTCCTCCATCATTCCTAATGAGTAGAATATCATCTATGTACAATACTAGGAAAATAACCTTCCCTTCGTGTATCAACTTATACACACAGGGTTTGCCCACAAACTGTTGGAAACCATAACTCTTAACAGTTTCATCGAATCTAATATTCCATGAGCTGTGACGCTTGCTTAAGTCCATAAATGGACTTCTGCAGTTCACAAACTTTACGCTGTTGGCCTTTCTCCATGACCCTATTTGGTTGAGTCATATAAATGCGCTCTTCAAGATTAACATTTAGAAAGGCAGTCTTAATGTCCATTTGCCAAATTTCATAATCAATGGTAGCGGTAATGGACAAAAGAATTTGGATGGATTTAAGCATAGCTACCGATGAGAATGTATCCTAGTAGTCTATACCTTCCTAGGTGTAGCCCTTGGTTACTAGCCTAGTTTTAAATGTCTCTACATTCCCATCCAGACCTGTTTTCTTCTTATAGATCTATTTTCTTCTTATAGATCTATTTTCTTCTTATAGATCTATTTTCATCCTATGGGTTTTATCTTTTCAGGAGGATCTATGTGTTTCCAGACTCTGTTCGAGCACATCGAATGTATCTCAACGTTCATGGCTTCCTGCCATAAGTTTTCTTCAAGATATGCCATGGCCTCCGAGTAAGAGATTGGTTCATCTAAGTCCTTGTTTGAGACAGCTGTCAAAGCTTATCCATAGGACATGTACCTTTCAGGTTGTCTCACAACTGTCCCACTACGCCAAGGCTTCATAGTCTCTGGCTCCTGTCGTGGTTCTTCCATTATTGAATCAGAAATAATTTCTGATTGGGGAGTCGGTGTTCTCCTACTCAATAATTCTTCTAGACAAATGTGCTTCTCTACTGTACACTTTTAATATAATCTTCTTCGAGAAAACAAGCATCTGTGCTAATGAATGTTTTCTTGTCATTCGTACTGTAGAAGATATACCACTTCATTCCTATAGGATATCCTACAAACATATATAATCTGAACGACTGACCAACTTTCCTGTCTTCGGATTTAGAGCATGTGTTGGGTAACCCCATATTCTAAAATGGTGAACGGATGACTTTTGCCCATACCATCTTTCATATGGTGTACCAGGAAACGTCTTTAATGAAACTTGGTTCAGAATATATGTCGTTGTTAGTAAAGCACATCTCCAGAACAAATCTGGGAGGGATGAGTAACTCATCATGGATCTAACCATATCCACCAGAGTTTGATACCTTCTCTTTGACACGCCATTTTATTGTGGTGTACCAGGTGGTGTACCAGGTGTTATAAGCTGAGAAAGAATACATTCTTCCTTAAGAAAGTCCCCGAACGCTCCTTGCAAGTACTCTCCATCACGACCATATCGTAGTGTTTTGATTTATTTTTCTAATTGCTTTTTAACTAAGGCCTTATATTCTTTAAACTTTTCAAAAGTTTCAGACTTTTGATGCGTATCATAAACATGACCAAAACGTAGTAGTCCTCAATGAAGGTTATGAAGTATTCATAACCTCCTCTTGCGTGAATATTCAATGTCCCACATACATCACTATGTATGAGTTCAAGGCATTGAGTGGCTCTTTCACCTTTTGATGAAAAATGTCTTTTGGTCATTTTAACCCACACTTAAAGATTGCAAAGGACCATCCTTCACAAGTATTTTAATCTTGTCTAGGCGAATATGTCAAGACGTAAGTGTCACAGATAGGTTAGATCGGTTGAGTCAAAGTTTAACCTTTTACTATCCCTATGTGAATTGATATTCACTTCAGTGTCATAAATCATGAGTACTACAGGTTTTACATGATGCAATTTATTAATCATTCGTGCAATAGTAATTAAGCATTCATTTCTAAAAATATAAATATATTTATCAATGAACTTTAGATCAAATCCTTGCTCAATTAATACACCAATAGAAATCAAATTCTTCCCAAAACTCGGGACATAATAAACATCACGCAAAATAATAAAATGTTTCTTAAAACATAATTTTAAAGTTCTCACTGATGCAGTCGATACTAGTGTTTCATTCCCCCAGCAGAAGCTGAACTCGCCCTCGTCAAGCCTTCTGATTTCTCTGAACCCCTGCAGAGAGCAACAGATGTGGTTAGTAGCTGCAGAGTCTAAAATCCAAGAAAAAGTAGGGTCAGTTACATAACATGCCTCAGTAACCATTATTATACCCTTAGATCTTAACCCTTTGAGATACTTTGGGCAGTTGCATTTCCAATGACCAGCAGCCCCACAGTGATGACACTTATATTTCGACTTGTCTACTCTTGCGGTGCTCTTGCGTTTGGCAGCTCTTGGCTTCTGCTTCCTCGTTTCCTTGGAACCCTTCTTTGTTCCTTCTTAGAGTTAGAGATGGAAGGCCTACTTTCAGTAAAGTTAGTCTCTCCAAATTTCCTCTTGCCTTTCATAAACAGGGTCTTAACGGCTTGCAGCTTCTTTATGAGCTCAAGAAGTGAGTAGATAAGCTTATTCATCGAATAACTAAGCTTGAAGTTCTCAAAGGTACTAGGCAAAGTCTCTAGGATCATATCCACTTAAGTCTCGCCATCGACCTGAGCACTCATGATCTCCATCTCGTTCAGATAACTTATGATCAACATCATATGTTCTCTTACAGAAGTTCCAGGTTTTATCATGCAGTACATAAGGGTTTGCGCTGGAGACATTAGGAACATTTCAACGTAAACGACCATCCCACTTAAATTTTGAAAAAACTGATTTTTGGTTGTTTTTCAAAAAACATAACTTTTATTCATTTGAAAAACGTGATGAAATTTATAAATCCTTTATTAATTTTAAATCCTAATTTAAAATCATAACCATTATAAATTCGGCATTGTAATTAAATAATAACCATTATCAATTGATCTAATATGATGCATGTACATGTTATATGGCGATTCAATATTGATATTTCCCTAATCTATACGGTATGTTATATGATAATGTCTAATTAAAATTAATCATACATTTAAATTTAACCTCTCTATTGGCTCATTTCTAATTACAATTCATAAAAGAATAATAAATAAATTACTAATTAATTTATTAACTAATCTCTATGGCATCTGCAATTTACTTTTTCCTCTCTACTTTGTCCCACCATTTTGTAACACTTTACAACAATATTAGTCCAATTTTTAAAAATAATTTTCAATTTAAAAATTATAATTTTCTAACATATTTTTACTTTGATAATCAAACTACTAAATAATTAGTAAATTGAAATTATATATGAGACTAAAATTGATTTTGAAATCATATTTCAAAATTTGAATTTCAAAAACCCATGAGTTTCCAAAACTTGTAGGCTTCCCAATCCGATTAGGACTCTACCGTGCAAGGGACAACACATGGCAGCAGCGACGAGCGGCAGCCAGTAGTGAACAGAATTGTCGGTGAACAATATCGTCGATGAACAGTACAGCGTGAACAGCCACCGGTGAACAGTGTCTCCAGTGAACAGCATGGCGTGAACAGTGCTTTCCGGCGCCTCCTCAGTGACTGTCTGGTGACTTCTCGACGGCGGTTTTGAGTGATTTTTAGTGATGATTTTGAGACGTCGATGAATTTACAACGAATTTAGAATCTACAACAATTGCAATAATTAAATTACATAAATTCATATGCCTCAAATTCGGCGCACATCAATTCTAAATTAAAAATGCTTAGAGCTCATAGTTCGAGATCCAATCACAAACATATCCAAAACAATTTTGAATATGTCATACAAACATATGTCAATATCCATACAATTCATGAAACGTTCATTTTAATTATCTATATGCATAATCTTAAACCTAGGCTCTAATACCAATTGCTAGGATCAATCGGTTTTAAAATTAAAAAAAATAGATTTAAACCACGAACGGTTCATGGACGGAATATCAAATTTTTTTTATTTAACTAATTTAATCATATTAAATAATCTAAAACCAATTTCTAGTTTGATCATGCATATACGATATTAAAACGAATAGATTAAGGGAAAACAAATTTTCACCTTTACTATGTATCGTAGAATTTATGAACTAGTAGAACTCTCTCGAGCATTCTTTATGTTTCTCAAGCTTTCAGATCCAAATCATGAACTTGATCTTCCACGATCGATTTTCGAATTAGTCCACCAACAACCACCCGTTAATTTCAGAAATATATCTCAGACGAATTTTACGTAGGAATTTGAGTGTGGGCTCTCAAAATGATTGAAGAAGAAAAATCAAATATTCCTTCTTCAGATTAATTTCGGCCGCAACAAGAGTGACGAGAAAACATTTTTCTCTCTTTTTGTCTGTTGATAACAAAGACTGTATCTAACACTCATTATCCCTTTGCAATCAATTTATTATTAGATATTTATCAAAATGTAATTTTCGGTATTTATAAATATACACATATATTATAAAATTTCTGAAAATCCCCTAATCATCTATTATTGCTGAAAATTGCATGATCTCCTAGAGTTTTAGTTGTATCGAAATTCATTAATCCAATTGATAATTATCAATTAACTAATATTATTTTATTTAACTAATTACCTAATAATTAGAAAATAATAATTAATTAATTCAATACAAAAATTACACTTAACTAACTTAAGTGACATCACCTATCACATATAAGTGTGGAAAATATACCTTGGCACCAAAACACATTTTGGTCCAACTTAGTTCATTTTTCTATTTTTATTCTCTGAGCTATTTCTCAGACCGAATGAACACACATGAACAAAGCTTAGGATTCAAATACCCAGTGAATTTATCTCCATAAATTCCTGACATATTTAATTCTGACATGGTATGACTTCCTAGGTTCGATGTCAAATCAACTAGTGATTCATGCGCGCTATATTTTCTGTTGGTGTAAATAAACTCAATTCATTTTCATGATTATTTTCATGGTCCACAAAATATTTTAACATAATATTCATCGTAATATGAGTACAAGAGTAGAATGTGAAATTACCATTTGACCCATCTTGTTATTATTTTCTTAACTCTTTTATTGACTGTGAATAAGAAAGTCATTATAGTGAATTGTCTCGTACAATTTTCAAGTCTTATTTAATGACTCATTTCATCAAATACTTCGCCAAGTTAATTTATTCATACACCCATCAATAAAATATAAGGTGATATTATTGTTTTCGTAATCCAACCACGAATTTTCATATCTGTTAATCATGCAACTCCTACAAGAAAATTATCTTTTGGCCACCAACTTTTTAGCCACAAAAATAAATTTGTGGCTAAAAGCTTGTTTTAGCGACCAACTTTTTAGTTGGTCGCGAAAGGCTGGATATTTTACCCGAAAACAAATGCGCGTGGAATTTTTCAGGGGCTTTTGCCGATGAAATTTTAAATTCATCAGTAAAAGTCTTATTTTTACCGGTCAAATAATTGTTGGTCGCTAAAGGCCACCTTTAGTGACAAATAAATTTTTGGTCGCTAAAGGTCTCACTAAAAAAACAGTAGGCTTCCCTTAATTCATTTCTCTGCTTCCCCACTCAAGCCCTCGAAAAAAACATGCTTCCCTCTCTGACGTCCTCGATCAGGTCGTCTCCGTCAATCTCCATGGTAAAGATCCTCCGTGGCCGAGTTCGTCCGCGACAAATAGCTCCTCCTCGACTGAGTTTGTCCGCGACAGAGAGCTCCTCCTCGACTGAGTTTGTCCGTGACAGAGAACTCCTCCATCAGTTTGTGGCTCCTCCATCATTTCGAGAGAGATCCTCCGTCAATTCATGGCTCCTCCCGATTCTTTCTCTTCTCCTAAGATCTATATTGATATCTAAGATTACTAACGTTATCCATGTGAATGATGGAGAATCAAGAGTCAGCGATAGTTATGAATAAATTTGTATTTATGATTATTTTAGAATTGGTTCAGCGAGCATGGTTCTCGTGTTTCTCTTCTCCTTTCCCCTCTTCTCTTTTTTTTGTTCTGTATTGTGATGGGTTTTGGTATGAGAGTTCATTTTATTTGTGGTTCTAAACTTAGTTGAAAGAAATTCAGATGCAAAACATAAAAATATTACAAATGAATGGCATTGGATATCATATGTATAAAAAAGAGTTTGTATCTTATCATGCATGTCTAGCAAAGTAGGATATTATCTGCTCTTGCCTATATCATCTCTTGGTAGAAAATTAGTGACAATTGTACTTTGGTGGAAGAAAACTGACTTGTTATAGTTCATCTACTGTAGCGGTAAGCTATAGTTCATGAAAATCAAACTAATTTGTGTTTGGCCGACTCTACCCACATATTCCATACTTGTGACTACTTCTTATATTTACTCTGTTGGTGTGGGAAATGATGGATTAAAGCTTCTAGTGACCGCTGGTCCGCGTGCTCAAAAAATGGTTGGGATATGACAACTTCTGTCGTCTCTCAAGCATTTGAACTAGTTGTCTAATTAAGTATTTTAAGATTTTTAGTATATTTGTGCTCCTAAAGTTCTCAACTTCTATTCGTTCTAAATCTTTTTGCTGATATGTTAGTTCATTTTGAAATTGGAGAAGAAAGTGCAGTATGCTTCCATATAGATAAATACATTAGGGAGGAGAAAAAGAAATTTACCGTGAAGGGCATTCCTACTGACGATAGTTGTTTGGAATTAACCTAGCTCTTTGTATGGTATCATTATGAATGAGTCTAGCTCTTTACCTGGTTTTGAAAATTTTGCAGTCTCAACAAAAGGGATGAGCATGAAAGATTTTAAATTTATTTACTGGATGGAATATACACATCGTATGTGGGGAAGGGCACTAGGCGTCATGTTTGCTTTTCCATTTTCATATTTTCTTCGTAAGGGATATATTACCTTACGACTTGGACTGAGAGTATCTTCCCTTTTTTCTCTTAGTGTTGGGCAAATATCTAATTGGTTGGTGGATGGTTAAAGGTGGTCCAGAGGTTAGAATCACAAAACTTCGCCAACGTATGCTTTAAAATTTTAAAAGAGTGGAAAGTTTGTAAAGGCCCTAATCATTGCAGGAGCTGCCATATGAGTATTCTCAACCAAGAGTAAGCCCTTACCGGCTTCCAATTCTGTATGTCCAATAAATAAAAGTAACCTTGACAAGTTACCTCCCAATTAGGCTACCGAACATCCGATGCATAAACCAACCTTAGCTTGAACTTCTGAAGCCTGTAAGGTTGTCGCTTGTCGTCCGTACATGCACTAGAACGAAGTCAGGCCATCCAATTTAACACTCATCTCGTATTAAATCCTCATAAAACTAAAGGTGAATACGTTCCAAAATGTATTAACTGAGTAAGTAAAAGAAAAGTCGTTACCGTCGATGTTGTTGAATGAGCAGAATGGGAAGGTTACCTACTTTTATCTATTAACTGCACGTCAAGGAAAGGGATGCGACCACAATCTCATCAACCAATGTTGTTTTGAAGGTACTTTTTAATTGTTTAGTATGTGAGGTATCGACTTATATATTAGGCTTTGTGGTTATAAATGTAATAATCGAACTACAAAATTTGGTAAATTGATAGGTTATTTTGTTGTTTAATTCTATGAAGTTATTACAAATGCCATTCAATAGTTTATGTCTATACTGATTCCTGCTGGCTGTCTTGTTACTTAAATCTTGGCTTGCTGTTGCTTGAAATAGGTTAAACATCTATCTATTTATTTCGTTCTTGCAGACAGCCAATGTGAGGGTTCTAATTTCAGTTCAGAGACCTAATGGAACAACCAATTCTGGAACAATCCCCTCTACCTTTACGGTAAGCTCTCTCTCTCTCTCTCTCTCTCTCTCTCTCTCTCTCCCCTCTTCATAACAAAACTACTGCACTGGTAAAAATCTAAACGACACAGGTTGGCAATGTCATCGGTAATTTTTTTTGTGGCGAAAGCCTTTCGCGACCAATTCTTTTTTTTGTCGCGAAAGGGTTTTCACAACCAATATTTTTTTTCGTCGCGAAAGCATTTCATTTTTTTTTTGTCGCTAAAGGCTAATGCAAGGAGATCCAAAAAATCATCGCGAAAGACTTTTGCTGACGAAGCTTGTGATGATTTTTTGGGGCTTCAGCGACCAAAATGTTGGTCGCTTAAGCCCTTGTTTCTTGTAGTGATATCCCAACAGTTGAGGTATAACCAAGTCAAGTTATATATTCACCTTAGGAGTAAGGTAATTACGAAAATACCCTTAAGGTGTAACAATTAGATTTAGAGTTAGGTAAACGGTTTTGGGCTCTAAACTAATTTGTTACCAGTCTATTCAACATATTCATAACGTGTCTAGGTTTAACCATTTGAGTCTCCACTCTTATATCCCAAGACTGACATCCAACGGTTCAACCTAACAGTCGTAATAGAATTCGATAGCCTAGTCGATTCTAAGACTGCGAATTTCGTTCTGAACTATTTCAGAAAAGTTCATCTGAAAACGGTTCTGTCTTCACTCTTCTTTCGTTGACAATAATTACAGGACTTGAGTAATTTATACACAGGTTTTAATTTAAAATAAAACTTTTAATTTATTCATAAAATATTCAGTAATACAAATATCTGAGAAATAATTAAATACAAATAAATAGTTATTACACGGTATTTTATGGATATATTCTAACAAAAACAAATAATGGCTGAATACTGTGTATAAATAATGTTTATGTATGATTTAAATAAGTGAGAAAATGCGTCATTTGCAATTCCTCAAATCAAAGGTCCACCTGGTTCTTAAATCATACATTTCAGTTTATTGACAATGAATAGAGTATTGATTTCATTATTGATTTTGCAAAAAAAAATTGTATATATCCTAAGGAGATGATTGATGAAATGTTCTTGAAATTTAATCTTAAATATTTCTTTAACAGAACATGATTGGTCTAATATTTGTGAAGTTGGAATGTTTTGTGGCTTCTTGAATTTTTTTCCATATTTCAACGTAAAATAGACATAATTGGTTAATAAAGCAAATTAATGTACATGTCTGCTAATAAACCAAATTAATGACAATAGCTTGGACCCACAATTACATCTATCTACCTTTACAAGCGAACAACCATAGTGTGCAGAATGACAAATTCATGAAAATCAAAATGAGCAGGGCATTATGATCTAATTTTTTTGTTCAAATTTTGATGCTTTTATATTTATTATAGATACATAAGAATTCAATTTCTTAAAAAAATTCTAAGATCTTTCTACTAAACATTTTAGGTGTATCTTTTAAATTTTAAATTCAAAAATAAACTTGTTGGCTTGAATAATCGATTGTATAAAGTTTTTAAATACTAGTAATATATCACACAAAAGTTTCAATAAGATGCGAATTTAATGCGGTAAAAAAGATTAGAGATTTTATATGTAAGATGTTCATACAATTGAACAATTAAATTTAAAAAATAAAAGTTAATTATATTTTTAAAACAAAATTTGAAATACTAGGGAAAAGAATGAAATAATACAATAGAGAATAAACACGAAAATACAACAAAAATAACATAAAAAAACCCTTAATACTCAATGAAAAAGAAAGAAATGGAAAGGTTACACTTGTCCTGAATTTATTAAGATAAATATAGCTTTTGTTCATATATTTCTTATCGCTAAAATAAGAATTTATTGACAAATTTTTACGTTGTTGTTGTATTTTGTCTGATCTAAATTTATATTTTTTTCATACTACTATTTAAAAAGGGGTTTAAAAGATAGATACTTTTATTTTTCCTTTGCATTGTTTAAACCCAACTAAATATAGGCTAAAAATAATCATTTCCTTTTTTATTAATTCTTTTCTACATTGAAAATTTATTTTCATTCAATACTACTTTGGTTTTTTGGTTAAAATCTCTCTACCATAAGAAAATCTAATGTCCATTTTTAATAACTTTTTATCATTATACATGATATAGATATAGGACAAAATATGTATTACTCTTCTTTTATTAATTCTTTTATATTTTAAAAATTTATTTCTATTCAATACTAATTTTACCGTCAATAATTTAGAAATAAAGTTCATTCTTTTGTTGTGAAACTGAAAAATATTAAATTATAATAAAATGAGTATTTGAAAAGAAAAGAAGTTAGAACTTATCATCTATTGATGTTTTAATGAGTGACGCTTATTATAAGAATAAGAATGATTTAGTGATTATAAGAATCATAAAAGGATCATTTTATTTTTAAAGTCTATATGAAATTTTAACATGATTTAACACTTGCATTAGACGATGTTTCAACTAGAATAAAAAAATTTCAAAAATTGAGGGTGTCCCCAACTAGTCCTTTAATGGTATGTTCCCGACCAAATCGTGCACTTTCTGATTTACATATCACGTGTTAGATTTAGGCTCGATCAATTAAAATGTGTATTACTTATATAGGGGGATCTTCAACGGAGATGGCCACTTTTAGACATGAAAAATTATTTCTATTCAATACTATTCTTACCATTAATAATCTAGAAATAAATTTCATTTTTTTCAAAACCTCCTCTATGTAAACTATAGTATTCATTTGTTATGAAATAAATATCCAAAAAGAAAGGTAATGAAAACTCATCGTGTATTGATATTTTAATGGATGAAGCTTGTTATAAGAATAATAATGCTTTCATGACTATAAGAAGCATAAAATGACTATTTATTTTTAAAGATTAAGTGAAATTTTAACATATTTCAACACATACATCGCACACGTGCTTCAACTAATATAAATAAATTCTCAAAAATTTTAAGGGGCGAGCGATACCCCAACTAGTACTTCAATGGTTCAATCTTGACCAAATGGTGCCCTAATTTATTGAAAATGATGTGATTTCATTGATTTAATACTCCGTGTTAATAATGACTAACAATCGGATAAATAAATATTAAGAGGGTGTTTGGTATATGATGATATTAAGTGATATGTTTGGAAAGTGATATTAACTATAAAATTCCCTTATTTGATTTAGTTTTTTTAGAGTGTTTCAACGTTATCGGTTATCGGAATGAAAAGATAACCTCAATTGAATGTACCCGGTTATCGGAATGAAAAGATAAACTTAATTGAACGTATCTTAATACCTTTTTGAATCGAGGGATATCCTCATTTCATTTCAGAGGCTCTCTCTAATTTCCTCTTTCAATATTCTGTGAAAATTTCCTATCACACTGATCATACTTTTTTCAATAAGCGATCATTCTGATTTTCTCCGGCAATAAGCGATCTGCCTCAAATGAAATCGACGGTTCTGATAACCTGATTGTTGCGAAGCAATAAATGGTGTCACCCATTTTATCATTTGAGGATCCGGCGGCTGCATTAGCCAACGCCCGCCACGAGTTCGGAGAACATGGCGGCGTCAACATGTCCATAGAGGCCTCCGCCACTTTCACCGTCATTGTCCCAGAGACCATGGGACAGATGTTCACTAGAGAACTAGATCCCGCCCGTGATTTCTTCATCTACAGCCGTCACTTTAACCCTACCGCTTGAAGGCACGGAGGCTGCCTGCTGCATCTCCAACGGCATGTCCGCTATCTCCTCTGTTTTGATGCAGGTGGTGAGCAGTGGTCGAGAAATCAATACGATGGGACCCACGCCTTCCTGACGCACTTCTTTCCTAGGGCTTGCAATATCACGACGACGTTTCTGGACATCGGGGATTAGGAAATCGACGATTGTGGACTATATTTGAGGAAATTCTACCATGGTTTGATTATAATACAGTAGTCGAGAAATCAATAAATATATTAAAAAAAATTATGATTTTATTGGAATAAAAAATTTTATTTTTATTATTATTTATATTAGTCATCTTATCATAAATTAAGTAATAACTATTTATAAACAGTAAAATTGAAATTTAACAATAATATTTATAATATCCCATTGACTAAAATAAACAAAATGATTTAACATCATCACCGTTATATTAGAACATTTTTAAGTGTTAACAAACAAAATAATCTTATCTTTATTGTCATGTACTTTCAACACAATCATATTTTAATAATTTTATTTCAGAAATCATTTACTCACAATTTTATACGGAACGATCCTAAAAAAGTGTGTATTGTGAAGTTAAAAAAAATGTAGGTTCTACAAGTTTTAAAATTAAAGGGTGTAATTTAAAAAAATGAGGATATGTACATGGAAGGGATTTTACTCTTAAACTTACTTCTAAATAGTAAACATACGCATGGACAAAATATTTATGAGATAATCAGCAGAAACATAATTTTTTCTGTGTAATGTCCAAAACAAAGAGAGATATCTACGAGTTTATGCGATCTTTTAAGAATTAATGGTTAGATATGATTCCATTATTTGCCATAGGGATGACGTAGAAGAAAGCAAAGAGAGCTATATCATAGCTCTTACCGTCCTAATCGGAGAGTGAAAGATACGCGCCGTGCTAGTAATAGTGTACGTAAAAAACGTTTTCGTGGTCAGAACTTCGAAGTGTGAAAAGCAGCAATCTCTTCAGGAGGCGCCTCACAGCTTCTCCTTGTTTGTACGCTAAAATTTACACTTCCCGAAGACCACTCTCACAGTCAGTACATCATCCTCTCTCTCTCTCTCTCTCTCTCTCTCTCTCTCTCTCTCTCTCTCTCTCTCTCTCTCTCTCTCTCCATCCTCTTCAATCCCTACTTTCCAAACCCTATTAATTATTACAATCTCTTTACATTCAAATTTGATCGAATCTCTTCTTCTTCTCGATCGGGAACGTTTTTCATGATGGATGAACTTTACGGAATCCACTCTACTGATTGCTACTCCGACCATGCTCCAATTGCGCCGCCAGAGGATCTTGTCTTTCCATTTAACTACCACGGCTCTTCATCTCCTGCCGATATTCACGGTCGGATTCCGGTATTCGGAACGGAACTGTTGATGTCCGGTGCTTCTGCGGTGTCCGATGCTGCTTCTATGGTGGCTGAGATTCAAAGAATAGGTCCTCCTCTTGAAGAGGAGATTTCAAGTACAATTAGAGCTAAAATTGCTTCTCATCCTCTTTACCCAAAGCTACTCGAGGCTTATATCGATTGCCAGAAGGTATACGCAAACTCCGCGTGCTAACTAGTGTTATAGTAAACTTCGCGTTTGGTTGCTGAGAAAATGAAGGAAAAAAATGAACAGGAAGGAAGTTTGAACAGTATGTTTTCAACTGTAAAGCCTCTAAGAAAAAGCGAAGAAAACGAAAGGACTTACAGTTAACTCTCTAACAATCATATTTCGGTTGTTGAGAAGTTTCTATTTTTAGGTATATAAAGAAATTAAAAAAAAGAAATTAAACATGAATCTTCTAGGAGTTTCTTTCGATGTCAGTAGAAGTTTTCCCGCCGTTTTTCTGTTATGTTTTACTCGATAGAATTCATATTATGAAAGCCTAATCTTGCCTTGTAAATTTCAGGTAGGTGCACCGCCGGAGATAGTGAATCTGTTGGAAGAAATCCAACGAGGAGGTGATATTTGCAATAGAAACGCTGTCGTTTCATCTTGCTTTGGTTCCGATCCAGAACTCGACGACTTCATGGTATATATCTCTCTCCCTAACTGTTCAGCTATCTTCATTTTAAAAACATCGTTGAAAACCCTAATCACAAGTAAGCGAAACTACTTGTTGAAATGTGGGTGTTTCCTTCTATTTGATGATGTTTTTTTTATTGGGTTTTTGCTTCTGATCTTTCTGGGGAAAAGGAAACTTATTGCGGAATATTAGTGAAGTATAAATCGGATCTCTCAAGGCCTTTCGAGGAAGCAACCTCTTTCCTCAACAAAATCGAAACGCAGCTCAACTCCCTTTGCAACTCCGCCCCTAGCACCTACTTTTCCGGTATCTCTCTCTCTTTCTCTCCTGATTTTTTTTAAAAAAATTAAGTTTGTTGATTTATGTGCTTTCGAGCTTTATTTAATTTTATACAAATTTTATTCTGTTAATTATTACATAATAAAAGTAGACTCTCTCTCCATCACCATGTGAATAGAATATCCGTGAAATGGAGAGTTTGAAAGGCGCATGTGAGCAATATTAGAGACTAGGCGCACATTAGCAAATTCACATGAGGAACAGTTGCTTTTATAGGTCAAATTCTCTTCTGAGGTCTGAACAAAATCTGAGACTGAAAGAACATTCATGCCTGCTTTAGAAACTAAACTAAGGTTAACTGGTAACCAACCAACAGCCAAAAGTAAAACCCTATTAGTCCCCAACTTTCTCAAGAAGGGCTATATTTTTTCTCCTATTTTTAATTACAGCTTCCAATTTTTTTTTCTCCATCTACAAGTAGACAGACCTCCTCCTTCTGACCACTCCGCCAAGTGGAATTGGTCTTTTGTTTTGTTTATTCTTTCTCACTGTGATACATTTATGAGTTTTATGATTTGGTTGTAAATATTTGGTGTGAAATTTCAGTTTAATATGGTTTTGTTTTGTAAGGTATAAGTTCTTTAGTGCACAACAAATAATGTCGCTTAGCTAGCTACCTCTCTGCTTTCTTTCCTTTCTTATTACTTAGAGAAAAGCTTGCTTTCCAAGTTTGGGAACATAATTAAGAGATGGGTATATTACATTCTCTTTAATTTTTCTGTCAAATTAGGATCTTTATGATTTTCTATGTCGATTATGGTAGCATTATAATTGATTCTATCGTAATTCTTTGACTTCTGCCTTATTTTCTTCATTAATGTGTATATGTTTGTGCCAGGCACATGTTTATATTAGTTGCCACTTTAATTTGGTTTATAAAAGTTGACGGAACGAATGAATCGAAGGTAGATAGCTCTACGGCTCTCTTTTAGTCACATTACTAGTTTGGTGCACTTGTATCTTTTTATATTCCAGCTCTTACGGTTTTAGTGAGATTTTAGATCATTTTCCAAGTGCTGGCCGGGTGATTGATTGTTATTGCAAAATTATTTTAGGATTATTTTATTCTTTTCAAACCTGTGTTTTGGATGATGTACGTGCTTACAGTGAATATTAAAGTGATCAATTTAGCTTCTTTTTCTGTGGTCCAGATGGTGTATACTCGTAATTTGTAACTTGGTTTTTATCTAATTATTTCTATGATTAGTTAATGTATGACCAAGAGATCTGCTTTTAGTAGTTTTTTTCCCAACGGAGCATGAATGGTGGTTTCTGTCTGGATGTGTATTTAAATATTAAGCCATGGGGAAAAGCTGGAAAAGCATGATCAAAGTCCAGATTAGTCTAACATTTTAAGATTTTAAGGTGTTAAAGAATGCATTCTTTACTCACATAAAGAACTTATTAGGAATAATTGCAGGCAGTTTGGAACGTATAAAAATATAGAAATTGAACTGAAAGTAATGCCCTTTTGTGTTAATCATCCTTATCATCAATACCAAAAGATTCCAAATAGAATCTTGCGAAGAACACAAGATAATTTTGCAGGGTGTAGTACAGAAGTTAAGTTTCCAAAATATTATGTTTGCTTGTGCTCAGGTGCCAATCTCTTATTCTATTGACATGCTTTTTAGGATAAAATTTCCTCCCTCACTGATGATCTCTTACTTTTGAGTTATGCACGTAATTAAATAATGGTCAAACCCTCTTGCTTTTGAAACCATAGGCTTTTTGCACTTTGGTAGTGGATACAAATAGGTCTTTGGCAAAAACTTATTATTTTCTGTATAGTCGGGGTATAATATACTCATTTTTTCTATGTCCTCAATTTATTTTGTGTAGTTTGTCCAGCAAAAGTCTCTTTTTGGGATTTCATTGTTTGTAGTTTGTGCTAACTGCTTGGGTGCTATTAATTTGGTTAGTAAATATATGATCGAGCAAATATATAATGTTATGAGATTTGTGAAATCTCCAAGATAGATGTAAACATATTAGTCAAGGCATATGGACTGAAACGTCTTCTGAGTCATGACATCCTTAAGTATGTTATAAATTCTCTCTATGCATTTGAAAGAGGATATACTTGCAGGCTAGACATTGTAGCTGGGGTACAAAAGCCATTTTGGCATGTCGTACAAATCTGTTTAGTTAGAAGAGAACTTCCAATTATTTATTCAAGTTATATCATCATAGTTAGACTTGTCATTTGACGTTGGAAGTAGTTAGGAGTTATGTTCAAGTTGTTCAGTAATTTATTTGTTTGTTCTTCATGCACTGAGCTTTTAGTATCAATACCTAGTAAGTGCTTCATAGAGTAACGATGTGCATTATAATTTGGGTAGATGACTGACTAGGTGTAGGGGCTTAAACCACTTGGCCAATCTCTCTTGTCAGTAAAGATGTTTTTAATTGACACGAGACTGCTTTATTCTCCTATCAGTAACCCATTTTTCAAATGATGTGCCTGTGACGGTCATGCTAGCTAGCTAATCGCCCAACCCCTTCTGTAATTTGTTATTATGTCTAGTTATAAAAAATATGTAAATTATTTAGAGTGTGTTACATTCCATGATTTCATTATGCCTTAAAGGTTACTGTTCTCGTATTCAAGATGATTCAAATATGATTATAGAGTACAGTTTTAGCTTAGAATATGATTCAAATATGATTATTAGGTTATTTGTCTTTTCTCTTGTTTAAAAGGCATGATTTATTCTTTGTAGTTGACATTCAAGATAAAGGAAAATTATCTGTTACTTAAAGTAACATACTGGGAGGTAGTAACATATTAGGAGTAGGGAGAGAGAAAGAAGAAATTTAAGTGTCTCTTCTCTTGTCATAATAAAACACTCAATTGTACATTGAAATGTTCATAATTTACATTGAAATGTACATTAAAACAGCTTTTGTACTTGGAATTTCCTCAAATGTTTGAATAAATTCTCATGTAATTCTATACCTCGCAAAAAAAACTAAATAAATAAATTTGTTGGTGGATCTCGTGCTTTCGGACGTGGTGGGTATTGTTTGTTCCCTTTATTAAATCTTTGTTTTTGCTCGTCTCAAAGTACTTCACTTGTTTGCAAAAATTTGGGAATATCAAGAAAATAATAACTATTTACGTTAGACGAATTTTAGTTGTATTTAAAATATTCACTGGATTTATTTATTTGTTTTTTTCTACACCAGATTTGTTTACTTTTCTTCATTGTTTTTGTTTGAATGGTATACTTTAAATAGATCAAAGCCCCGTTATTACCAATTAAGTTAACAGTCTTTGGTGTAGTTTTCTTCAGTTGAAAATGGTTAGTTAAATACTACCGCGACCCATCGATTTAAGATTTCTTTTTAATACCACGAGAGCTGTAAAGAAACCTAGTTGAAGGTGTTTCATAATGCTATGGGGAAGAGGAAAAATTAATTACTCTCTTCTAGTGCCAAGGACGGTCGAAACTTTCATGTAACTTTGATAAATTAATTCAGACGGTCTTCATCTTCAGGGTTTATCGACCACATCACCCTCTCTTCCCCTACTTTGTCTTTAGCCTGTTGGTTCAATTTTCGGAGGTATGAATGTCAAAATAGGCTTCAAAACTCCCGTAGTCACCGCTGCTTCCAGCTTTAATGCATTGCAGCCATGGCCCATATTGGCTCATTATGCGGTGGCTCTTTCTTCTTAATGCCTTTATTACACTCTTAGTGTTATTCTGCTACTCTACTCCTTAGGATTTGATTGACCTACAGCGGTTGGGCAGCGATCACTCTCAGATCATCTAATCTTCTTTACCCGTGACTTCTTTTCGGATCACCTTCTAATTAGATTTGTTTTACGTGGGTCAGGTTGGACTTTGGTTTTAATTTACATGATTAAGATAATGTTTGCTTTTTAGTTATTTTGTATGGGTTACTGACTAGAACGTGAATGATTATTAATTGTAAAAAATTGTTCACTTTAAACATTAATTAGGAAAATCAGACCCAGTGTAAACTGTTCATGTAAGCCTGCAAATTCCCCATCTCCGTTAAAATTTTAGTTTTCGTAAAATAATTTTCCCTCGATTCCTCAATTGATAATAATGCAAAGTAACAGAAAACTTTCAATTAACTTTTTATTTAACGAGTGAGAGATTTTTTTAATGTTTGCTGTGGTGATTTGGGCAAGATAAAAAGAAAAAGGGTAGTCGAATTGACTAGTTGAGAGAGATTTCTGAGACGGGGCCTGCCTGGCCTCTGAAAGTGCTTTGGAAGTTGAGCACTGCAGCTTGGACACGGTGTGCGTGCGTGCCTTGCGGGTTACTCTCTCTCACACTCTGTCTTGAACAGTGTCAGAGACTGATGGAGATTGACGGCCATACCCCATTATTAATGACTGCCATCTTTCTCTGACTGGGATTCGACACGACGGACCTTGAGAATCTTTATTTGCATCTGTTTGACTGTTTGTCAGACATCTTCTGTGACTGAGCTTTTTCAGGAAGGGATTAGAGTCGCTTCTTGTTAAATTAAATAGTTGGTGGGTCCTTCGTTATGATCACGATTCATTGCTACATCACATCACGTCCATGAAAACAGGGAAATTCTGCCTCCCATGTCTTCGGTGGTGGTAGTGTTTGTTCTGGTGGCGTGGACCCACTTAATAGTGTTTGCAACTGTTAATTCCTCTACTCATTTTGACCATTATTATTATAATGTTCCGATATTTATACAAGAGACAGTAAAAAAAATAGATAGAAACGGAGAGGGATTCTCCCTAACCATGGGCTTCCACGGAAGAAAAGTAGTTAAATTTAGTCTTGTTCAGTGACATCTATACGGATCAAGTCAGATCCATACCGATCAAGACTGTTAAGGAAAAAAGAAAAATTAAATAAAAAATTAATATTTTAGTAAAAAACAGTTGGGTAGAGACTCTTCTTCCGTTAGAAATCTAGCTTATTTCATTTGATTATTTAGACTTTGCTACGGTGACATTTATGCAGTTTCGAATAATCCCATTTTGTAGGCATGCACTGTCATTTAACGGGCAATGTTTGGATTTAGGAGAAAAATATGAGGCGTTGTTTAAAATTTAGAATACGTGATGTAAAATAGTGATATTAATGGATTTTATTATAATAATAAAAAAAATAATTTTTTGTTTCTTCTAATTTTTCTTATTTTTGAAAGTAGAATATACAGAGGAAGATAATGATATAATGAACGGATGTGACTTTTCAAGTATTTAAGTCTGAAAATCTTAGGACACGAAGTTGACATTCGTATATAGTTTCATTTTCCTAATTAACAATTCAGTGATTACTTGCACTTTTTTATTATTTCACGCAGCTTTGTGATTGAAGAAGACAGGTTAAAGCATAAAAGTTCAAATTTTTAAAGCTAGTTCTCTTAGGCTTGATATTTTTCTGTCTCTGCAGATGAAGGGGCGGGGTCGTCCGAGGAAGATGTCAGTGCAGGAGAGATTGAAGTGCAGGAGTGTTCTCGGACAAACGAAGACCGTGAGCTTAAAGACAAACTTTTACGTAAATACAGTGGTTACATAACTACCTTAAAGCAAGAATTCTCCAAGAAGAAGAAGAAAGGAAAGCTACCAAAAGAAGCGAGACAAATCTTAATGGACTGGTGGAATATCCATTATAAATGGCCATACCCTACGGTAAAATAAAACCTTCTCTGATTTAATACTAGCTGGATTGTTGAGTTGGATAAAGGCTTAAAATGTTAGATGTCATGTTGTATATTTCCAGGAGGCAGATAAAATTGGGCTGGCTGAGTTGACAGGCTTGGATCAGAAACAGATCAACAATTGGTTTATAAATCAAAGAAAGAGACACTGGAAACCATCAGACAACATGCAGTTTACTGTTATGGACAGTCTGTATGGACCTTTTTATTTGAATGATTGAGTTGACGAATGAAGAAATGAAAGAAGCACTATCTCTTTCATTTTCAACTGTATCCTTAATCAAATACCTTGTATTGTATTGATGCAAAATGAAAGGCTTGCACGCTTCCCCTCCCTATGTTAAGTTATTGCACATATTTCTTGGCTGCGGTGGTGGATTTCTGTATTTCACCCATCACCCGTTTTGCCATCCCAACTTGCCAATATGGCTTGAACTGGTATTTTAGGGGGGAAACTACTTTATCGCACCCCTTTCTCCTACACTATGTATATAAGTTCTAATCCCATTATTAAAAGACATTGCAAAAACTTGACTGATTGCATATCGATTTTAAATGTGTTTTTTTTCAATTTTGGTACCATCTTTTATTTGTTCGAGTTAAATCCAATTGTCAAAGCCACAACCCAGAAAATTGAGTACTACCTAAAATATAAAGAAAGACATATGGTCAAATGTGGAACCCACAGAACTTACCCAAAAAGAGTGCAAAGAAATGAAGGAGCTTCTGAAACTTTAAGATTGCAAGTTCAGAGTTGAAAACTTTCAAAGTGAAAATCCTACGAAAGTTTATATCAAAAACTTCATAAGAAGTGGGGAGAAGAAGCTTCTGAAAATTTTGGATTGCAAGTTAAGATTTCATAGACTTCAAACTGTCGAAAAGTGCAGATTGAAATTTTTAGGGAGTTGTCGAAGTAACTTGATGGGAAGGATGGTCTTTTAAACCCTATGACTCATATTTTTTGGAATTTCCAAATGGAACAATTTTGGGGTCGGGAATCTACAATTTGGGGGATTTGAGGAACGATTTTGGGGATGGGAAATTTTAAATGGATGATGTTCATGCATTTTCTTTTTTTGGTACACGAGATTTTCTTGCATTAATGAAAAATTGAGTTGCATGAGATTCTTCTACCGGAATTAAAAATTACAAATTTATGAGGGTTAATTTTTCCTATTTTAAAATTCTTCTACCACAATTCAAATTTTACAAACTCAAATACTGAACTAATAAGAGTCTTTAGAAAATTTATAGACCCCACACAAGTATCTTTATATCTTGTGTGATTTGGTTTAATATGAAAAGAGAGGAGATTCGTATTTATATAAAAAAACTAAGAGAGAATGATTGCTAAATAAATGACGTGGGACAAATATTCCCACCGCCTAATTGAAGCCACACCACAACAAATCTCTACCTTGCATTCAAGTTGCACGTTGAACTTCAAAAAAGATTGTGGTTTAATATAAAAAGAGAGGAGATTCTTATTTATATAAAAACTAAGAGGGAATGATTGCTAAATAAATGATGTGGGACAAATATTCCCACCGCCTAATTGAAGCCACACCACAACAAATATCTACCTTGCTTTCAAGTTGCACGTTGAACTTCAAAAAAGATTGTGGTTTACTATAAAAAGAGAGGAGATTCTTATTTATATAAAAAACTAAGAGGGAATGATTGCTAAATAAATGATGTGGGACAAATATTCCCACCGCCTAATTGAAGCCACACCACAACAAATATCTACCTTGCCTTCAAGTTGCACGTTGATCTTCAAAAACGATTTTGGTATAATATGAAAAGAGAGAGGAGATTCTTAATTATATAAAAAACTAAGAGGGAATAACTGCTAAATAAATGATGTGGGACTGATATTCCCACCGCCTAATTGAAGCCACACCACAACAAATCTCTACCTTGCCTTCAAGTTGCACGTTGATCTTCAAAATAATAAAAAATTTCAAACTTCTCTAAAACAAAAAAAAATCATTTACGACGGATACCAACCAAGTCTATGCAGAGTTGGAACTTACGAACATGAATGGACTTAGTCATCAGATCGGCTGGATATTCTACTATATGAATTTTACTGACCGTAACAGTATCTTGAGATACGAATGAAATCATATCTGACATCAATATGTTGGTCCGTTCATGATACATTTGATTTAATGTACCAAGCTCTAGCTATAACAATAGACGATAGTAGCATCATGCTGACTAAATCAGTACTGAAACCCTTAAGGTAAATGGCCACTTTCACTACTTCTACTATTATCATGTACTTTGCCTTTGTAATAGACGGTGCCATTGTGGACTGTTGAATAACCTTCCAATTGATTGAACAACAAAAAAGTGAACAAATAATCTGTCAGAGTTCACCTATTGTCAAGATGACTAGCACAGTCAGAGTTTGCAAAACCAACAATATTGCTACTAGTGTTAGAACTTTCACTAAAACTAAGCTCAAATCTACAGAATCTTTCAAATATCGAAGGATCTATTTTTCAAATTGCCAATGAACCTTACTAGAGTTCCCCATATATCCCCCTGTAATTCCTTCATATTTTTTGGAACACACATTTCACCCGACAATCTTCTAATCCTTATGCGATTTAACCAACTCCATTGTAGAATTTTAATGAAGAGATTCAAACTCTTCACTCATAGCAACAATCCACTAAGCACACTACTTTGTGACAACCTCATAGTAACTGAAAGGTTCTTGAGCATTAATAATATTTGTCACAGTTAATGCATATGATACGAAGTCTACATGAGCATATCAATGAGGTGGTCTAATTTGCATCCTCTCTCATTGGTAGTAATATTGTACTATTCTCGTTGCTCCTCTACGATATCATAAATTGAATCATGCAACTCATCCTCAACTGACTAATCAAAAGTATTATCTTGCACTATACTATGAGCTTCAATCACTAGCTCCACCTGCTCATTGACACCACAATGTGAACTTGTAGTAACAAACTCCTTTCTTTCCAATAGCATGGCATTCTCATCAAATTTAACATCTCTGCTAATTATAAGCTTTGGGTGACTTTGGTTCAACATACCACAGTTAATGCATAAGATACCATGTATGCATAAGCATACCTCTAAGTTAATCTAATATGCGTCCTCTCTCATCTGGTAGCACAACTGTACTATTATTCTTTTTTGCTCTTATGTTGTATCACCAACTGAATCGTATAACTTATTCTCAACTGGCTGATTAAAAGTGATATCTAGCACTTTACTAAGAGCTTCAACTACTAGCTTCACCTGTTCACTAATATCATAGTTTAAACCTGCAGCAACAGACTCATTTCTTTCTAATATAGTATGTCATTCTCATCAAAATTAACATATCTGCTAATAATAAATTTGGTGCTTTGGTTCAACATACCACAAACGCATTTTTATGACCTTCTCCCAAGCTTACCATCACTCGTATAAGCATATACAAGACACCAAATATTTTTTGTAAAGGGTAATCAGTACAAGAACCATATCATACCTCAATCAGAGTCTTCAATTCAATTGTAGTCGATGGATACCATATTCACTAAGAAGCATGCATATTGAAAACCTGGACCTAAAAGCCATTATGCTAACCAACATTAGAGAGCATATAACGCACTCTCTACATAAGAGTTTCGTTCATACATCATGCTACACCATTTTATTGTGATGTTCTCGTGCATGTGTGTTGTCTTACAATGCCTTCATTTTCGCAGTACGTTTCAGATAAACCCTTGTAAAATTGTAGACCATTATCAGTATACTTTCTTGTAAGTTTGCTTCTCAACATGAGCTCTCCACTTATTGAAGGTCGAGAATACATCACTCTTCTACTTCAAGAAATAAATCTAAGCTCGTTGGGAGTAGTCATCAATAAATGTCAGAAAATTATGCATGCTACCTTTAGATTCAATGGGAGAAGGACCTAAAGATCTAAATGGATGTAGATCATTATACCCTTAATTATATTAATCGTTGTGCTAAACATGATTCTACACTGATTCCCATAAAGATAATACTATCAAAGTCGAGTTTCTCAGTTTTCTGACCACTCATAAGTCTCGCTTGCTCAAAATCGACATGCCTCTCTCATTCATATGCCCTAACCGCATATGTCAAAGGTAAGTAATCTCTGAATCTGGATATGATAAGGATGAAACTCCTAGAGCACCAGTTTATGTGCTTTCCTTAAGTAAATATAGTCCATGATTCAACTGTCTTTTAATCACCATTAGAACGCCCTGCAAACCTTCAACATTTTTCCTTCACCTGAATACCGGTAAACTTTGGATTCAAACGTACTCAAGGAAACAAGATTCTTTCTCATATCTGGTACATGCCATACATTTTCAAGGTCAGAACAATATCATCATACATCCTGATCTGAATCACACCAATACCGACAACCTTGCATGGAGTGTTATTTCAAATAAGGGCTTCACCATCATCATCTCGTACATAAGTAGCAAATCAGTCCCTATTACGGCACATATAGTACCTACAAGCTCAATAAAAAAATTCAACTATTACTTGAGTAACTTGTGGATACTGTCGAGACACTATCATATTTATAAGAATTACCATTTAAACTCTCCTCTACTGCATTAGCAACATCAATGATAGTGGAAGATTTTTCAGTAGTCTTCTTTTTATCTTTGAGTTTAGGGCATTCAATTTTTCAGTGCCCTTCTCTTTATCTTCCGTTTTCTAGTCTTTGAATTAGACTTAGACCTACATTTAGTACTCTCTGGACTCTTTTCTTTACGTCTTCCTTTAGCTACCAAATCATTCATTGTATTCACAGTGTGATTCTCTGAAATTATTTTCTTTAATTCTTAGAAATATAAAGGTAAAGAACATAAAAAAAATTAAACCTTGATCCTCAACATCAACTTTCACATCAATGTTATTCAATTATAGAATAACACGATTAAATTCATCAATATGATATGTGATTTATGCACCTCCATCTATATGAAGCGTGTCCAAATGATGCTTCAAATAGAGTCGGTTAGTAGTAAGGGTTTTCTTCAAATACAAATGCTCTATGGGATCATCATTTTCTTTATCGGTCAATTTCTTCGACAAAACGTCATTTACCTTCAGCGTCTTAAGCAAGCCAAAGACTGAAGTCATTCTTCCCATCAAATTAATCGATCTCATATTTTGCTGTCATAATAACAAGCCCAAGGAATTTGGGAAAATGTAAAATATAAAGAAAGACAAAGAATAAAATCTAGAACACAAATAACTTACATGGTCTGGTAATGTGCACCATGCAAGGATGAGAAGAATTCCACTAATCACTAAAGAGAGTACAAAAAATATCAAAAGTATTTGCAAAACCCAAATATTTGACTAAGTAGAATCTTAGAACATTTGTTAGCCTCACACAAGTATCTCTATATATCTGATATGATTTAATACAATACAAAAGTGTAATGGAGAGTTTTATTTCATATAAGAAATTAAGAGTGTATGTTGTTAAATAACTATTTTGGGACAAATATATTTCCACCACCTAACTGAACCACATGCACAACACCAATTGATACCCATAAATTTTCAAACATTAGCAATTTATACCCATAAAATTTAGAATAAGTAAGATTGAAAGTCTTCAGTGTTGATTGTTTAATTTGAATTTGATTTCTTACTCAAATATGTTTAATTCTTGTTTCATGGTGTTTATCTGGAGAAGGGGAAGACAAACATAATAACTATATCTTCTTAAGGATATGTTTTAATTTTCAAGAAAATGCTTTTTTTAAAGAAATAAAAGGAAATGCAAACACTCGTCCTCGATGTCCTGCTTGAGAAGAAGATCAGCGAGAAGAAGATCGTAATTGGCACCTAAGTTTCAACGTCTAATGAAGAGTTAATGGATCAAATGAAAGAGGAGTTATTTTGCTTATTTCAAAATTTACTTAATGGAGTACACTTATTCACTCCAAACTTTATGAGTACATACTACGAGCTAGTGAAATTTTACGAGTATGTATTGGATTTTTAATCCTATTTGTCTTATAGTATCCTATGTCAAGAAAATTATAGGAATTTACTAATATAAGATTACATTTATATTCTTGAGTTGGATACTAACATGGCATGTTGGTTACATTGGGTTTGGTTCTCCTAATAGACTCAGAATTGGAATTAGAATCGGAAGAAACTTAGGAGGGACAATGCAGATCGAAGAGAAGATAGAGCTCGCCCTACAAGATGAGGTTAAACCCTATATCAATCTCCTTACCCTCGTCCGAATAAAATCCCAGTACGTAATTCACGCAAGCTACTCAAACAAAGGGCATATATGACAAGAGGGGTAAGATGAATCCTACTAGTCTCGTCGCTCACATCACTTGCGTTAGAAAAACGCGTCATTTCTTTAGAGAGCTGAAGAGTCATAGGGCATGGTGGAGACGCTTAGAGAAGGGAGATGACTGAGGCATCAATCATAAGAAGGATGAGTTGGTGAGCATGTGAAAGGCTTACATCTCAGGGTCACATGTTTGGACACAAAGGATAAGAAAAAGAGTTAGAACTCTACATATATTAAGGGATTCACCCAATCTCCATTTATCATAGACATCACTACTTAGCCTTATAAGAAAGACGATTGATATAGAAAGTATCTAAAATCAATAAGCTTGTGTATTGAATTCTGTAAAAGTTACAGTACCCATTCCACCATTACAGAGCTATATTACAGAAGGAAGAGAGAGAAATGGAGAAATAATAATTCAGTTAGGGCACAATCCTAATGCACCAATCAGCAAGCACCCTAGAGAATATTCTTCCTAACCATATTATGACACCTTGCAATCATTGAGACTGCCAAGTGTCGTATCATTAGAGGAAACACACTAAAATAGAATATGACTAGGAGAGAGACAAATTATGAGCTAATATCCCCCATCAAGTTAAAGGAGGATTTAGCCACGTTTAACTTGAAGCTGAGATGAAGAAGGAGGTTGAGTGACAGTGAGCTTTGTCTTGAGAAACTGAAACCCGTCTTTGGTGAGGACCTTGGTTAAGATGTATGTTGTCTGATCATATGAGGGACATAGAGAGCCCGAAGGAACTTGGAGAGAACTTGATCCCAGAGGAAGTGTTGGTCAATCTCTATGTGTTTGGAGTGACCATGAATGATTGGATTAGTGGCTAAGGCGGAAGCTCTAAGGTTGTCACACCATACAGTAGCAATAAGTATGTAAGAGACACGAAGTTCATGAAGAAGTGACAGAAGCCAAAGTAATTCAGCTGTGGTGTTTGATGGGCCATGTACTCAGACTCTGAGCTGGACCTGGAGACCAAATTTTACTTATTTGATGACCAAGATATGAGAGAATGACCAAGATAGATAGCATACCCTTGTGTACTCATTCTGTCGTCAAGATTACTAGCTCAATCCGCATCTGAATAAGTTTGGAGATGAAGAGTGGACGCTGGAAATAGAGTTAAACTTCTGAGATAGTACCTTTGAGGTACCTGGGGATTCTCTTACAAGCTTTGTAGTGATCACTGGTAGGGCTGTGCAGAAATTGGCTCAATCTGTTGGCAATGAAGGGAATTTCTTTTCTAGTGATGGTGAGGTATTGAAGGGCACCGATTATGCTTCTGAACAACTTAATATCAAATAGAGGTTCCCCATCATGAACATCCAGTTTAGTAGATAGACTTGCAGGAGTAGAACTTGGTTTAGCCCCATCCATTTTAGTTTTGAAAAGAAGGTAAGTAATGTAGTTTATCTGAGAAAGATGCAAAACATGTGGTGTCATTGTAACCTGTATGCCCAGAAAATAATGAAAGATCCTTGAGAGCAAACCTTTTATACAGATTGACAATGAATTGTCTGATTAGAGAAGCATTATTCCCTGTGACTAATATATCATCCGAATAGATCGAGATGTAAAGAACTGAGGTGCCTTGCTAGAGAATAATCAGAGAAGCATCTGATTTAGCATGCATAAAACTCCATTGCAATAGGGTATGCCTCAGCCTGTCAAACCAAGCCCTAGGTGCTTGTTTCAAGCCATAAATAGCTTTCTTAAGTCTGCAAACATGATCTGATTTAGAAGCATCAGTGAACCCCTCAGGTTGTTTCATAAACATTGCCGCTTCAAGAACTCCATTGAGAAAAGCATTATTGATGTCAAGCTGTCTTATAGGCTAGTTGAATGTGATAGCCAAAATGATAACTGTCCTAATTGTGCTATGCTTAACCACTGGACTAAATGTTTCATTGTAATGAATCCCTAGGTTTTGGTGAAAACCCTTTGCAGCTAACTTGGCCTTAAGCCTTTCAATAGTGCCATTAGCATGCAACTTGACCCTATGCACCCACTTACTTCCTATAAGGTTTATAGATGGAGAGAAAGGAACCAAATCCCATGTATCATTCTTAAGAGCTTGTTTAGTGGACAATGGCTTTTGAGATACAGAGGAGGGTAGAGTGGGATGTTTGGTGCTGAGATAGAGATTAGGTTTGAGAGAGCCAGTCTTGGTTCTTGTTATCATGGGGTGAGTTGATAAGAGAGGATTGGGAACAAGTGGGAGAGTTAGGGTAGGATGTGGAATTAGGCTGAGTGGTTGGAGGGTGCTTCAGTGGTGATGGGTTTAGAAAGAGATTTTGAGATATCTGGTGGACTGGGTGAGGCCGGTGAGATAGAGGCATGTGAAATAGGTAAGGGAGGAGATTGAGAGAGTCTTACCCCATTGGATGCATGAGGATGAGTCTCATGTTGCAGAGTACCTGTTTGCAATGAAGAAGCACCTTGACATGCACTTGGTAGAGGAAGAAATGGTAAAGGAGCAGAGGACAGTGTGACAGATGGAGAATTATGCATGAAGTGAGTAAAACTAGAGTTAATTAGAAAACGGAATTCTGACTAATTAAACAGAACATGTCTAGAGATATATAGTCTACCTGAACTGTGAAGACACTTGTAACCTTTGAGAATATGAGAGTAACCTAAAAACACACAAAGAGAGGATCTAAATTGAAGTGTGTGAGTGTTGTAGGATCTGAGATAGGGATAATTTGAGCAACCAAACACCCTTAATGTGGAGTAATCAGGTTTTTGTTTAAACAGGACTTCATAAGATGACTTATGACCAAGTGTTGATGTTGCTATTCTGTTAGTGAGATAAGTTGAACATTGAAAGGCATCCCACCAGTATTTTAAAGGAAGAGAGGCTTGGGCAAGCAAGGTCAGTCCAGTTTCTATGATCTGCCTGTGTTTTCCCTTAGCATTCCCATTTTGTTGATGAGTGTGTGGGCAATGATGTCTCACTATTATGCCCTTTGATTCGAGGCATGATTTGAAAGGTATATACTCCCCTCCCCATTCTGTTTGGACAGTTTTAATGGGAAGGTTAAACTTTTTTTCTACCAAAGTTTGAAACATGATGAAGATATCAAGGGGTTGTGCTTTAAGTTTTAGGGGATAAATCGATGTGAATTTGTTGAAAGCATCTATGAAGTGTATGTAATACTTAAAATCTTCCCTTGAATTTGTGGTAGCAAGGCCCCATATATCAGTGTAAACAAGTTCAAGGGGCTATGTGGTGAAGGTTTGAGATAACGGAAAAGGTAGTGCATGAATTTTTCCACGTTTACAAGTATCATTGTAAAATTGTTTGATAGTGGAGAGAGATGTTTTAAATTCTTATGAAACATTATGTAAAATTCTATGTGAAGGATGACCTAACCTCATGTGCCACAGTTTAATAGTAAAGAGAGGAGAGATGTCAATATAAGAACTAGATGAAAAACCATTTGTATTCATTGAGTTGATAACAGGAGTATACTTCTTGGAATTGAAAATCAACCTAAAGTTGTCATTAGTATATCTAATGGTACTTAATGGCCTAGTAACATGTTGACTAAGATTGACAGTATAAACATGAGGGAATTTTGAGACTAGGGTGCAAGCCAGTGTAGCAAACTTCCCGTTAGTAGGTATCTGTAGTTGGTACAAGCCATCCTTAAATATCCCTTGAAGAAGGACTCTCCCTGTTTGTTTGGCCTTCACAAAAAACTTGTCATGAAATTCCAAGTAAACATTATTGTCTCGGGTTAGTTTAGAGACACTAACAAGGTTTTTTATGATTTTTGGTGCACACAAAATAAATTTAAGCTTTAATGGTGTGTGAGTGGTTTTGAGGGTTGTTGTGGCTATATGAGTGATAGGAAGAAGAGAACCATTACCCACTGCAAGTCTATCTGGTCTTGTGTATTCAGAGGTAATGCTCAGGTTACTGAAATTAGGAGTAACATGATTGTTGGCTCCATTGTCTACATACCAAGAAGAATTTGCAATGGATTCTGGACCAACATTAAAGGCAGAAGGTGAGACTGGATAGTTCTGATGCATTTGGTTCTGTTGGTGTTGAAAGTTTGGGTTGGAATTCTGTCAAACCTGTAATAACAAATGTTGGCACCATGTCCAGGTTTGCCACAAACCTGACAGATCAATCTATTGCCAAACCTTCCAGATCTGCCACCACGTCTTCCTCCATTGTTGTTAAAAAATCTACCCCCATTGCCTGACTGATTTTGGTTTCTATTGTTGGAGTACTTCTGATTGTAGTTTCCTTGATTTCCAGATTGACTCTTTTTTCTAAACTAAGCAGAAGTGGCTGTGTTTATAGTAGCTTTCAAGACTGAGGAATTAGCAGCATTAAATTTTTCTAGCCTATTTTTATGATTCATTAACAGAGATTGGACATCCTCAAGGCTCATGCTGGTAACTCTGGAATTAATTTTCACTACTACCGAGTCATACTCGAGCCCAAGACCATTTAAGATATGTAGAATAAGGTCTTCTTTTTTAACATGTCGACCTACAACAGCAAGAGAGTCTGCTAGTGACCTCATATAATCATAATATTCTGAGATAGGCTTGGTGTCTTTGGTGGCTTCTTGGAGCTTTCCTTTCAGATACATTAGACGAGCTCTCGAGGAGCTAACAAAGTTTCTTTCTAGTGAGTTCCAAACCTCACTAAAGGTTCTATAGTTAATAATAGAACCGAGCACTCCCTCTATCATGGAGGCTCTTAACCAACTTAATAATAGTTGGTCACATCTTACCCAGGTTTTATGAGCTAGAATCAACTTTCCATTTTCATTGTATTTAGGTGGGCAGACACTTTCACCAAATAAAACGTCATCTAAACCATGTCCTACTACAGCAGGGATATCTTAAGATTTCCAGATTAAAAAATTGCTCATATAAAGTTTAATGGACCGAGATGAGTTAAAGAAGCTCGAGAACTGATTACCTCATTGAGCTAAAGTTTCTGGGTTTTGTGCAGGAGTAGGTTGATTTATAGGTGCAGTGGTTCGAGTGTTGGTTACTGCCCTGCCATTGTTGGTCGTTGCAGTGTCATTGCTTGAATTTGGTGTGATGTTCATGGCTTTTGTCTTATGGCTTTGATACCATATAAAAAAGACGATTGATACAGAAAGTATCTCAAATTAGTAAGCCTGTGTATTGAATATTGTAAAAGTTACAGTACCTATTCTACCATTACAGAGCTATAAAAAGCTTATAGAAGGACGAGAGAGAAAGGGAGAGATTAATTCAGATAGGGCAAAATCCTAATGCACCAATCAGCAAGCACCCTAGAGAATATTCTCCCTAACCATATTAAGACACATTACAATCATAGAAGCTACCAAGTGTCGTATCATTAGAGGAAACACACTAAAACAGAATCTAACTAGGAGAGATACAAATTATGAGCTAATAAGCTTGTTCCGCACAGGTTCACACTCCTGAAGTTCAAAATGTTCTATGGTACATCAGATCCAACGGACCACGTCATTGTATAAAAGTAGATTATGTGTAGGGCTTGTATCGTAGAAATCAAGCTTGAAGCAATGTTTTGTCAAGTGTTTGCCTCAAATCTAAATGGTGCAACCATTACCTAGTTTAACAGCTCGGAACCAAGGTCCATCAGCTCATTGTCCCCACTAGCCATAGCTTTCATCGAACATTTTAAGCACCAAGAAGATGGTCCAGGAGGCTCACAGCCTCTTCACGGTCAGATCAAATCATGTGCTTTAATAAGGAGAATGTTTATATCATCTAGTGTGATGATGGCGTGGCCAACTACTTTTAGAAACAAATTTCTAGAAGGGACTAATAATTGTAGGTATCTTTACTTCAAGAGGTTGAGAACTATGTCCGAAAGTTTAACCAAAGCCTATGAATTCGTGATGCTAGATGAGGAGATGGCTAAGAAAAAAGCACAGGGTGATGGGATGATCTCTTCCAGAAATACTAGGGTGAGAGATAAGGTGGCCGAAAGAATGATAGGAAGTTGTTCCAAGAGAGAGTGAGTGTGACTGATCTGCTCAGACCAAGTGCTGATCCGAAATTAAACCTTCCATCATCGAAGGTCTCTCTATCAGAGCTCATTCACCAAATATTAAGCAAATACATGCTTCAATAGTCACCTAAGTTGCAGATAAAAATGGGTAAGAGAAAGGACAAGTATAACTATTGTGACTCCCATAAGGACCACAGTCACACGAATGATGATTATTAGAAGCTTAAGATTGAGATTGAATCCCTTATAAAGCAAGTATATTTGAAGAAGTTCCTCATAGATAGTGTCAGGAAGCTCCCGAAGACTGACTAGCGAGATAACTAACCCAAAGGGTAGATTGGCCAAAGGGTCGTGCACATGATACATGGGGGTAATGCTGGTAGGGGATTGACCGAACCGGCATGAAGGAACCATGTATGAGCCACACAACTACCTATTTTTCCTTTGGATCTTCATCTTAGGCTATGTCAGATGTTGAGATCAGCTGCACAGATAAGGAAACGCTCAGGTCTCTCATGGCCTTGGTTATTTTGGACATGGCAAACTACCACATTAAGGGAATATTGATAGACCAGTGGAGCTTGGTCGATACTATTTTCTCTATGTCATAAGGAAGATGGGAATTGAAGGCTTTCGTAGATCAATGTTTTAACCATAAAAGCCATTGAAAGTTCTCCTTACCGATAGAGGCAAATCTAGTTAACTTAATGATGAAGTTCCTGGTCACTGACGGCTTTTCCTACAACGTCATTCTCCATCCTCGGAAGATTATAGGTTCATGCAATTAGAGCGATCCCCTTAGCTATGAACTAAGAGATCAAGATTATGATGATAAAACGAGTCAATGAGATCCAAGGATGTAATTTCTATGGCTCTACCTTGCCAGCTTCAAGGAAAATGAGTCCTTGTAGCCTTTAACAGACATGGGACATGAGTAGGACTTTAACATTGAAGATGGATCCCTATCAAGGACAAGGTCATATACAAAAACACCTGATTAAACACACAAAGACGGTGAGCATATGCTCAGACCTGAAAGAAGCCGTGTAGGGTAGTTCATTTTTCTTTTTTGAAGGAAAATTGACATACGTTCGCATGGTCCATATGCATGGGCTTGAGCGCACGGTCATATCACGTAAGGTGGACCTCTATATGTCTATCCTTCAGAAGCATAAATAAATTAAGACCCAAGTGGAATGCAATCATCAGTGAAGAAATACATAGGTTGCGAGATGAAAGTTTCATCCGAGAGGTGTTGCCCAGAGTGGTTTGCTGTTGTTATAGTAGTCAAGATGAAGAATGAGAAGTTGAGAGTGTGCATTGACTTCACGGACCTAAATCATCTGTTTCTTATGTAGATACCATAATTTGTCTGACCCAATATATTTCATACTCATTTTATTTAGTCCAATGGTAGAGCCCAAGAAAATAACCCAAATCTAAAAAATAAATAATTAGATTCCAACATAAACAAAAAATCACAAATCTGGCAAAAAAGAAAAATTTTGAACAATTTTATCTTGATGGTAAAAATCACAAATCTCTCTAATTAATATGTGCACGAAATGGGGTTTTTACATAATGATAACTCTTGCGTTCTAATCTGATGTCATCGACATCAACCGATTCTTTTTAAAGTACGCTATACAATATTGTTTATTTAAATTTTCTTATAAATATGGTTTTCTTCCTTGTATTGTTTTCTCTATATGCCAACATATTATTAGATATATTAGGCGACTTAAATTATCTGTCATTGTGTAAAATTTTGTTATGGATATTAACATGATTCTAACTAATATGATTTAAATTGATGTTTAAAAGACAATTTAATATTTCTTTTAAATCTAAAATTTTTTTACAACACGGTTTATTGATGTTAGAAGTCTAACTCTCTATTATTAAAAGGTGAGAAATGGTGATGAATTGTATTTCAGAAGTCTGAATGGATTTTATTTATTTTCATGTGTTTTAAAACTTTTCATAAGATTAAGGCGGGACTCGTCACCCAATTTTCTGAGGTAAGTTGTGATAGTTTGGCGATTCTATTGGGGATTCTTGTAGATTGGCGATTCTTGTAGATTGATAGAGAGCCAAGCCAAAGAATTTGTGTCAAGCGCTATCCTTATTTGGTCCAAATATTTTTTATTATTCTCATTTTTTTGTTTTTTTACATGTATATATTTATTATTCTTATCCTTTAACTATCTCATACTTTTTAGTTTTTGCACATGCACCACAACCACCTACCTGAGCTTTAACTTTTAGGATTGACAAGAATGAATAGTGGAGTTATTTCATGAAATCACGGTTCCAGTGTTGGCTAATGCAAGTTCTTACTCAAGTAAATCCTTTTATAGCACCGATTGAGGGCCTTTGTTATTAGATTTCGAATAATAGTGTGGAAAGACTGGACACCTTTTAAAGGTTTTAGATCCTAACTGTATAGATAGACAATCCTTAAAGCCCACCCAATAGTCAATTGAAAATTACTAGGGTCGTCCAAATGCTAGGTAGGATGTGTTGGACAATTATGTGATGCAATTTCACTATCATAATTTATTTCTCTTTAATTGAGTCATCATCATAATCACCATCACCATCATTATCATAGATTTATCATTTTCATCATTTTAGGTAGAAGTGATTAGCATTGTTACCATTTTAGCATACAATAGATTAATTTTTAATGACAATTTTTTCTCATCATATTTTTCATAGAATTATCATTAACATCATCTTCAACATCGTTTACCTTCATGATTTGTAAGTTTTTTCTTTCCATCATGCGTCGTAGGTTCATCATTTACTTCATGCGTCGTAGGTTCATCCTTTACTTTATACATTATAGGTTCATTCTTTCCTCCATACATTATAGTTTCTTCCAGTCCTTCATACATACAAAAATCAAGGTTTTTTCGGCTAAAAAACATAGGAAAGAAAATTCATTGGTACGCCTCTTCATCCGTAGAGAAACAATCTGAAGCTAGACTCATGGATGGGCAAGAACAAGAGCTACCATGAAAAGATATGAGGCGGGAGATTAACAAGTGTTGGAAATCGAGGCGCTCATTGGATGCGATTTATTTAAAAATTTCATTGATTGAAAAAATAATTGCGTCACCACAAGTTCCAAAAAAACTAATTTTTGTGAAAAACAAATTTTCTCTAAGGATCCATTATATATCTATATATTAAATTACATACTTTCATAGAAAGTAATAATACCTCTCGAAATCTATCAAATGTCCTCGCTATCTTCTAATAAAACAAAGAGCGTAAGATTTCACAAAGAATGAACTGTGAGATCCATAACAATATTTTTCAAATCAACCCTCAAACATACTAAGACATGTGTGGGCACGTAGAATAAATCAAGATTTCTGTCTCTAGACATACTCAACACATGAGATCTAGAAATTTGAAGAATGATTTTTTAGATAGAACTCTGAGAGAGAATTTGATAATTCACAGAGCTTTGATTAACAAATTAATCACACATACGATTGCTTAATGAGGCCAATAGAACATTATATATATATATATTCTAGGTTAAGGCTCATTAGATTTTTAGAGTTTTCATAAAATAATAAATTATTCACAAATGTGCCACTACAGTTTGCGCCACATTGTAGTGTTGTGTGGCACTGTAGTGTGTCATGAACTACTGTAGTGCCGTGAGGCACTACAGCGTCCCACTCACCATTGTAGCGACATGTGACACTACAGTGTATCACACGCCACTGTAGTACCATGTGGCACTATAGTGAGTCATGTCAATCTCTGATTCAAAAATCAATTATTGGCATGTGGTAGTCGGACATTCCACATGGTAATTTTTCTAAATTTATTATTTATTTTAATCACATAAATCTCTAACTCATCTGGCCGCACCTATCAACTAACTTATATGTTAGTTCAAAAATAACATATTAGCTAATTGAAATTGAAATTATTATCTTACAATAATATAATATTATTTAATTTTATAAATCAAATATACTATCTCACTTATCGATTAATTCAAAAATTAAACGATAGAATTAATTAATTGTAATTTCTGAAAATTATAATAATTAATTTAATTAATTAAGTTCACATAATTATCTCATAATAATGTATTTACCTTAGAAAATTAATTTCTTGTGCAAGCTAGTCCTTTTCTTATGTCATGAAACACTCACACTCTAGATTGTATAGTACATAAGTGGCTTGAGGACTATGGACCCATAATTCTAAGCTTTAATAAGTTAGATTATTAATTAAACTCTTTAATTAAATAATATTATTTATAAATTTATTTATTATTCCATTATATAAATGGAATTGCACTCTTAGTAATTACAAAATATATTTACATAGTAATCTCATGTAGTCCATCGATATAATCAATTCATGTAATTATGTCCTCCAATTATTAGTTCGTAAATTAGAACTGTTCAAAATTATTATTTTATCATTCTAATTACAACTTGATTCTTAAGTACCATTAATTCACCAATGAACGGTCAATTAATAATCATATGATAATTTTGAGCTCAATAAGCATTCAGTTCAAGAACTAATACTTAAGGAAATTAATATATGATCCGTTAGGAAAACTTAGATTCTAAATCTTGTAAGATCATGTTCCCAGCCATCCATGTTACTGAATCCCCAAAATAAAAGGCACTAGCCTATTTTACAAACAAACATTAATGAGTGAATCAAAAGATCGAATAGACATGTATAGGAGTTCATGAGTACTCAGAATTTTAGACTGATTTACATATGATCGTCTGATTGATGTGTATTAAATTTTTATGATAAACAGTAAGTTAATAAATATATTAATTCACATCGGTCATGTGCTATATAATCCAACTACATAAAGTACATTCAATGAGTGTCTATCCACATCAGCGATCCAAATCTAGATCACATGCATTCAAAATACTTACTGAACCATACAAACAACCATTCATTAAAGATTTCATACTTTAATATGTTGCGGATTATTATTTTATTCATTATTTTTTATCTTAATTCTCTCATACTAATGCAAGATGAATATAGAATATTCAGATATTTATCAAATTATTCAATAATAATTAAGAAAAGATAATTATAAGAAAAATGTATTTTTAATAATTTTAAATTAAAATGTCTTTACATATGCTTTGAGGCACAATACCCAACAATCTCAGACTGACCCCTCTTTCAACTCCATATTTCGCACACGACCCTCAAATGACTTCGCATGAACTGTCTTGGTAAAAGGATCAGCCAGGTTCTGATCTGACGCTTTCTTCATGACAGTCACATCTCATTAGTGTACGATCTCTATTAGAATATGATTATCTTTTCTTCTCAATGTGGTTTCCCCTCTTTGTGACTCCTTGATTCTTTTGAATTAGCTATTGCCCCACTATTGTCACATATAGGATTATCGGCTTATCCATGTCTGAAAATACTTCCAGATTAGTATAGAGCTTTCTGAGCCAAACCGCGTCTTTCACAGGTTCACAAACCGCTATATATTTGGCTTCCATGCTGGAATCTAAAATAATGGATTGTTTAATACTTCTCGAGACTATAGCGCCTCTACCTAGGGTAAATACTGATCTAGATGTCAACTTTTGATTGTCTCTATGTGATTGAATATCAGAATTAGTATATCTAGTGGGGTTCAGGTATCCTCCTGAATAAACGAGCATATAATTTCTCGTTCTCTGAAGATTCTTAAAAATACGCTTTATTGCAATCCAGTGTTCAAATTCAAGATTTGATTGATAACGACTAACGATTCCTACTGCATAACAGATGTCTGATCTCGTACACAACATGTTATATATGAGACTCTTGACCACTGAAGCATAAGGAACCTTTCTCATATCCTCTTCCTCCTGAGGTGTATTAGGACACTGCTCTTTGGAAAGGACAATTCCATGTATGGTCGATAATTGACCTTTCTTAGAATTTTTCATAGAGAATCTTTCCAACACCTTATCAATATAAGATGCTTGAGAAAGTACCAAAGCTTGTTCTTCCTATCCCTTAGAATTTGGATGCCTAGAACATAGCTTCTTCTTCCAAATCTTTTATTTGAAATTTCTCAGCTAACCACTTCTTTACTTTCGACAAAGTTTCCACATCATTCTCAATGAGCAGAATATCGTCTACATAAAGAACTAAGAAAACCAATTTCTTATCATTGATGTATTTATACACACAAGCTTCTTTAACATTTTGTTCCAAGCCATATGATTTAATAGTTTCATCAAATACAAGATTCTAAAATCTTGATGCTTACTTAAATTCATAAATAGATTTAAGAAACTTGCATACTTTCTGATCTTTTTCATTTTTCAAGAAACCTTCTGGTTGCATCATATAGATGCTTTCTTCAAGAGAGCCACTTAGAAAGGTTGTCTTAGCATCCATTTTTAGTATTCCATTGTCTAAACTAGCGGCTATGGATAAAAGAATATGAATAGATTTTAGTATGGAAATGGGAGAGAATGTCTCTTCGTAATCGACTCATTCTCTTTGAAAATAGCCTTTCTAGTCATGCCTTGAAATTCTCTATTTTCCCATCTATACCTCTTTTCTACTTGAAGATCCATTTACATTCAATCGTCCTGACTTCTTCAGGTGGATCTACAAGTTCTCAGACAGAATTGGTATACATCGATTCCATTCCTTGGTTTATGACATCTTGCCATTTCACCTTTTCAAGATCATCCATTGCCTTTTTAAAGGTTATAGATCATCCTTATTAGTGTTTGACACTAGGATATGTGCCTCGAGTTCATAGCGGATATGTTGTTTTACAACCCTCCCACTACAATGTTGCACCGCAATTTCCTAAGTAAGAACAGTGGTTTGTACGGTTTTTCGTTTATTAGTTAATGATGAAGATGGTGTGATCTCATCATATGCTAGTTCTTTGAGAACTACTTTGCTACGAGATTTGTAGTTTATCATATAGTCGTGTTCAAGGAAAGTAGCATTTGTCGATACAGACACCTTTTGATCATTGTGACTATAAAAGTACCCACCTATTGTTTCTCGAGCATAACCAACAAAAATACACACTTAAGACATTGAGTCTAACTTTCCAGTCTGAGGTCTGAGGACGTGAGCTACACACCCCCCAACAAGTCACTTTTAGAGTTATGGAATGACTACAAACCTAGTTTGCATCATTTCTATATATTCAAAATGTAAGTTATCATTTGAAGTGCATATCCCTATAATGTGATTGGTAGTGATGAGTAGCTTAACATCAACCTAACCATATCCAATAAGGTTCGGTTTCTCCTTTCTAGAACACCATTTTGTTGTGGCATTCCAGGTGCTGTGAGTTTGAATAGAATGCCATACTCCCGCCGGTTATCCTTAAATTCTAAATTAAAGTATTCACCACATTGATCTGATCGTAGTGTTATCAAAGATTTACCTAATTACTTTTCAGGTTCAGTTTTGAAGTCTTTAAACTTTTTAAAAGTTTCAAACTTTCAGGGCATTAGGTAAGTATACCATATCCAGAGTAATCGTCAATAAAAGTGACAAAATACTCATACCCACATCTAGTTTGTACATTGATCAGTCCACATATATCACTATGTAATAGCTCAAGTGATTCTTTGACTCTTGGCTCTTTTTAGAGAAATGTCTCTTTGTCATTTTACCCTCTAAACAAGATTCACAAACCAAAAGAGTTTCAATTTTTAGTTCTCTCAAAGCACCATGTTTTGTTAATTGGTTTATTTTGTCTAGATTAATATGTCACAATCTAATATGCCACAGATACGTATCATCTTGAGAAACCATTTGTCGTTTGTTACTTTTTGGATTTGCTACTTTAAATAATTTTAAATTATTTAATGCTCGTTCAGTTGGTTTAAGCATATACAATCCGTTTGAAATTTGTGCATGATAAATATTGAATACATTCTTAAAAATAATAAACATATTATTATTAAAAAAAATATCAAAATTTTGTTCATGCAACAAGAATAAAGAAATCAAATTTCTAGAGAATCTAGGAATAAAATAAACATTGTTCAATAAGATAATTATTGATCAAATTTAAACAGACTGTCCGTAATGCTTTCGTTGAAACAAGCGCACCACTACCAACTCTCATTATCACATCGCCATCAGCAAGCTCTGTTAAAGAATCAAGCATCTGCAAAGAAGAACACACATGGTTAGTGACTCTTGAATCTATAATACAGGATGGTAAAGCATATTCCACTAAATAAGCTTCAAGTACAATTAAATCATATTTACCTTTCTTTTTCAGCTCGATGAGATACTTGTTACAGTTTCTCTTCCAATAACCTTCAACTCCACAATGGAAACATTTTCCCTTGGATTTTTTTAATCACTCTTGTTCTTCTTGGCCTTGCGATGATCTCTTGGCTTTCTTTCCTTTCGTATTTTAACTCTTGCCCTTGCCATTATTCTACTTCCTTTTATTACTATTAACAACAGCGGAAGAAGACTTTTGCTAAGCAACATTTTCCTGCCCTCTTTGGTCATAGTGACTTAAAAGTCTGCATTTCATTCAACAATTAAGTCATGTTGAATTGCAAGTTATCCGTAACGTAGTTGGTAGTGAACGCAGAAAAAGAAGGTGTGAGTATTCAAGTATAATGTTGACTTGAGTTCGCTCATCAATGGTATCCACATGCACTTATGCCTCACGTATTATGTTGATCATGTTCAAAACATGTTCACGCACAGATGTACCTTTCTTCATCTTAGTAGTCAAGTAGCTCCTACTAGCTTCATGACGACTTTGATTAGATTATTTCCGAAACATCACCTGGAGAGATTTCATAATCTCATAATTAGTTTCATGCTTTCATGCTTTGTTTTGGGAATATCATTCATGCTCACAAGCATGTAGCACTTAGTTTTGTTGTTGGACTGATTCCAAGTATCAAATTTTCCCCTAATATTTTTAGGGGCATTCATAGCGGACTTCTCAGGACATTTTTCAGTAATAACAAATTTGCGGTTATCACATATAAGCATCAAATTCAAATTTGATTTCCATCTTATGAAGTTATCACCATTCCCTTTTTCGAGTGTAAGTAAAGTAGTAGTGGGTTAGCGCATGGTAGACATATTAAAAATTGAATAGAAAAAAATATACATCATTCAAAATAATTGAAATAAATATAAAAAATTTTGGAAAGTAAATGTGATGCATGAATGCAACATATCAAACATATAAACTTAACAATTACTAATCCACGATAAGACAACCCAACAATTAATGTACTGTCATAAGATCGATCATATTAATTTTAAATTGTCTATTATACATTTTCATTCTTATTAATTAAAACTTAAAATATCTCATATTTTCTATTTTAAAAAATGGTACTATTTATTTGGTCAAGTCACAATTATCCACTCAAAGGTTAATTGTGACTTTGTGAGTGTAACTCATTATTTTGAAATCCATGACTTAATTTAGAAAATGCCGCCTTAGGGTTGATCAAGTCTAAAATACATCACTTAGTCCTATATTCACAAGTTTCGAACCTTAGTATTGATACAGTTCGAAATCTTCCTTAGGGGGGCGAAAATAAAGCCGTCTCGAGGCCCTCACCATATATCACGTTGTTGTACTGATAATGGAGATCATGTGTCACATTGACATGTCAACCTTCTCTCGCTCACTATTTTGCAATAATGTGTTTCTAATTAACTAATCAATTAATTCTAAATTAATTACTAGTTACAATAACCCTATAAATATAAAATTAATTATGAATTCAATCTAATTAGCCTAAGTTCATTTAATATTCCAAAGAGCCTTAGACTAATTTAGGTGAACTTAGCATAATTAGCCAATTACATTTATCAAACTTTAATAAAACACTTTTGATAAAGTTGGTTATCCTGAAGACCAAACTAAACGTATGCCTTTAAAGTGGTGTGATTACCAAGTTTAACAAATTAAAATTTAGCAATTTACATGCAATTAATTTCGCATAGCAATCTATCTAAAAACACAATAGGACAATCATAATAAATCATGTTTCTACAAATGAGATGCGTTATTTATGACATGTGATCTATTAATGCATGATCATGTTCTTAATCAAATCAATAAACATTTACTTAAATAAATGATGAACCAAGTGGCTATTGGATATTTCTAAATTTACAACCCTTGAAAAAAGAAAAAAAATTACAAAGCGGGTCTCAAAAATACATACTTTAAAAAAAGTGCTATTTCTCCATTAGATGTCAATTTTCAAGCTTTGATCAAAACTCTTTTAATTAAGAAAAATATTTTTCTAATTAAATAATCTTATTAATTATCTTTTTTTTTCAATTAATTAATCAAAAAATAATTTAATGACTTATCAAACTTGAGTCAAACCCAATATATGAATCAATTTTAATTTAAAAAATGGATAACTATCCTTTTAAAATTACATTAATTTCAAAATTAAAAGATAAAAGATAGGATTAATTTTTTCGTGAAGTATCATATGGATAGGTCAACACGGTTTTAGGGCATTTGTGCCTCGCACCCTAGCAATCACAAATCGGTGATTGACATGTGACAGTCCGACATGCCGCGTGACAATTTTTTTAAATTAATTATTTATTTTAATCAGATAAATATCTAGATATCAGTTAATTCAAGATTTACTTAACTGATCACACTTATCAACTAATTTATTTGTTAGTTCAAAAATAACAGATTAGTTAATTTAAATTCAAATTTTTATCTTATAATAATTTAATATTATTTAATTCATAAATCATGTCTCAGTTATAGATTGATTCAAAAAACTAATCGATAGAATTAAATAATTTTAATTTTCAAAAATTATAATAATTATTTAATTAATTAATTTCACATAATTAATTAATAATTATATACTTGCCTCAAAATTTAATTAATTTTCCTTTTGCAAGCTAATCATTTTTTTATCTCTTGAAATATTCACACCATATACAGTGTAGTACATAGTTGGCTTAGGGACCATGTACCCATAATTTCAAGCTCCAATAAATCATATTATTAATTAAACTCTTAAATTAAATAATTTCATTATTACTCCACTATGAAATAGAATTACACCCTTAGTAATTACAGAATATATTTATAGAGTAATCTTGTGTAGTCCATTGATATAATCAATTCATATAGTTCTGTCCTCCAATTATTGATTCGTAAATTAGAGCTTATCAAAGTTATTGTTTTACCCTTCTAGTTACCTCTTGATCCTTAAGTAACATTAATTCACTAGTGAACGGTCAATTTATAATTGTATTATAAATTTGAGCTCAGTAACAATTCAGTTCCAGAATTAACACTTAAGGAAACTAATATACGATCCGCTATGAAAGCCTGGATTTCAAATCTTGTAATATCTTATTCCCAGTCATTCATGTCATTGAATCACCAAAATAAAATCCACTAGCCTGTTTTACAAACAAGTTTTAACGAGTGAATCAAAAGATTTAGTAGACATGTATATGAGTTCATGACTACTAAGGATTTAGACTCATCATCTGATTGATGTGTATTAAATTTTTATGATAAAAGGTAAGTTAATAAAGATATTAATTCACATCAGTCTTGTCCTATATAATCAAATTATCTAAAGTATCGTCACTAAGATGCCTATCCACATCAGCGATCTGGATCTAGATCACATATATTCAAAATGCTTAGCGAACCGTACTAGCAACTATTCATTAAAGATTCATACTTTATCTATGATCTTATTCCTCTCATACTAATACAAAATCATACTCTCATTAATGAATATGAAATTTTCATATATTTATACAAATTATTCAATAATAATTTAGAAAAGACAATTATAAGAAAAATATATTATTATTAATTTTAAATTAAAATATTTTTACACATGCATTGAGTGCACTATGCCCAACAACAAGTTGAATGAGCTAATCACTAAGATTCAAGAATTTATTGCTCTTACTAAGGAAAAGGCTAGTGAAAATATTTAACTAGTCAATCAATTATCACAAGAATTAAAAGATCAACTACTTAAGGATACCGCTATTTATCCCCTTGGATTTACTCCTACTCATATACATCAACATGGGGATTAGTTTCAACATGCTTCAACAATATCAATTGCTTTCCCACATGTTGCACCTCCTAACATACAATAAGCGGTCTGCCTAGGAATGTCTGGATATAATTTCATAACCCAGTCTTTTGGTGACGATTAAATGGTTGATTCACATGTTGAACATGTCAGTAATCCAGTCTTGATTCCTAATCTTGATTATGCAAAGATTAAAATGCTAAATTCAGAATCAATTTATATTCCATCAAATAAGGAGAAGCTAGCTTTCCTAGAAAGGTTGCATGCTATTAAGGATTGGACGTGTATGGAACAATCAATTTAACACAATTATGCTTGGTTCCTAATATAATTATTCCTTACATATTCAAACCACTAGAGTTTGAAAAGTATGACGATAGCATATGTCCGAGGAGTTTCCTTATCACGTAGTGTAGAAAGATGGTTTCCCATGTATATGATGACAAGTTGTTGATTCACTTTTTTTCTAAAACAGTCTAGTAGGGCATGCATTATGTTGGTATATCCAATCAGATAGCCAACACATTTAGAAATGGATAGATGTAGCTGATGCATTTCTAAGGTAGTATAAGTATGATATAGATATGCTTTACAGAGTAATTAAATAATCTTATTTATTAATTACATTATTACTCCGCTATAAAAATAGAATTACACTCTTAGTAATTACAAAATATATTTACAAAGTAACCTCGTGTAGTCCATTGATATAATCAATTCATGTACTTCTCTCCCTCAATTATTGGTTCGTAAATTAGAGCTGGTCAAAATTATTATTTTATCCTTCTAATTACCTCTTGATCGTTAAGTATCATTAATTCACTAGTGAAAGGTCAATTTATAATCCTATTATAAATTTGAGCTTAATAACCATTCAATTCCAAAATTAACATTTAAAGAAACCAATATACAATATGTTAGGATAGCTTGGATTCTAAATCTTATAAGATCATGTTCCCAGCCATCCATGTCACCAGTCTATTTTACAAACAAACCTTAACGTGTGAATCAAAAGATCCAATAGACATGTATAGGAGTTCATGACTACTCAGGATTTAGACTGATCTATATATGGTCATCTGATTTATGTATATTTAATCTTTATGATTAATGGTAAGTTAATAAAGATATTAATTCACATCGGTCCTGACCTAAATAATCTAATTATATAAAGTACTTTCACCAAGATGTCTATCCACATCAGCGATCTGAATCTAGATCACATCCATTCAAAATGCTTAGTGAACCGTACTAGTAACATTTCATTCAAGATTTCATATTTTGATATGTTGTGAACTATTTTATTTGTTATTAATGAACTTAATCCTCTCGTACTAATATAAAATCATACTCTCATTAATGAATATGGAATTTTCATATATTTATACAAATTATTCAATAATAATTCAGAAAAGACAATTATAAGAAAATTGTATTTTTATTAATTTAAAATTAAAATATTTTTACACATGCTTTGAGTGCACTATACCCAACAACAAGTTGAATGAGATAATCACTAAGATTCAAGAATTTATTGCTCTTACTAAGGAAAAGGCTAGGGCAAATATTTAACCAGTCAATCAATTATCACAAGAATTAAAAGATCAACTACCTAAGGATACCGCTATTTATCCCCTTGGATTTACTCCTACTCATATACATCAACATGGGGATCAGTTTCAACATGCTTCAACAATATCGGTTGCTTTCCCACATGTTGCACCTCCTAACATACAATAAGCGGTTTGCCTAGGAATGTCTGGATATAATTTCATAACCCAGTCTTTTGATGACGATTAAATGGTTGATTCACATGCTGAACATGTCAGTAATCCAGTCTTGATTCCTAATCTTGATTATGCAAAGATTCAAATGCTAAATTCAGAATCAATTTATTTTCCATCAAATAAGGAGAAGCTAGCTTTCCTAGAAGAAAGTTTGCAGGCTATTAAGGATTGGAAGTGTATGGAACAATCAATTTAACACAATTATGCTTGGTTCCCAATATAATTATTCTTTACATATTCAGACTACTAGAGTTTGAAAAGTATGATGATAGTATGTGCCCGAAAAGTTTTCTTATCATGTAGTGTAGAAAGATGGTTTCCCATGTATATGATGACAAGGTGTTGATTCATTGTTTTCTAAAACAGTATAGTAGGGCATGCATCTTGCTGGTATATCCAATCAGACAGCCAACACATTTAGAAATGGATACTGTAGCTGATGCATTTCTAAGGTAATATAAGTATGATATAGATATGGTTTGCATAGTAATTAAACAATCTTATTTATTAATGGAGAAATAGTAGGAAAAGGTAGGTTTCGGGGGTGAAGTTGCAAAAATGGCCGAAATTGTTTTATGTAAAAATGACATAAATATGACCGTGGTAAACAACTTATTTACCAAAATTACACAACAGTAAAAGAATTATGTGCTATATTTGGGCAATTTTTACAATAAAAAAATTTTCTGGACATTTTTGTAACTTGAGTTAGGAAAATGGGCCATTTTTGCAGTTCTCCCTTTATTACTTACATTATTACTCCACTGTAAAAATAGAATTACACTCTTAGTAATTACATAATATATTTACAAAGTAACCTCGTGTAATTCATTCATATAATCAATACATGTACTTCTGTCCTCCAATTATTGGTTCGTAAATTAGAGCTAGTCAAAATTATTATTTTACCTTTCTAATTACCTCTTGATCCTTAAGTACCATTAATTCACTAGTGAACAGTCAATTTATAACTATTATAAATTTGAGCTTAATAACCATTCAGTTCCAGATTTAACACTTAAAGGAACAAATATACGATCCGTTATGAAAGCTTGTATTCCAAATCTTGTAAGATCATGTTCCTAGCCATCCATGTCACTAGTCTATTTTACAAACAAACCTTAACGTGTGAATCAAAAGATCTAGTAGACATGTATAGGAGTTTATGACTACTCAGGATTTAGATTGATCTATATATGATCATCTGACAGTAAGTTAATAAAGATATTAATTTACATCGTTCCAGTCCTACATAATCTAATTATATAAAGTACATTCACTATGATGTCTATCCACTTCAGCGATCCAAATCTAGATCACATCCATTCAAAATGTTTAGCAAACTGTACTAGCAACCTTTCATTAAAGATTACACACTGTAATATGTTGCGAACTATTTTATTCATTATTTATGATCGTAATCCTCTCGTACTAATACAAGATCACAGTCTCATTAATAAATATAGAGTTTTTAGATTTTCATACAAATTATTTAATAATAATTCAAAAAAAGACAATTATAAGAAAACTATATTTTTAGTTAATGTCAAATTAAAATATCTTTATACATGCTTTGAGGGCACTATGCCCAACAACAAGCTGAATGAGCAGATCGCTAAGATTCAAGAATTTATTGCTCTTATTAAGGAAAAAGCTAGTGCAAAAATTTAACCAGTCAATCAATTATCACAAGTATTGAAAGATCAACTACTTAAGGATACTGTTGTTTATCACCTTGGATTTACTCCTACTCATATACATCAACATGAAGATCAGTTTCAACATGCTTCAACAATATCGATTGCTTTCCAACATGTTGCACCTCCTAACATACAAGAAGTGGTCTGCCTAGGGATTCATGGATATAATTTCACAACCCAGTCTTTTGTTGACGATCAAATGGTTACTTCACATGTTGAACATGTCAGTAATCCAACCTTGGTTCCTAATATAATAATTCCTTACATATTCAGACTACTAAAGTTTGAAAAGTATGATGGTAGCATATGCCCGAGGAGTTACGTTATCATGTAGTGTAGAAAGATAGCTTTCCATGTATATGATGACAAGTTGTTGATTCGTTTTTTTTTCTAAACATTGTCTAGTAGGGCATGCATCTTGTTGGTATATCCAATTACACGGCCAACACATTTAGAAATTGATAGAAGTAGTTGATGCATTTCTAAGGTAGTATAAGTATGATATAGATATGGTTCTTGATCATTTTTATTTGAAAAGAATGGAGAAAAATCAGACTGAAAGCTTTAAGCAACATGCACAAAGGTGGATATTGCTGGCTACACAGGTTTGACCTTCCTTTTCTGAGAAAGAGATGGTTTGAATATTCCTTAAATATTGAAGACTTCATATTATGATAGAATGATAGCAAATTCTTCTTGAAATTTCACAAACACTATAGTAATTGGTGAAAGAATAGAGTATGGAGTCAAAAATTGAAGAATTTCAAAAGCTCCGACATATACCTCTTTAAAAAGGAAAGAGGAGGAAGTGTTATCAGTCAATTATAGATACTCATCGCAAACTTGGAACTCTAGAGAAAGCTTATCAAAATATAATAAAGGATCTAGGACCATGGTGTTGTACGTAGCAAACACTTCCCAAATTCTATACAATCATGACTATTCACATCATTTAGGTTTCTATAAGGGGTCAATGCCTAGTAAAATACATCAAAAGCACAAGCAAAATATTTGCCAGGCTGACCAGAATCATCAGGGGAGTAGAAAAACTAAAGGGCAAGCTTATATCATCCAATTCAAATGTCTCATACATAGAACTTTTACCACAATTTATTGAGAGTCATCAATTGGAATTGCTTCCTCTTGCTCTTATTCATCTTCCATATCCTAGATGGTATGATCTAATTCTCAATGTGATCATCATGGGAGTAGGACATTTTGCAAAAAATTACTCAACATTGAAAGGTAGAGTTTATGCATTGACCAAAACTGGCAGCTAAACTTCAAGAAAGCGGGTGGAAACCCAAATATCAATTCTGACTCTTAATCAAATCATGAGAGTCCCACTATAAATTTCATAATGCAACAATCTCAATGTGACAAAGAAACAAATTTTGAAGATAACATGATGAATCTTTCGATAGTTGTAATCCCGGGCATAGATGTTTCCATTTATTAATGCCACTTTGATCTTGAGTTTAATAATTAAGACGTCATCGAGCTTTTAGTGCTTCTTAGAGGACTTTTAAGAGTGACGAGCTAGTGTCAAATTCCTAAAGGCTCTTTCCAATGCCTTAAAAAAACTATCATGCACTTATTTCTTATTTTGTTGCATCTATTATTGAGTTCATTTTCTTTTCTAGGTTCAATTATAGTTTTGCTCAATTTCAATTATGTTCATTTCAAAGTTAATAAATGTATTTCATTTTACGTTCATTGATGTCATACTCTTGCATCTATCTCTTTTTCTCTACTTTCCTTCTTTTCACCTATTCTTCCAATCAAAGATTAGGAATCATGATTTTGAAAGTAAAAGCATAAGAAATCCCATTTATAGCTTCGACAATCTCATTCTTAGTGAAGAGACAGCTGAAAGTGAAGAGACATTATTTGGTGAATGCATAAACTACAAAAGGACATTATTCTAAACTGCATGTTTCCGAAGACTTGCGAACCTTAAATTCTCCCCTGTTAAAAATTTGGTCAATCTTCTTGTCCAAGTATGCGTAATGAAACAGAGGTTGTCTTGGTTAGAAGAGTATGGGACTTGAAATCCAAAACTACAAGATCAATCAAAGGGCTAGTTGCAACCATATTAAAGAAACTTAAAGATCTCAAACTCTACATGGGTTTACCCTAGCTAGTTCAGATGCTAGCATTACGAGGGACCTCGCTAGAGGCATACTTTTAGTGACATTAGAAGAAAAATTAATGGTCTTTCCACTGCTTATTGCTCGTGGGCTTGCCTTACATAATCACTAGGTTCTCCCTGGTGTTGAAAAACTAATGCTCGGAAGAATTCATATGCTCCACCAAGTACTAGCGACCTCGAAGCATGTTCATGTTGATCACGACCCTAGTCTTGTGTCTGAGATCAAGAAGGATGAGAAGAATCCTCCAAGAATTAGGAAGCAGCTGGCTAGGGGCAAGGTTGTAGAATTCGAAAGCCATCTACTACAAACAAAAAATGCTACGATAGAGGCCAAAAACTGCTATCGTAGTGTTTTCAAGCGTTTCTCTAAACGCTATGTTTGCCAACGTTATTAAAAGTCCAACCCTACCATAGCGTATTTTCGCCGCTATCAAAACACTTTTTATAGCATTTTGTAAACGAGTAGACCTACCATATCGTTTTTGAAACACTATGGTAGACCTACCATATCAATCTTTAAAATTTATGGTAGACCTATCATAGCGTTTTTTCAATGTTGTTAAAGATCTACAGTAGCATTTTTTCAACGCTTGGCAGAAATACTATAGCATTTTTTCAATGCTATAACAGACTTACCATAGCGCTTTTCAATGCTATGGTAGACAAATGATAGCATTTGCAAGCCAATAGTAAAAACTTACCATAGCATTTTTTAAACATTTTTATGCTATATGATGTGCAACATCTTGTTATTATAAGTTTTTTTATATTACTTATTCTTTCCATTGTACAAACTTAAAAAATAATATTTTTGACAAAATATCAAAAAAATAATAACATCACATAACTTTTTATTTTATTACTCAAAATTGTTACAAACTGTTATCCACTAAAAATAATAGTTTCAAATGACATATACATATTGATTTTTACATTAAACAAGCAAAAGTAATATCCTAAGAGAAGGATTAAAATCTAGTAAGACTCCAAATCTAATTATGAAACTTTAGAAATCGATGTTGAGGGAACATGTGGCTTCCTTTCTTCTGTTGACTTTATTTTGAAGTATAATTGTAGCTGAAGATTTTTAAATAATCCAGAAAAATAAGGAATCATTTATTCAAACTGAATCTAGAAAATAGTGTGGAAAATGTACTATTCAATATAATATGACTAAAGAGAATAAAAAGAGTAAAATAATTATTAATGATTAATAACACATAAAAATTAATGATTAATAAACCTAACATACAAGAACAAATCAACACTCAACACTTATCTATGAGCTTTTGCTCCCCACCTCGAAACTCCAATCTGACTTTTGCTCCCTCAATTCAATATGTTTGCTCCCTATGAGACATTTACAAACAATGGGCAGAACCAAAATGAATAACTACAAACAATCTATGGAAGACAGGAAACTATGACCATTGACCATGTTGGTCCCTTAAGTGGTCGGAGCCCTACACCTAATGTCAGCAGACCATAAGCCCTAACCATTCACATAACCCATCATGGGTCTTTGTTTTTGTTTTTTTGAGAAGTTGGAGATATGTACTTCATTCGGTTGTTTCTTGCATATTCATTCTTTTAGGAGAGGACTTCATGTGATTTCTTTGTGTTTCTTGTAATCATTTTATATTGATAATATATATTGTGTTTCCTATCACTCAAAAAAAAGACAAAAGAAAGTTAACCTTCCTTCGGCCTAAATACAACTTCAATATAACACATATTTATTTAATAGTCAAAAGAAATCACCACAAAAGTAAGTTATTCCTTTAGACAAAATAGTTGGAGTCATAATCAAATAGCACTCCATTTAATATCAAAGAAAATGATAAAAAGATCATGTAACACTAGTCTTAATGACCTCAAATATATCTGTGGAGCGTGTAAAGATTTCGAACACTACTATCAGCGTCAGAAGATAAATATTTTCCATTTTCTCGAAAAGATCTAGTTGCAATGGGAATTCGTAACGATCATTAATCTACAAGGTGATGGAAACGAAAACTTTCACTGATTATCTAACCGGAAGTCGAGAGGAAATGTGAACTACAACTTGTGGACTTATGTCCAGGTTGGTCATTCCAAATGTAATGACACTTCAAATACCAACCTTGACCATAGTGTCCCACATAAAGTCATACTCAAATCTTTTTAGCTAAAGTTGAAACATAGGGGGAAAGTCGATAAATACGACACCCTTCTTAGCATCTTGAATTAGTCACTCAGTATAAGTGAATGGAATTTAATCTCACAAATAAAATAGTGGTAAGTTGATATTAAATATAAGATAGAAGGAATAGAAAAGGTTATGACTATAGTGAAAACAAACAAATTAATTCTACCTTTGTAAATTTATATCCAACAAAAAATGATCACACATGCAGATGTCTTCTGCAAATAAAATCTCCAGCATTTTATAAGTTGTAAGTGGATGTATCTTTTCATATTGAATGAGCGATACATGGATACTACAGTTCCAAGCTTAAATGTCTAGTCTGCTAGGAAGCATTTGACACCATCATAATACTTTCAATTTAGATTCCAAGAAGAAGATGAGATTTCAAATGTCCAAACCTAAATGCATAACAACTTCATTTAGAACTCTTTTATTCAACAATGAACAAATTTGTCACTGTATGCACTTTCCCACACATGAATCAAGTCTTATTCATTACTTTTAACTGAGTATGCTATAAGCAACTATATCGCAGCTAGATAGATAACTTTTACTCCCTCAATTCAATCCTTTTGCCCCCTATGAGACATTTACAAACAAATGGCAGAACCAAAAGGAATAACTACAAAACGTCTAAAAAGCTATTATCCTTTGTATTTCACAACTATCACAACATAATAATTTTCAGCATATAAGTGATGGAGGAACTTGAGTAAACCCAGTGTGAAATAATATAGCAATGTACATATGCCACTTCAGCAAACCCAATGTGAAATAATATAGCAATAATTACTTTACTTATAAGAAACACTAAGAAAATACATGCTTAACTAATCATTAATTAAGAGATGTAAATTCAACGTCCAAAGATAATTTAATTTTAACTCTTAACTCAAATTATGCAATAAAGAAAAAGCTCTATAGTGTTACCTATTATGCATAACAATATACCACCCAGAGACATCCATACACTAATCCTTATTTTCTCTAAGAACTTAAACATGTAATAAAGAGAAAGAGATTGATAAACATATAGGTTCCAAGTGATTATATAATATAAACCTAAAGCAGTGATACATAATAGCCATGTAAGTGAAACATTGCTAATTCAAGGCCAAACACTAATGATATCATACTATATAAACCCAAAGCACTTACATTAGTATTGTTTTTTAGACATTGATAATTCAAGGCTCATTGCAGAAAAAACTACACAAAAAAGGAAATGAATTATCAAGTCTTTAGTACAATTAAAGCCACATAAAAACAGAAAAAAGAACATGCAAATTAACCCCTTCATCTAGCCAACAGAAAAACAAACATGTCCCACCCTACAACAAACCCAAAGATTATAAAGTAAGGCTAGAATTACACCAGCAAAGTAAGAAGCACAATTAACCCATCCTATCCAGCCCACTTGCATGGTAACAACCTAGAATCTCCAAAGAGATTTCCATCAACTCAAATCAATCATGAGATCTTTCAAAAAATAGTTTGCATAGTCCAAAAGTATCTCATCCTCATCACTGTGTGAAACAATGCACCCACCTGAGTTACTAAGTATTTATTGTGACTCAATGGAAAAAATAATTATTGTAGTTCAATGTCCATTTATAAACCTACTATATATGATTTCTACAGACTTTTTAAATATTAAGCTAGTTTGAGGACGTTAAACAAAGTTATCTTTACACAAACAATAAATAATGTTCAACATAAAAGTTTAAACACCATATACCCTCTATTTCAATCACAGTAACTACAGAATTTTATCAGCCCTCTTCCACTAAAGAGAGTCAAATCAATAACAACAAAGAGGAAAAAATATTAATCAGAGACGATGCAATCCTTAGTCAGTTTAAACACCATATACACCCCCCCCCNNNNCCCCCCCCCCACAGACACACATTTCAATCATGGTAACTACACAAATTTATCAGCCCCCTTCCACTAAACATAGTTAAAACAATAACAATAAAGAAGAAAAATAATTAATCAGATATGATGCAATTCTCGGTCAGAAACTCCAAGTGCATGAAAGTGAAAGTTTTAAAAATTTAGCATTTATTCTAATTTCAAGCCAAATGAACATCACCAATACCCTATATCTTGTATATATTCATCATTTTACTCAGTTAATCATTCAACAAGAGAAAACCTAACTAAAAAAGACAAAGAAGCAAGCTGGGCAGATTCAATAAAAACCTGAAAACCCATTTCTATATATCCAATTAAAAAACAGCAAAGACGTCTAAAAGTCACAAAATTTATCTCATGTATAAGCCATTTCTCAATATGTAATGAACAAAACAAATCAATGATAAGATACAAGTGTTTGGATTTGTGATTCAGTCATATTGACCAACCTTAGCTAAAGTGGCACATTAATTATTAGAATATCAAGATATTTTACCTTGTTTTATATATAAAAAGGATAAATCAGTCACCTGAAGAGGGATTGGATGAACTTGGTTATATGAAACAGTTCATAATTTCCAAAAGTAAGTTAAATCAGTCACATGAAAAGTTTTAAGGCTATACGATCATTGAACTCATCTTGTACAAAATGTGCATGCCAATTCTCTTCTACGTGAATTCAGTGAACTTATTATACGTTACATTTCTATCTGTCTTTGTTCTATGATGGCTATTCAAGTTGGTAGATCATCCTTTTTATTACATTACTGGTCGAGAAGCTTTGTTATGACATGACGAGGATGGCGAGTTATTGATTAAGGAAGATAGACAGGAAAAGGAAAGAAAGAAGGTGCTAGTGGAATTGAACAAATCTTGGCATTCCATTCTTCGTGCTTAGAATTTACTTGCTAGTGGAAAATGGCATTAGACTTTCTCTTAAGTCCAACTATTACTATAATTCAAATTACAGAAGTTATACAATACTATTAATGATACATCAAAGTTACTAACGAAAAGGATTGGTAGATTTATAGAAGTTATACAATACTATTAATGATACATAAAGCTACATTTTTGCCATCACTGTAAGCTTGCAGAAAGGCAGGGTTCCTACTAACGTGAATCGTTATCAATTATCCCTAATACAAATGGATCAGTAGCTAATTCATGGGGTTTATTCTGCAAACATAAAGTTCTATTAAAGATTTCTTAACAAAAATAAAACTCTATCCAAGATTCTTTAGCTAAACTATTTTTAGGCACATGGGTTTAGTCTGCAAATGGTGCTTGAAAAAAATCATTTTCCGTCCTACATATCTATCATTATAACACTAAATCTTTATTAGAGAAGAGCAAACTGTTACTCATACTAGGCCAATTCAGTTCAAGTGCCATTTTATGATCTAATGCCAAGTCAAAAACTTGACTAACTATCTTATCTGATAAACACGTGTTGTGATAAAATAAAATTGGGCAAACAGAGTTTCATCTTTCTAGTAGACTAGATCAAGAATGTTAAGTAAGAAATGGAATAAAAAGTAACATAGTGACTCCTTTTTTAGTCAAAAGTATAACCAAAGAGGAACATATAGAAAAAAATTAGAAGCTATGATTTCCAATCAACTAACATATTCAAACTGAACAATCAACAAGAAAAAGTAGAAAATGCGATGAGAAAACAAAAGGAAAAGAATATGAACTCTGGCAATAATTAAATTTACAACCTCGTGAATCAAATGCCTACACCATGATAGATAAAGAGTATGTAACTTCCTTGAAATCCTTGCAAGAGATATGGCAGTGTTGCCGATAACCTGAACAAGGCCATCTACCCTTTAAAACAGAATGACTATATCAAAACCAAGCAGAAGGTGAGTGTATGTGTACAAGAATAAGGTGTTTAAGATGGGGCGGGGGAGGGAGTTTCAAGAAGTAACTTCTTGAAAAAAGGTAAAACAGAAAAATATGCTTTAGAATCGCAAAGTTATATGTTTAGAATCATGAATGCAAACCCTTAGTTTCACCTAGTCAGAAAAGCACGAGCTCTATCCTCGGCCAGATCTCAATTAACTCGGACAAACCTAAGAAAAAACACAAAAAATTCAAATGAAAACCATAAAAATCAGACAGGAATTTGAGATAAAACCCACCTCGCAAGAAAAGAAAACTCACCTCTAATTCTGAGATGTGAAATCGAAGTGGGTAAAAGTTGGGAAACAAAGCTGTGACACAGAGCTGAGAGAGAGAGAAGGAGTTGGGAAAGAGATCTAGGTATGAGATAGAGCTACCAGACAAGAGAAATAGAGAGATGCGAGGGAAATCTATGAGACAGAGCCGTGAGAGTTGAGGCTGCGACAAAGCTAAATATAGAGCTGCAATAAGCTATAGAGAGAGCTTTCTGAGAGAGAGAGAGAGAGAGAGAGAGAGAGAGCTTAACGAGAGAGAACTTCTCAAGAAAGATGAAAGAGTGAGATTCGTGAGGAAATCCCTAGGTTTCACACTTTCACAGAGGTTGAAAAGAGAGTTATATGAGAGATTGAAGAGAGAGAAAGGTTTGAGAAGAGAGTCTAATTAATTTTAGGCGGGTTTTGGGAAATTTGGCTTGCGAATCAGAGATGGGCTTTCATTGCGTTTTGACACAAAACACAATCACCGTGTGCTTTAAAAGCACATGTTTGTTGTAATAATCCTCACAAATTTGAGTGGTCAGAAATCAAAGCCTAAACTTTGAAGATACTCGTAAAAACTTACCATCCTTCATATACATAATTAGGCCTTTTAGACTTTGAAGGTGAGCAAATCTCTACAAAGTTACGAACTATGTACTCAAAATGATTCTTCATAAGGCCATAATTTGTCATTTGCTACGAGGGAAGATGAGATTGCTCGGACCTGCCTAAGAATAGGTTTCGATCAAAATCATATCTGATTCAAAATGAATAGACAACTCCTTAGAGGCGGACTGAGCGAAAATCTCAGGAGTGAATTGAGCAGAGGAAGAAGCATGAACATGCATCGAGCCCGAGAAAAGGTGACCTAGGGAGTAGCCACTAGATCATGAGTACTCAGACCCAACAGACACGTGCTCAAGAGAAGAGCTAGAAGATATCTAGGGTAAAAACACTAGAACTATCAGAAAGATAGTAGGGAAAGATCAAAAAGTTGTTTACTTCAATTGGAGCTTCACTGGAAAAGTGAAATGCTTCAAGAAAATCAAAGGAAGCTCACGAATCCTATACTCAAAAGTTGCAGGTAGAACCTATGAAAGTACACCAAAATGATTAGTCTAACCTAACACATGAATGACCCAGCCAATCTCAATAGGTGTAATAGATTTTGAGATACATACAAATATAGATTAAAGAAAAATCATATTTGCTGAATGGAAGGCATTCATGCAAGAATTTAAATTGATATGTTTTTTCTTGATTATATTGAGGACATATATCAAAAGAATATTAATATAATTTTCAAATCTAAATGGGTCAAGGAAGACCCCGGTGTGGTGTCTGCTAGTCATCCACCACCTGAAAAAATTATAATTAATCATAAAAATTCTTTAATCACTACTTCTCCTTTCAAGATTTCAGAGGAAGAAGAATCCAATAAGAAAGTTGTTGAACAACTTAATTACACCAATCAAATTTCAATTACAATAGGAAAACAGTTAGACAAAATTGAAATAAGGTTTATGATCTTCATGAACCTAAACTAAATGAATCCCTGAAAGAAACCCCATTAATAAGTCTTTCAGATAAAACTTCTTTGAATATTATCCCCCTTAATAAAAAGATTGATAAAATGCTTCAAGAATTGAAGAATAAATCAATTGATTCATCTACTTCTGTTAAGATAATTAATCAAAAAAGTAGTTCTGATTCAGAAAATCATAGGTCAGAATCCAACTGTGAATCATCCACAACTCATGAATCTTTTAACATCCATAATATTGAAGAATGATTTAAAAATTTAGAAATTAATAAATTGGAAAGGAAGTGGCATAAAAAGCTATCCCTCTAGACATCCAAATTACTAAATCATCCTTAGTTAATTAACTTTCAGTTTTTGCAGAAAAATTATACGAATAAAATATTGATGGTCTTTCTGATCAGGAAGTTCTCAACAAATCGCAACACATGGCTATGGAAGCCAATAGTTATATTACCACACACAGTTTACCTCACAATGAGGTTATAAATCTTCTAGTAACAGGATTCACAGGAATGTTTCATTCCTGGTGAGAAAAACATCTCACAGAAGAATCCGAAAATGTTATCCTTAATGGCTTAACCAATATGTTTGCCCATAAAATTAGGACAGTCCTTAGTAATGACCTAGGTAATATAGACTATAATAGTCTCACCTACGGTATAATAATTACTACAATATAAACATAAGGTCTAAAAATGTGCATAGACATTAATTAAGTGTTTACCCGCTATTGCACCTTCTTAAAAGAATAAAAAGAATTTCCATTTAAATCCTAGAAGAGTCTACAAACATTATAGTAGAAAATACTACAAAAATAAAAATAATTGACAAATACTCTTCTAAAAATAAATTTTTTGACAAATACTTCCCTAAGAATAAAAATTATTATAGAAGAAAATTTAATAAAAAAATTATTGGTAAAAGTAAAATTAAGTGTTTTAAATATGGCTAAAATGATCATTTTTCCAACACTTGTCAAGTCAAAAATAAAATCAATCAATTAAAAATCTCTTATGAAGATAAACAAGAATTGTTTAGAATCATCGAATCAATAGAGTACTTTGAAAGTAGTAATAAAGATTTAGAAGAATTTGAATCCTCTAAATCTGAAGAATTAAACATTTCGAGCTCTAACAGTGATTCTCCAAACATCTCTATGGGATGCAAGGATAGTTATTTTTAAAAAATTAATGTTTTAAATAAAAATGAAGAACAAGAGAACCTCTTGTTAGATTTAAATAGCAAAATTAAAAATCCAAAACTAAAACAAGAATATATTGAGAGACTTAGAAATATAATTCATAATAAAAAAATTCTAAATCAATAATAACACTATTGCATGTCTTTCACAAACGCTTGAAAAATTCAACAAAATTAAAAGAAAGGAAAAAGAAGTTAATTTACAAGAACTTTTAAAAGAAATTAAAATTATTAAAATTAAAATAAAAGAATTCAAAGAATCTAGCACAGAAATAATAAAAGAATTAAATCTTTTAAAAATAAAAAAATTTAATAAAAAATCATGAACTAGAAGAACCTAGTGAATTCCCAATTTCTAATAATGAGGTTGAAGAACCTATTGTCAATAATCAAGAAAATGATAATTTCATTCAAATCCTTAATCACATCAATATAAAAAATGGCACATAATGATGAAAATGATAATTTAAGATTTTGATTTCACTATAATGACTCTTATTGATTCATAAGCTGATTTGAATTATATGTAAGAATGACTCGTTCCTACCAAGTACTTCAAGAAGATAAATGAATTTTTGTCCTCTGTCATTGGTACTAGAATGCTATTAATTATGAAATCCTCAAAGTCCATATTTCACAAGACAATATATGTCTTAAAACATCATTTATCTTAGTAAAAAATATGACTGACAATATTATTTTGGATATACCTTCATTTCTCTGTTGTATCCTTTTATTACAGAGCATGATGAGATAATTACTTATCTCATGGATAAACTTGTTAAATTCAAATTTCTCTCTTTTTCTCACAATGAGAAATTGAATGCTTTAAAATAAAATTTTGTTTTTAAATCCACAAATTCAATTTCTTGTAAAGAAAAACAATTGAGTTTTCTACAAGACGAGATAAAATACAAAAATATTGAAGAACAACTTTAAAATCCCGCTCTTCAAAAACAAAATAAAATCTTTAAAAATAAAATTATGTGTGCTAACATTCCTAATACATTCTGACAAATCGAGATAAATAAAATTGATAAATATAGAATTACATTTGGTAAATTTCATAATATAATGATTGAATTCTCTGATCAATTTACTAATTTCTTGATTGTTTGCATTAGTAATATTCTTATTTTCTCTAAATATGTTAAACTATACTGGAAATACTTTAAATTGATTGTCAAGATAATAAAATAAAATAGTTTAGTTGTCTTCGCAAAAGGGATGAAATTGATCAAATTGTTTCAATCTAAGAATATATTTCTAGGATTTGAAATTTATTCCAATATTAAAGCAGTTAATCAAACATTATAGTTTAAATTTATTTTAAAAATTGATTACAAATGTGCAAAACTTGTTAGGGAAAAAAGGATATTACTTCCAAATAAAATTTTACCAGATAACAGTCAATTTTTAGCAATTTTGATCTAAATATTTAATTTATCCAATGCATTAATAATTAAATTCCTGACTTTCTTCCTCATGAATTTATGCAGAAAATTATTTTAAGATTTTACAATGGAGGAATTTGAGAAATGGCCTACTAGAATATGGAAAGGTAAAACTTAGAATACTCAATCAAAATTCTTTCAAAATCAAATAGCCCAATGACTGGGCAGCCTCTTTTTGCTCAAAACTCTCATTCATCTATTATGGTCGTAATGGATTTGAATATCCAAGATTTCAATGCAATCTTAATTCAATGGTACGAGAAATGTGAAAAAATAGGTTTTCACAAGGATCATGAAATATGTTATGATAACAGAAAAATTTTAACTGTGAACTTTTTGGGACAAGCAATCTTGAAAATTGAATTTTCAAATAAAACAATCAAAGAATTTTTCATATTGGAATGAACTTTCTTCGTCATGCTTGACGGATTTCAATAAAGCCATAGGCATGTAGTAGAGTCATTAACTAAAAGAATCAGTATCACTTTCAGAGATCATGTAAGAATGATGAATAGTTAAATTATAAAAGATTCTTCGACTCCACAATTGGCCCTTAAGGCCTAAATCAAAAATGAGTCTTCTAGTCCTAACAAAACTCAATCAACGATACTTAGATCCATCAGACCCAATTGTCAATCAACCCCGGTTAACCAATTTGACCCATTCTCAATCATTCAACCTTTTAATGCACAATAATTCAATCAATCATTCACAAAATACAAAGAAACATCCCAATATTTCAGAAAAATTCCCAGTGAAATTGACTTTCATATTGAGCCCCATTTGCTCCAAGATCCCGCTGAAATAGCAAAATATTATTTCCTTCCAAATTTTCTTTTTGTCTCTAGCCACAAAGACAAAAATCTTAGTTTCTACAGAAATATTCTCTTAGAAACAAAATCTATAAATATTAGCCCAACTAAAATTACTGAAGGAAAAATCATCTATCATTCCTTCAACATTCTCACAATCATATCCATGGAGGATTGGAAAGTTCATCCTTCAATTTTCAAAATACTTTTCAATAAAAAACTTGTTTTGAAACAAAGCTCTCTTCTTCCTTCACTTTTGTAATATTTCTTATTCTTTTTTTCTCAACCTTAATTAGCGCATCTTCTGGTTGTTTGAATTCTTGCATCTCAATACCCAGTCTTTAAATACTTAAATTATACACAATTCTGCATCTTTTGCTATCAGAGCCAAACCTGATAGGATATTTACTGTTTAATAATTAATATGCATAATTAATGTTCTTCACTGCCTTTATGGTTGGCTATTATTTTTATTGTTGCTTAATTGCTTACTTGAATAACTATTTTTGCTTAATTGATTATCTAATCTGTGAATCTGACGTGTCAATTGATTTTGGTTTTATTCAAACATTGACATTTTGCCAAACGTGGATTATTTTTCTTCATTCATCGTCACTGAGATTGATTTATTAAATGGGTCATGTGAGTCTTGGAAAGGATCATAAGCCCATTAGGGAAGAACGCAGACCTGTTATTGAACGCGATCTTGTGACTTTTCCTTCAATTGCTGAGAGAGAGTCTTGGACGATTGACCTTCTTGATTTTTTATTTTTATTAAATGACTGGACTCTACTGATGATTCATAGTCTGAATCATTATTATCTTCAATGAGGAGAATCATCTTTTGTATTAATTTTTCCCTTTGGAGAAGGTTTTGATTTAGGCTTGGATTTTTGGGATGAATTGGATGATTTGGTTTGTGGGTTTATTCGTAGGATTGGATTGATTGGCTTATTAATTTTTAATGGGGCCACAAGAGAAGTTGGTTAATTTCAATTGTGGATGGATATTTGGAAATTAATTATTTGTGGAGGTAGAGATTTTTAGGGTATTAAACTTGTCCCACCATTTAACATTATATTGCCTGGTGAGAATTTCCTCTTCAATGGAATACTCTCATTTTAGTTCAATTGGGAATAATTCTAAGAATTATGTTCTGACATTCTCAATGCTTTCTGGCAGAAAAAGCACCATTTTGTTAGTCTTTCTTATACTAAGGGATCGATGAAAAGAATATCCCTACCAACGCTCAACCAATTCAAATGGATTCTGAAATGTTTGAGTTCTGTAAGAAAGAAATTACAGAACTTCTAAATAAAAAAAATTATTAGAAGGAGCAAGTCTCCTTGGTCTTGCTCGGCCTTTTATGTCAGAAATTTTTACAAATTCATTTGGTATCTTAATACCCAGTCTTTAAATACTTAAATTAAACGTGTCTTATAACTTTTTTCAATTGATTTACAATAATATTTTGATTTATTTTTAAAGGTTTACCAGCCCTCACCAATTGAGGCTTTCTTTCCCCAAATACTTTGTTTTTCAAATAAATATAAAATACATTAGATTTTGAAATGACAATACTCGGTTGAAATTGGAATCCTCACCAGAATATTTTATATTAAATGGTGGGATAAATTGAATACCCAAAAAATTATTACATCTATCAATTATGAGTTTGCGAGTGTCCATCCCAATATGAGACTAGCAAATCCTTTTATCCAAGCTCCATTAAAAATTAATGAGCCCATTAACGTAGCCTCACAAATGAAACTATCCAGTTAGAATTTTTCCAACCCCAAATCAAAACCTGAATCCAAACCCTGTTCAAAGTGTAAATCAAAGGTCACGAAGCCAAAATCCAAATTAAAGCAGGAGTTAATGCAAAAAATGTTTTTTCGTCTTGAAGACAATATTGATTCTGACTCTGAGTCATCCATAAAATCAAATCACCCAATTAAACCAAAAATCCAAAAAGACCAATCATCCAGAAATATTATCCCCCAGCAATTGAAGAACTCATTTAATAATATCAATCTCAATAATGATAGATAAATTCGGATCAAAAGAATTTATCCTTCATAAAATGCCAATGTTGAAATAATCAAGAAATCAAATATATCATGATGGCCCTCTAGCATAATGCAATTAAGTATTTAAAGACTGAGTATTAAGATGCAAGAATTCAAACAACCAGAAGATGCAAGAATTCATATATTATTGAAGAAAAATAAACTTACAAGTATTGAAAATTGATGTGCAATGATTAATTAGTGCTCCCACTCACCAATTAGTGTTGAGAAAAAAAATTTACAAAAGAGGAGGAAGAAGAATGCTTTGTTTCAAAACCATTTTTTCTCTTAAAATCGTTAAGAGTGGAAAACAAGTTCTGAGAAATAAATGGGAGAAGGCAGTCTATTTATAGCCAAGTAAAGTTCAACCTATTAGTTACCTGTACTATTCTATTCTACAAAAGTAAAAATATTTCACATTTCTACTTTTGACTAAAAATAGTAAAAAGCTTAAATAATTGCCTAATTATTTGACAATCAGTACAATAATTGCAGATGGGGACAAATTACAAAGATTACTCGATAATTATTATCTTGGTATTTGTGTCTTTGTAAATTACTCTGTCATGATTGTTGTTGTTGAAAAGTCATTGTCACTATTGTTTGTACATTGAATTCCTTGATAATTACTATCTTGGATTCTTGTACTTTGATCGTTGATTGTGGACTAGACATCTTTGCTTGTCTTGAAGATCATTATGATTGTTGCCTTGTGCTGGGGTTTCGTCATTACATCAATTAATTGATTTTGATTTTATTCAAACATTAGCATTTTGCCAAAGGTGGATTATTTTTCTTTATTCATCGGCACTAAGATTGATATTATCAAATAGGTCTTGGGAGTCTTGGAAAGGATCATAAGCCCATCGGGGAAGAACGTGAACCTGTGATTGAATGCGACCTTGCGATTTTCCCTTCAATTGCTGAGGGAGAGTCTTGGACGATTGGCCTTCTTGATTTTTTGTTTTAATTGGATGATTGGACTCTACTAATGATTCATAGTCTGAATCGGTATTATCTTCAACGAGGAGGAGCATCTTTTGTATTAGTCCCTGCTTTGATTTTGATTTGGTAGCCTTGGTTTTTCCCTTTGGAGAAGGTTTTGATTTACGCTTAGATTCTTAAGATGAACTTGGTTTGTGGGTTTATTTGTGGGATTGGATTGATTGGCTCATTATTTTTTAATGGGGCCACATGAGAAGGTTTGGTTAATTTCAATTGTGGATGAATATTTGCAATTTCATTATTTATGGAGGCAGAGATTTTTAGGGTATTAAACTTGATACCCACCCTTTAACATAATATCGCCTAGCGAGAATTTCCTCTTCAATGGAATACTGCTATTTTAGAATCCATGAAATTTTATATTTGTTTATAAAATAAAGTATTGGTGAAAAAGAGACCTCAATTGTTGAGGGTTTGAATAATTTTAAAAATAAATTAAAATTATGTTGAAGTTCAATTGAGAATAATTCTAAGGCAGGACCATAGATTGACCACCATCTCAAAAACTATTTTAGAAAATAAGTTTGAAATTTTTATCAAAATTTAGAAACCAAGAATGAGAAAATTCACTATTTGATGCAAAAAAATTATTTGCCATGCACCAACATAATCAAAATAGTTATATTATTTTTTATTCAAAAGGGTTTTTAATTCTGAAGGATGGATTTTTCATTCCTCCATGATTATGATTTTGAGGATGTAGAAGGAATGATAGATGATCTTTCCTTCTGAACTAGTTATTGCACTGATATTGACCGATTTTGTTTGTAAGAGAATATCTCTATAGAAACTGAGATTTTTATGTGTGTCCAGGAACAAAATGGAAATCTAGAAGAAAATATGATTTCCCTATTTCAATTGGATATTTTAAGTGAGCAAATAAAAGCTCAATGTGAAAAAGATTTTTACTGGGAGTCTTCCATAATACGGGGATGACTTTTTGTATTTGATGATTGGTTGGTTAATGACCAATTGTGGGTCAAAAGGTTTAGAGACTGAGAATGGGTCAAATTGGTTGATCAATGCCGATTGGTATTTGGTCGGATGGATCCGAGTATTGTCATTTGGGCTTGCTTAGGAGTGGAAGACTCCTCTTTGATTTGGGCCTTGAGGGCCAATTGTCAAGTTGAATGCTCCTCTTTGATTGTATTTTTTTGAGATCGAGAGCCTAGACCCCATCTTGACGTTCCTACAAAAATTCACGAGTCAAGAAGTCAGAAATTGAATTAATGATACCATGAACGGATTCAATATCGAAATAAAAACCTGTTTGGAAGCAATATTTTTAACATCCTTTTCTAAAACATGCTTTGCTGATTTACAGTCAAATTTTAAGGGAAATTTATAATTTAACAAGTCATCCTGAAATTTTTGTATACACAATACAACAGATAAAATTTCCTTTTGTATTAGATAATAATTTAATTGTGATTACATCCAGGTTCCAGATGTGAATCTAACAATTTATTTTAGAGAATCTGTAAAAAAAAATTTGCAACAAGATACCTCCATATCCAATTTCAGATCATCAGTCTGGACATTTTTTAAGAATTATTAAAAGGGATGCCAGGACAAGGAAGTGTCTTAACATGTATTTTAATTCTTTAATTAAATTGGTGTGGACAGAAGTCCAAGGAGGGAGATTTTTCTTAAGCCTTTCAAAGAGAGGCTTGCCATCAATTCTTAATTTATTATAAAAATCAGCTATGTAATTTAAAGATCCTAAAAATTTTTGCAATTGGGTTTTGTCTAGGATTCCATCAAGGAATTTGTCAGGAAATTGTATTACTTGGTCGATTGGTTTAATTATGGAACGATGTATTTCTATCCTAGGAATCTAATCTTGGATTGAAATAGTCTAATTTTTCTTATAGTGATAACTAAATCATTTTGATTTATTATCCTAGCAAACAATTTGAGATCTTTCCAATGTTGTTCTATTGATCTAGAAAAAATGAGAACATCATCAATGTAAATAATCAAAAAATCAATAAATTAATTAAAGATTGCATTCATTATATTTTAGAATTCACTAGGAGCATTTTTAATACCAAAAGACATTACATTCCACTCGTAAGGACCAAATGGAGTAACAAATGTTGTTTTATATTTGTCATTCTCATTTATCTGGATTTGCCAAAATTCAGATTTCATGTCAAACTTAGAGAATACGACAACATCTCCAAGTCTATTGATTAAGTCCCTCTTGTTAGGTATTGGATATCTTATCCATTCCAAAATATTATTAAGGAGCTTGTAATTAATAACTGGTCGAGAAACCCCTCGTTCAATTCACTGGCCTTGTAGAAAACATAATTTTCTTTCTTTACGAGAAATTAAATTTATGGATTTGAAAACAGAATTTTGTTTTAAAGTTTTCAATTTCTTATTGTGAGAAAAAGAAAGAAATTTGAATTTAATAGGTTTATCCATGAGATAAATAATATTCTATCATGTTCTGTTGTAAAATGATACAACAAAAAATAAAAGGTAAACCTAAAATAATGTTATCAGACATATTTTTTACTAAGACAAATGATGTTTTGAAACATATATTGTCCTTGGCAAATATGAACTTTGGGGATTTTATAATTGATATGAATTCGTGTAGCATTGGAAGATGATAAAGATTCTTTTGTCTTCTTGAAGTACTTGGTAGGAATGAGTCATTGCTGCATACAATTCAAATCTACTCCAGAATCAATAAGAGTCATTGAAGTGAAATCAAAATCTTGATTATTATTCCGACCATTATGTTATATTTTTTATTTTGATGTGATTAAGGATTTGGATGAAGTTATTGATAGCCATATATCTCTATGAGATAATTTTTTATGATAACAAAACATTGACGTTGCTAAAAATTTTAATCAAGTTCACATAGGCTATTGGAAAAATTACCACAAGGCATTCCAATTGAAAATCGTGAAAATATTTATTTTCATAGTAGCTCATAAAACATGAAGATTGAAGATCATGAAGATATTTACTTGCATGTAATTTTTATTAGGAGCTTACTCATTTTATTTGCCTTTATTAAAACTCAATTTATTTAGGGATGCCTAACCTTAAATTAAGTCTCCATCCATAAAAAGTTTAAACACCAAAAATCATACCTCTCTTGCTCAATAGACAAAATACATGAGATGAAGATAATGACAAACCACAAACAAAGTAAGTTTCAATTTCAAGTAGAGAAAGAGAGATGGAGTTTACCCAAATAGTTTTTGAGCATTTTGGGTAAGAGTATTTCTTGCCTTTTAGGTCAAGGATTTTTTGTCCTCCTTATTAAGGATGAAATGTACTTTCCTTTGTCTATATTCCAAATTTGAATTTTTCCCTCTTAAACCCTAACATCCATCTCCTCTATAAATACACCACATTTCTCTTCACAAAACACAAAATTCATAGCCAAGAGACTTGCTCTTAAAACTGTCCCAATACTCTCATAAATCTCTCTTAATATTTTGAACTGTATACTTGCAAATTTCTTGAGTGAGCAAGATTATTTTTTTTCTGAGTTTAGATTGGAGATTCTACTCTTTTGAGAGAGTTATTGTAAGGAGTCACTTAATCTCGAAACACATAGTCTTGTGAGGTTTAGTTGGCACCAATAAAGTCAATTAGGTTTGTAAGGTTTGGTCTTCACCCTTAAGAAGATTGTGAGAATAAAAATCTCCAAGTGGGGGCCTTGGAGCGTGGATGTAGGGATATGATTTCTCAAACCACGTAAAAATATCATGTGCCTATCTTCTTCTCCTTCTTCTCTTTTTATTTTGTGCTATTTATTTTTTGCACTTTAATTTTCCGCACTTCAATTTTTTGCGCTTTATTTTCACACTTTAAGTTTCCGTAATTATTTTATTTGCTTGCTTTATATTTCTGTATTTATATTATCACAAGCATTATTTATTTTAACACTTTTATCTATTACTTATTTATCTTTTCAAGAGTTAAACTCGTGGAACATTGAAGTTCATTCTTGAACATTCATTTTTCACTTGAGTGCGAAAAGTTTTTAATTCGAACACGATCACCCAATTCACCCCCCTCTTGGCTTGTCATATCGATCCTAAAATTGGTATCAGTGCTTGATACTCTATACATAAGACTTAAACGTCTTGATTTATGACATTCATGAGTGGTTCTTTCATTGAAGGTCGATCTACTACTAGAGCTCCATTTTTCAATGGTAATGATTATACTTATTGGAAACCGAATGAGGATTTATATTCAATCGATTGACTATGACTTATGGGATGTTGTTGAAAATGGTGCTCATATTCCATTCAAAATAGTGGATGGTAAAATATTGCTAAATCAAGTAGTGAATGGAATGATGAAGATAAAAAAATCTTTAAATGCTAAGGCTATAAATGTTTTATTTTGTGCTCTTGATAAAAATGAATTTAATAGAATTTCTACATGTGAATCTTCTAAGTCTATATAACACATGTTAGAAGTCACACACGAAGGTACAAATCAAGTTAAAGAATCTAAAATTAGCATGCTTGTTCATAGTTATGAATCATTTAAAAAGAAGCATGACGAATCTATACGTGATATGTTTACTCATTTCACCGATATTATTAATGGCTTGAAATCTCTTGATAAAACTTATTCTAACGTAAAATGGTGAGAAAAATTCTTGGGTACCTACCAAAGAATTAGGAGGCCAAAGAATGAGGATGCCAAGGCCAATGATTCATAGTTATAAATCATTTAAAATGAAGCATGACGAATCCATACGTGATATGTTTACTCATTTCACCGATATTATTAATGGATTGAAATCTCTTGGTAAAACTTATTCTAACGTAAAATGGTGAGAAAAAATCGTGGGTACCTACCAAAGAATTAGGAGGCCAAGGTCACCGCCATCTAAGAGCCAAAGATCTCAAAGAACATATTGGCTCATTGATGACGCATGAAATGAGGCTAAATTAAAATGACGAAGAAGATACATCAAAGAAGAAGAGCATTGCACAAAAATTAACACTTGAACAATCTGATAGTGAGAAGGATGACTATGATGAGGAAGATGACGTAGCCCTACTCACTAGACGATTCAAGAAATTCCTAAATAGAAGGAAAAATACTCCATGAAAATATGATAAGAAGATACCTCGTAATACACTTACGTGCTATGAGTGCAAAAAGCCCAGAAAAATAAAAGCCGATTGTCCAAATCTAAGTAATGCCCTAAAGAAATTCAAAAGAAGAGCATTCAAGGCAACTTGGGATGAGACCGATGATAATGATTCTGATGACAAGGAATAAGAAGTTGCAAACATGTGTTTCATGGCACTTGAAGATGATGTAATTTCTTCTAAGCTAACTTTAAATGATAAACTTAGTTATGAAGAACTTGAAAACGCTTTTGAAGAGCTTTATAATGAATTTGAAAAACTTCGCTTAAAGAATAAAATTATGAAAAATGATTTTTTAAAACTTCAAGAAGAAAATGAGTCGTTGAAAAGTGAGAATTTGAAAATCAAAGCAACCTTGCATGTTTTGCATCGAGACCTTGTTCAAAGCCAAAATAAAAAAAAAGATTTAAAATCAACCATTTTTAAATTTATAAATGGAAGAAAAATCTTGACAAACTTCTTGGTAAGCAAAGCAATGATTCCAATAAAAGGGGATTAGGATATCAACATTTTCAAAATAAAAAATATCACAAAAATATTTTTGTAAAACCAACACAATATCTTCCTATCATTTGTGTGGGGTTAAAGGTCACAAAAGTTATTCATGCTTTCATAAAAAGAAAGTTACTTTTCATGAAAGAAATTATTGGATTCTCTACAACACTAACTCTCAATGACCAAAAAAGATTTGGGTACCAAATGTCAACTTTTAAATTTTTATGTCATAGGTACCATTGAAGAAGAAAGATAAATGGTACTTAATAGTGGATGCTCGAGACATATGACCGGTGATGAATCAAAACTTACTCAAATTTATCGAAAAAAATGACATGTCATCTTTGGAGATGATAAGAAATGCAAAATCATTGGTATTGACTCCGTAAGTAATGACTTTTCTCATGCTATAGATAAAATTCTACTTGTAGATGGTCTAAAACATAATTTACTTAGCATAAGTCAACTTTGTCATAAAAACTATAGAGTAATTTTTTAAAAGGATTTTTGTCTAATTATAGATTAAATGTCAAATAAAATTTTATTTGTTGGACAAAGGGACCAAAATGTCTACACTATTAATCTAAGTGATTTCCAAAATCATAATGAAAAATGTTTTCTAGTTTTTGACAATGATAGTTGGCTACGGCATAGAAAACTTGAGCATGCTAGCATGGATTTATGTTCAAAACTATCAAAAAGTTATTTAGTACAAGGTCTTCCAAAAATAAATTTTGTGAAAGATAAAATTTATTATGCATGCCAAATGGGTAAACAAGTTAAGAGCTCTTTCAAATCAAAACATATGGTATCAACCACTAGACCATTGCAATTACTACACATGGACCTATTTGGCCCTTCAAAAATTGCAAATCTTAGGGGTAAACACTATGCATTTGTCATAGTTGATGATTTTTCAAGATATACTTGGGTTTTATTTTCTCAAAAGTTAGGATGAAACTTTTAAAGCATTTACAAAATTTTTCAAACTAGTTCAAAATGAAAAAGGTTTTACAATTTCAAAAATCAGAAGTGATTATGGTGGAGAAATTGAAAATAGAAACTTTGAAACGTTTTGTGATGAAAATGATTTTTCACATAAGTTTTCTACTCTTAAAACTCCGCAAAAAATTGTGTTGTTGAGAGGAAAAATCGGTTCCTACAAGAAATGACAAGAACAATGATAAATGAGAATGGCTTACCTAAGTATTTTTGGACCGAAGTCGTTAATATATCTTGTTACATTATGAATCATGTTTTACTTAGACATATTTTAAACAAAACCCCTTATGAACTTTGGAAAAACAAAATTTCTAATATTAGTTATTTTAAAGTTTTTGGGTGTAAATGTTTTATTTTAAATAATAAGGACAACCTTAGTAAGTTCCATTCTAAAACTGACTTAAGAATCTTTTTAGGATATTCCACATCTAGCAAAGCATATAGAGTTTATAATAGAAGAACATTAGTTGTGTAAGAATCCATGCATGCTGTCTTTGATGAATCTATTCCCTCTAACATCTTTTATGATCAAGATGATGAAATTATAATATCAATACTTAATGAAGGATCAAATCACTCTTCCCAAGAAAATGTCAAAGTAGAGGATTGCAACCAACTTTCAAAAGAATGGAAGTATGTCAAAAAGGCTACATACTCACTCTACGCTTCATAGTATTGGTAATGTTGCTTTTATTTCTCAACTTGAGCCTAAATCTTTTATAGAGGCCGAACAAGATGAATATTTGGATAGTTGCTATGCAAGAAGAACTTGATCAATTTGAAAGAAGTAATGTATAGGAACTTGTGTCTAAACCCTCTAAGCACTCGGTAATTGGTACTATGTGGGTGTTTAGAAATAAGGTAGATGAAAATGGTATTGTTACTAGAAATAAAGCTAGATTAGTGACATAAGGATATAATCAAGAAGAAGGTATAGATTATGATGAAACTTCCGCTCCTGTTGCTAGACTTGAGTCAATAAGAATGCTATCAGCCTTTGCATGTTTCAAAAATTTTGTTTTATATCAAATGGATATCAAGAGTGCCTTTTTAAATGGATACATCATGGAGGAAGTTTATGTAAAACAACCTCCCAGTTTTCAAAGTTTGAATTTTTCAAATCACGTGTATAAACTTAAAAATGCTCTTTATGAACTAAAACAAGCTCCTAAAGCTTAGTACGAAAGGCTAAGTAAATTTCTTATTGATGATAGATTTAACATGGTAAAATAGATAACACTCTCTTCATAAAATCAAAAGGCAATGATATTTTAATTGTCCAAATATATGTAGATGATATAATTTTTGGTGCCACTAATGAATTTTTGTGTAAGAATTTCGCAAGCCCTATGAGTAAGGAGTTTGAAATGAGCATGATGGAAGAATTGAACTTCTTCCTTTGACTACAAATTAAGCAAATGAAGGATGAGATCTTTATAAACCAAGAAAAATACACAAAAAATTACTCAAGAAGTTTGGTATGAAAAATGTGAAGGCTAGTAATACTCCTATGAGTACCACGATAAAGCTAGACAAAGATGAGAAAGGTAAAGACGTCGATATAAAGAAATATCGAGGTATGGTTGGATCTCTACTTCAAACTTGTCCCAAAGAATCACATTTACAAGCCATCAAAAGAATTTTTAAATATTTACTTAGAACAATTAAATTTGGCCTTGGTATCCAAACGTAATAATCTTAATTTAATTGAGTATTCTAATTCAGATTTTGCTAGGAGTTTAACCTATAGAAAAAGTACGAATGGTACATGTCAATTTTTAGGACACATGTTTCTTGGTTTACCAAAAAGAAAAATTCAGTAGCACTACCAACCAGTGAAACCGAATATATTTATGTCGGTAGTTATTGTACTCAAATTTTGTTGATGAAGCAAACTTTAAAGGAATTTGGTTTAGCTTTTGAAAATGTTCATATTAGATGTGATAATACTAACGCAATTAATATTTCCAAAACCCTTATTTTGCATTCTCGTACAAAGCATATAGATCTTAGACTTCATTTTATTCAAGATCATCTGCAAAAAGGGGATGTTTCACTAGAGTTTGTAGACACTACAAATCAACTTGCAGATATTTTCACAAACCCATTAAATGAAAGTTTTTGTAAAAATAGGCTTGCTTTGAAAATTTTAGATATTAGTTAAATTTTGTCTACTTACCATGTCAAGATAAAAGTATTTTTCCACATTACTATTGGTTTATTCTTTTGTATGATAACAAATGGGGAGAAAATAGGATGTGCTTAAGAGTTATGCTTTTATCTTGAAGGTAAGCTTATATTTAGGGGGTAAAATAAATTATTTTGATTAAATATATTTTTGTCTCAGTGGTTTGTCATCATAAAAAAGTGAGAGATTGTTAGCCTTATATCATTATGAGATAACTTTTTACGATAACAAAATATTGTCGTTGCTAATAAATTTGATCAAGTTCGTAGAGGCTATTGAAAAAATTACCACAAGGTATTCCAATTGAAGATCATGAAAATATTTATTTTCATAGTAGCTCAAAAATCATGAAGATTGAAGATCATGAATATATTTACTTCCATGTAATGTTTATTAAGAGCTTACTCATTTTATTTGCCTTTATTAAAGCTCAATTTATTTAGGGATGTCTAACCTTAAATTAAGTCTCCATCCATAAAAAGTCTAAACACCAAAAATCATATCTCTCTTGCACAATAGATAGAATAATTGAGAGAGAGATAATGACAAAGCACAAACAAAGTAAGTTTCAATTTCAAGTTGATAAAGAGAGATGAAGCTTACCCAAATAATTTTTGACCGCATTGTGTTATTTTGGGTAGGAGGATTACTTGCCTTTTAGGTCAAGGATTTTTTGTCCTCTTTATTAAGGATGGAGTGTCATTTCATTTGTCTATATTCAAAATTTAAAATGTTTCCTCCTAAACCCTAACATCCATCTCTTTTATAAATACACTCAATTTCTCTTCACAAAACACAAAATTCATAACCAAGAGACTTGCTATTAAAACTCTCACAATACTCTCCTAAATCTCTCTTAATATTTTGAGTTTTATATTTGTGAATTTCTTGAGTGAGCAAGATTATTTTTTGTGAGCTTAGATTGGAGATTCTACTCTTGAGAGAGCTATTGTAAGTGGTCACTTAATCTCGAAACACATAGTCTTGTGAGGTTTAGTTGACACCAATAAAACCAATTGGGTTTGTAAAGTTTGGACTTCACCCTTAAGAAGATCGTGGGATTAAAAATCTCCAAGTGAGGGCCTTGGAGCGTGGATGTAGGGATATGATTTCTCAAACCACGTAAAAATCTTGTGTACTTATCTTCTTCTCATTCTTCTTTTTTTATTTTGTGCTATTTATTTTTTGCACTTTAATTTTCCGCACTTATTTTCCGTACTTCAATTTCTCGCACTTAATTTCCGCACTTTAAGTTTTCGTAATTATTTTATTTGCCTGCATTATATCTTCGCATTTATATTATCACAAGCATTATATACTTAAACACTTTTATCTATTACTTATTTATCTTTTCAAGAGTTAAACTCGTGGAATATTGAAGTTAATTCTTGAACATTCATTTTCCACTTGAGTGCGAAATTTTTTTAATTTGAACACGATCACTCAATTCACCCCGATCACTCAATTCACCCCGATCTTGGGTTGTCATATCGATCCTACAGTTATTATCATCTTGATGGTTGATAATAAGTTCTTCAACCTCATTATCAAAAATTGAGAATTTACTAGGTTCTCCTAGTAAACTAGAATCATGATTTTTATTTAGATTTTTTATTTTTAAGAGATTTAATTCTTTTGTTATTTCTGTTTTCTTTATTTTGAATTATTTTTCTAAGTCTTTCCAGATATTGTTATTTTAATTTCAGATTTTCAATTTCACTAATTAAAGCTAATCAGAGACTTTCTTGTTCTTTATTTTTATTTAACAAATTAATTTTTTGATAATAACTATTCATGTACCTCATAGAGATGTTAGGAGAATCACTGTCAGAATTAGAAGAATTTGATTCGTCAGATTCAAAGGATTCAAATTCTTCTAAATTTTCATTACTACTTTCATAATATTCCATCGACTATATATGATTCTAAACAATTCTTGTTTATCTTCATCAGAGATTTTTAATTGTTTAATTTTATTCTTGACTTGACAAGTGTTGAAAAAACGACCATTTTGGTCACATTGTTCGTATTCTTTTGAGAATGAGCAATAGCGGGTAAACCATATTACTCACAGAATTTGTCTAATTCATATTTGACAGTTTTAATTTTTTTAATTTATTTATTGATTTTCATGTCTATGCACATGTTTAGATCTTACTTTTATATTGTAATAATTATTGTACAGTAAGTAAGACTATTATAGTTTATGTTTCATAGGTCATTATTAAGGATTGTCCTAATTTTATAGCCAAGCAAATTGTGTAAAACATTAATGAATTTTTTTCAAAAATGATTGATTGCTACCATCATTTGTCATTACTCAGGACAATAATATATTTTTATACCAGTCAAAATCATTTAGGGTTGGGAACCTAAATTTGGTCAATTGATCATGGATATGCGAAGTAACATTACTTGGCGTTCTAATGAAATGTTCAATTATTGTGTAAAAAATGTATTGATAGCATCAGACATTGTTTCTTAATCCTCTCCAATAATTGAGATTCATTCAGCATCAATCTTCACTACTTAAAGGATGATATTTATTTATTCTTCTGTGAGATGTTTTTCCCACCAGGAATAAAGCATTCATGTAAATCCTATGACTATAAGATTTGTTTACCTCATTGTGAGATAAATTGTGTGGTAATATAACTATCGCTTACGATAGTCATGTGCTGTAATTTATTGAGGATTTTATGTTCCGAAAGACCATCAATATTCCATTAGTATAATTTCTCTGCAGACATAGAAAATTGATTAACTAAAGATTATTAAGTAATTTGGATGTCTAGAGGCATAGGCCTTTTATGTCACTTTATTTCCAATTTATTAATTTTCTAAACTTTTTAATGATTCTTCAATATTATGAATGTTTGAAAATTTATGAATTGTGGATGATTCATAGATGGATTCTCTGACCTATTGCTTTCTGATTCTGAACTAATGTATTGGTTAATAACCTTAACAGAAGAAGATGATTCAATAGATTTATTTTTCAATTCTTGAAGCATTTTATCAATTCCTTTTAAGGGAACAATATTTAGAGTAGTTTTTTTCTTAAAGATTTATTAAAGGTGTTTCTTTCAGAGATTAATTGGTTTAGGATCATGAAGATTATCAACCTTATTTTCAATTTTATCTAATTATTTTTCTATTGTGATTAAATTTTGATAGTTTGATTAGTATAACTGAGTTGTTCTAACTTTTTTATTGAGCACTAAAATACTAATATTAATACTCATTTTTAAATACTTAAATTATACGCAATTTCACCTCTTTGGTATCAGAGTCGAACCTGGTATGGTGTATTTACTATTTGCTTAATTAATCTACTTAATTATTATTCTTCGTCGTCTTTATAGTTAGTTCTTGTTGCTATTGTTACTTAATTGTTTGCTTGAATAATTACTTTTATTTAATTTATCTCTGCTCAAGTGGCTGATTATTTTTATACTTGATTATTTCTCTGTAATCTTTGATTATCTAATCTATGAATCTGACGTACCAATTCCTATTAAGTTTGTTTCAGACACCCCAATAAGACCTCTTAGATACATAAATTCCGAGTGTAGGGTAATTACAGGGACAAAGGGGAGAAGAGTCGACTTGTTAGGAGGTTGTACAAGTCATATCAAGTTTAGTAATCAAAATACATTATGAAATTTTCAATCATACAAATTATTTAGTTATTTTAAGCAGATGATCAAGTAGATCATAAGGTATGAAACATACCTAAAATTTCTAGTAAAGAAATTTATAAATCAACATGGTCTGTTGCTTATTTCAAGTCTCAACATCATGTCAAAACATTTGGAAAATAATATGTTCTTAAGAAAGAGCATGAAACTTGTCAATGACTTTCCTCTAATATAATAAAACATCACATTGAATAGGGATATAATTTCCTTCACTTTGATTTAGTCTAAATTGGAGTTAAACCACTCACAATGAGAGACATAATTGTCCAATCTATTTCGATTCTTCTACAGATTTATCTGTTAGTTTAACAAACCCCATATTCTTAATTCTTTAACTTAAATATCAAAACTAGTGATTACCAGATCTTAGAAGGTGTCCAACCCGTAACTTTGATTTTAGAATACATTACAAAGTCACCAAAATCAATATGAATTTCTAAGGTCCAAAAAATCACACCCTATTGATTTAATCTTATCAAAATAATGCCAATATTACAGTCTCTAAAATAATTAGGTGGTCTGATATTACTTTACCTACAAATTGACTTTTAACCAATGAAAGTCAACAAACTCTAATTGAACGCTCAATTGAAGATATTGATTATATCCAACAATATATGGTTAGTGTTAAAATTAATTTTCAATCTTCTCATTCTAATTCTCAAATTAAGGAGTATAACAAATCTAGTACCCCTAAAAATTCATTTTTTGGATCATCTGTTAATAATGATCAAAATCTTAAGATTCATCAATTAAAACAAGAATTAAAAAATTAAAAATTTAAGGCTTAAAGGCGTAACCACAAATTCTCAAGTCAGTCAATCTTTATTAATAAGTCTGAACAATCTAATGAAGCTAAAACACTCACTAAATCAGATTTTCAAAGAACCTTACCTCCTATTAATCCTCAACTTTTAGTTTAAAATTTAAGCATCTTAAGCCAAGAATACAAGCCTGATTGAGAATGTCTAACCCAACACATGAATGATACGATCAATCTCAATAGACATAATAAATTCAGAGATATTTATAATATAGATCAAAAAAAAATCATATTTACTAAATTGAAGGCGTTCACGCAAAAATTCAGAATTAATAATTTTTTCTTAATTACATCGATAATATTTACAAAAAAGATATTAAAGTAATTTTTAAATCTAAATGGATCAAAGAAGACTCCAGTGTGATGTCTGCTAATCATCCACCACCTGAGAAAATTGTAATTAACCATGAAACTTCTTTAATCATTACTTCTTTCAAGATTGTAAAGGAAGAGCCCAATAAAAAAGTTGTTGAACTCAATTATACTAATCAAAGTTTACTCACAATAAGAAAACAATTAGATAAAATTAAAAATAAGATTGATTTTCATGATCCTAAACCCTATAAATCTCTAAAAGAAACACATTTAATAAATCTTTCACAAAAAAAAACCTCTAAATATCATTCCCCTTAATAAGAAGATTGATAAAATACTTCTTGAATTGAAGAATAAATTTATTAAATCCTCTTCTATTAAGGTTATTAATTAAGATAGTAGTTCAAAATTAAAAAGTCAGACCAGAATCCACATATGGATCATTCACAATTCATAGATTTTCAGATATTCATAATATTGAAGAATCAATTAAAAATTAATAAATTAAAAAATTAAAAAAGAAGTGACATAAAAAAACATATTACTCCGAATGTGGTTGAATAATAATATATCAATAAATAAAATAATAAGAATACATTTTCTTGATTTCACATAAATTAAAAGCAAATCACAACCTACATATTTTTTTCGGTTTATATAAATATAATATGATTATAAATAATAATCATATTTAAATATATAATAGATTAAATTTCACGTGAAATGCACGTATATCATTGTTTTCAAAAAATGCTATATTTAATGTTTTTTAAAATGTGACAATTATATTTAAAATGTAAAATTTGTCTAGATATCATCGTATCAAAAATGTTCTTGGAACACCATCACCACGAATCTCTTTCCCGCCCCCATTAAGCTGCTAGCTAATTCTTGCATTTTGTACCCATACAAATGCATTGTAGATCCAACGAATCATTTAAACAAGATTATCTCAAAAGGAAAAAAAAAAAAGATGAAAAGTAAGAGAAAATTTGAGGTGCATTTTTCACTCCATATGCAAGGGAATTAATTTATTCCCACCTTTGAGTGTGACATGTTAGAATGTACAGACAAAAGACCTGTATCCTACCAAATATGTGCAATTAATTAACTGTACCTAGTGATTGTTCGGGAGACTTAGTTGAACCCTATCCTTGCGGTGGTTACAGCAAAAATATCCAAGGGAAAATGAAATTGGAGAAAAAAAAAGAACCTGGATCATCTGGCTTTTGAATTTCTTCATTGCAGCGACCTCATGTGTGCCTCTTAGAAAGGTGAACTGTAGACTACCGAGCTCTACCAATACATCACTGTTCTAACAAAAGAATGAAAGTAGAGGCGAAGAATATTTACATTTTATACATTCTATTCCCCCTTCACTGCGTCCAATGATTCTAATTCAGCCAGCAACACCGAGTATTCACTTTGCACTTCTTTTATTTCATTTTCAAGCTCCGTCACCTGTGTATGAAAAGCATTAAATAATGACCCTTTTCAAATGAATTGTTCAAAGAAACTCAGGAAGATGTTATGTTAAACAACGCAAGAAATTCCTAAAAAGAAATCACTAGTCCAAAAAAGGAAATGAAATGTGTGCGTAGGCATGTAGGGGGTAGTAGTTCTTTTGCAATTGAGCTTTTTCTAGCCCATCCAGAAACGGGATAGAGTTCTGCCATTGACAGAGTTCTGCCATTCTTTGTCAACGGTAGAGGTCCAATTGGTCCGATCTAGACTGTCATATAAGTTTAATATGATCTAGACTGTCATATAAGTTTAATATGGTCCATGCTGGACTAACTGAAAAAAAATTCAAAAAAAAAAAAAAGTTAGTGGGATCCTACTTGGGTGCTCTGGTCGTCCATTACAAAACGAAAGGTCAGGATGCGTCCAATTGCACCACTGCCATTCAGAACGGCCGAGAGTTCGAATCAATCCCCAGAATTGCGTATAGCTTCCCAACAGATGTTTAAAAAACGAGGTAGCATCATTCAAGTTATGTAAGCAACCCATTAGATATCCGAAGATGTGCCCAAATAGCTTGTGCTAAATGTTGCAGTATCATCTGATCCAAAAAATTGTAAAATATGTTAGTGTTATCCCACACAGACATACCTTAAGAGTAAGTTCTTCCTCGCTTTTCTCATACTCCAAACATCTGAAAAAGTAGATAAACTATATATATAAGGACATTCTGAAATTTGAGTTTGGTGACCGTCAAATATATTCTTCGAACGGTACTCACTTCAAACGTAAATTCTTGTTTTCTTTCAGTAAGTTCATCGCCTCCTGATTTTTCGGCTCGATGGTATGTAGAGGCTACAAAAAAAAAAGAGTGAAGAAGAAAATGTTAGGCTCAGTATCTTCCATTTTCTGGTCTAGAATAATATTTTTGCAGAAAGAAATAGGATAGGGAGCCAATTAAACTAATGTCTTAAATTTCTAACCCACTTCTTAATGCTACAATGTTAAATAACCTGACTCGTTAAATTTTGGCCCAAAGAACAGTTTGCAAGCGAATAAAAAACACAGAACATTAAAGGACGACTAGCTGAAGGGATATCAACTTTACAGAGAGGATCTAACCACACTACCAATGCATTATTACAGCTAAAGTGTATTATCCAATTGGCTTCAAAAAAGATTACTAATTCACTAGAAGAGCTAAGCTATATGTACATGGCTATCCATACACAGCCGACAGTCAAGTCGTAAATGCCTCCATATTTTTTTTCTAGATAATGCCTCCATAATTTAAAGTGAAGAAAGAGGTGAAAATGCTACAAGATAGAAAAAATAGATTGTAATGGGACCTTAAGGGTGAATCCGTAAGAAAATTCATAAAGAATTTGCACACACAAACCTGGATGTCCCGACTCCCGGTATCAAATTTGTTAGCCTCTTCACCAGCCCTCCTTTTCACATTTTCCTCTTTGGTTAAATCAACATGTTCCTTTCTCTTCATAGACAGCCCTACATGAGGCCAATGGACCATAAACTGGTTGAGTTGTTCAGAGGCTTCAGAGTGCAAATATATATATGGAGAAAGAACTCTTTTTTTCGGCGGTTAGATTCCATAAAAAAAACAAATCTTTATGTGATTAACTAATGCATATTTAAGCAGTTACCTCGTCGAGAACAACTTTGTGAATTGTGAATTGAGTGTTCTGCTCTTCCAACGGCTGCTTTTGTATTGGCAAGGGAGCTTTGACTTAATATGACAGGTTGTTGTATACCACCATGCGCTGTGGTCGGAAATGAAGCCTCTGGGGTCAGTGGTGTCCGCGTCTTTTTTGTGACATGATACCCAATCAATCCACAATGATAATCCCTGCACAGTTCACATATGGGCACTCGTTAGGTATGAACAAATAATGCTAAGCCATGTTTATTCAAATCTTCAATATCATACCAGTATTCGCAGGTCATCTCTTTCAGGCGTCCTTCAAGTTTCTGGAAAACGGAAGTTCTCTCAAAGTCCTGCTTATTATGTGTCGGCTCAATAAAATTTGCCTCCAGAACACCTATCCATAGTAAGAAATCAATTTTCACCTCTTCAATACAACTCTAACAAAATATTGAAGCAGTCAAACAAAATGTTGAAGCGGCTTCTTACCAACAACACCTCGACCCCTACTATTTGAAGATCTCAAAACCTGCCAAAAAGGCTGCAGAAGAAAAGATATAAGTAAAACAATATAAGGACCTACATCAGTTAAAAATGTAAAGCGACATTGATACTCTGTTCGTAGGATATTATAGTTTCATAGGCTTCTTTTAACTAAATTAGTTTTACAACCACCATATTTATTTAGGGATTAAAAACTGATTGGCATCTAGTTTTTTTTATCAGTAAAATGATAGGCATATAGTTTCTACAAACTTCTAAAGGGCCATAACTGTTCTGCTGATTGTCTCATATCAACTCATTACATGGTGGGGACTTCACACAACCGAGCTTGAAATGTTGTGGATAAAGATGAGCTGTTATTCTATTAAAAGAGAACCTTTAAAAGGAAATCATCATCTTCAGTCTTCGACAATTCATTACATGATATTATTAGATGTTTCTAGTACAGATATCTCCCACCAAGATGTGATCCAAGCCCTAAATTTCTTTTGTATAGCTCGTTAAATTAAAAAGGCAAAGACCCCCCTCTATCTTAATTTGTAAATTCTTCTCATATCAAGAGCACCTCTAACCTCTAAAAACCAAGCTCCAACAACATTCCTAAGTCATAAGAATGCAGTCACCAAATGGAAACCAATTACTACAATCAAATGAGTGGGGAAAGCAATAATTTTGACACCTTTCCCAAGCCAAGACAGAAAAAATAAATACAATTTATATTTTTTTAATACGAACTATAGTCCGTGTGACAACTTGCTTAGTGATGCGTTCAAAAAAGCGCTAAATCACTATGAAAGTAACTAAACTGAAAGATAAGTTACCACAATTAGACGGTTTTTGTGGTAGACATTGAAGCCGTGAATGGTGACTTGTGGAGCCTCTTTCAGAAATCCAATTGTAGTAATAACTGTACCCTAAACAGGCAAAGTAAAGAGCAGATATGTAAGTGATAATTATGAAATTACTCTCTCAATAGAGTTCTTTATTTAGTTTTACTCTTGTAATAAAATTCATTTCCTTCAGGATATATATCAAGAAATTCTCTCTTCGTAAATGCACATTTTTATTTTAGGTCACAGGAAATGCAACTCCTGAAATAAAGTTCACAAACCAACCTCTAAAGATCCACCACTTTGGGGTCTATACAAGATGAATTCTGGAAATTTAAGATCATTGGCAAGGTTATGATGCTCAACTACTCGGCCACATAATACTATTTTAAAACTTGGAGGTATCCGCAAGTACAAGATGGACAAATATTCCTGTGAATCACAAGAAAGTATAGTTAACAAAACCTCGGTATTTGTTATGAAAATCAACTGCAGGCTCTCTATTAAATGCTTACACGAAGAGAATAACGGAGTCGATTAGCAATATGCTGTTCATTTACAGTCTTCCATGCAGGAAGCGTGTCGACTCTTTTGCAATCCCCACTGATACGAATATCCTAAAGCAACCAAGTCACACTAAACATTTCCTCAGGCTATAAAGTTTAGAAGGATAATACTGAAAAGTAAATCAACCTCAGGGTCTGTATCAAAGTCTAGCTCCGTATTCCCCTCATCAATGAACCATAAATTGTAGATGATAACTTTTGTGCCATGAGTTCCAATGTCTTCAAACTGCCACCAAAATTAAATACACAAAGTCAGATGTGTAATGTTGAGTATTAAAGTCTATGTATTCAAAATCATCATCATAGAAATGAGCCAAATGAGACTACTTCAGATATAGTTTCAATATGGGGTATTTACTGAAATTCTTAATTAGCTTCAACTATGCATTTCAATTTGCGGCATTTCTTTAAATTCTTAATTAGCTTCAACCCTGCAACTTAGATGGATCGTGTGTCATTCCTCATAACAAGTAATTTGATGCTGGCAACAATATGAGTTTGATAAAAATATAATATTGAAGAATTTTAGGATAATTCTATTGTCTTTACATGCACTTCCCAAGGGCTGCAAACAGAAATAAAAACCATCTGAAAATGATCATTTTTTTGTACACTGAATATTGCAGCAGGGAGGCCCTCCTTCCTCAAAGGAACTGGAGGAGACTGGAATAAACTGGATACGAATAATTTCCAAGCACAGAACCCGTAAAGTATAAATTGGTTTGGGCGAATCCAGAAGTGAACCACCAAGACACATACCTAATATGCCTACACGAGACTCCCCATATATTTGTAGAGAAAGTGCTAGTCAAACACATACCTAATATGCCTACACGAGACTCCCTATATATTTACAGAGAAAGTGCTAGTCCATACAGAGAAAGTGCTAGTCACCGCATAATGAATGAAGAAGAAAATAAGGAGAAAAGGGGAGAACGAACTTGCTTCACCAAGACACATACCTAATATGCCTACACGAGACTCCCTATATATTCGCAGAGAAAGTGCTAGTCAAACACATAACTAATATGCCTACACGAGACTCCCTATATATTTGCAGAGAAAGTGCTAGTCAATACAGAGAAAGTGCTAGTCACCGCATAATGAATAAAGAAGAAAATAAGGAGAAAAGGGGAGAACGAACTTGCTTCAGAAGGTCAGCCTCTGTTGAGAATGGAGACCATTGCAACAGCATGGAAAGGTTAGAAGTTTCCCTTCCATGCAACATTTCAAATCCTCCAGTTGATGCATTAAATGTGTAATCTATCTGCAATTGGCACGACTCAAAATAATTTATTTAAAGAGCAAAGGAAACTACAATGAGTACAAATCATATTGAAAGAACACAATCAGTCCATGACCAATGGCATGGTCAATACCCTTACAATATTTATCACATGTTTAACACCATCTTATAGCTCTTTTTTATAGGAAACAAAATTTATATTAATAAAATGATAGGTACAAATTATAGTTCGGAAGACGAGCCATCCTAGCCGAAACCAAAAAATGGAATCAATCAATACAAAGAGCCAACCAGTCAGAATTAATCAAAAATAAAGGAATATCCTTAAACCATTTAGATGTAGACACCCACAAAAAAACCCAAAAATGTATCTTATCCCACAATAGATCAATATCCGTTGAAACATCTTTGAAATTCTCTTATTCCACTCTAACCAAACGCCCCCAAGGATTACTAAAACTCCCGTATACCACAGAATCTTCAACTTCCTTGGCCAATTCAAAAGAAACATTTCACTAAAAAGTTTATCCACATTTCTCTGTAACACCCAAATAATATACAGCTTAAGCATCAACTTATGCCATAATTCCCTCATAAAGGGGTAATGAATAAAAATGTGAGCCATATCCTCATTGATCTTTCCACACAAAACACAAAAACCTGGGGATAGAGCTACGTTGGATGTTGTTTCTGAACCATGTCAGAAGTATTGATCTTACGATGGCCAATGCTCCAACAGAAAAACAGAACTTTTTTAGGGATTTTGATTTTCCAGAAAGGTGAAGAGGAGGTAGCCTTGATCCACTAAAAAGATTAAGGTTGTGTTGAGAAGAAATAAGGTAGGAAAAAGAACGATTTACAAGTGAAGTTATCAGAACTCTCCAAATACCAAACTCTCCTATCAGGAACACGCGAATTAATAAACATTGACTCGAGACACACAGGAAGAGAAGCTAGCTCCTCAACCTCTCTATTGTTGAGATTCCTAAAGAAGTGAAAATTCCAAGAGGAATCTCTATTCCGAAAGGAAACAATCAGGGCGTTATGAAGACTAGACAAACAATATAGCCTCGGATATATAATAACAGGAGTATTAAACATCCAAGAATCCTCCCAAAACCTAACCATATCCCCTTGACCCACTTTATAAGAGACAAGACTGGAGAAACGATCAATACCTTGAGAGATGAATTTCCAAGGGTTGCACCGAGATGTATTCCGAGCCGAATTGGAATCCCAACTGCTCACCTGGAGCCCGTATTTACTGACTATGATAGAATACCATAAAGACTCAGTTTCCAAAGGAAGCCTCCACAACCATTTGCTAGTCAGAGAGATATTCCGTTTAATCAAATTCCCTATTCCCAAACTGCCTACTCTGATCGGGCGAGAAACGATCTCCCATCTAATAAGATGAGAACCTTTACCTTCCTCCACACCTTCCCAGAGGAAATCTCTCATAAGCGTCTCGATTCTACGTGCAACCTTAACAGGCATTTTCAAGAGAAAAAGGTAATATGTAGGTAGTCTCGCCAGAACTGATTGAACGAGAGTCAATCTGCCTCCCTTGGAAACAAAGATCCTTCTCCATCTTGACAGCCTCTTCTTGACCTTATCCACCACTGGATCCCAAAAGGACACCATACAGGGATTACCTCCCCAAGGCAACCTTAAATATTGCATAGGCCACGCACTGACACCACACCTGAGGGACGAAGCTAAATTAACTATATACGCTCCTTCGCATAACCAATCCCTACTATAGAACTTTTACCGAGATATTAACCTTCAAGCCCCATACCATCTAAAAAATGCTTAAAATCTTGCAAATGTTCCTCGCTGCCTCCTCCCCCTCCAGGAAAAATATAGTGTAGTCAGCATTCAACAAATTGTAAGTGTGTCACCTTAACTCTGCCCGCCCCAACCTCAAAACCCTTAATCAAACCAAGTCACTACTCTTATCCACCAAACTACCAAGCACATCAGCCACCAAAATGAAAATGAAGGGGGAGACTCGATCTCCTTGCCTTAAGCCTCTCTGACCTCAAAACTTCCCCCTCTGACCTCAAAACTTCCCGCTCTGACCTCAAAACTTCCCCCATTTGATACCAAAACCCTTTTTGTCAAGCACCTAATCGACAAACCCCCCAATCTACATGGTCGTAGGCTTTCTCAAAATCAATCTTAAACACAAAACCATCCTTCTTCTTGGAGAAGTACTCCCCAACCGACTTGTTAGCAACCAAAGCAGATTTTAAATGCCCCTTAAGAATTTCAGTAGCATTACATCTACAAATCAGGTAAGTTCTAATCTTGAATGCCAGAACCTCAAAAAGGATCTTGTCATTTTAAACATAGAAATGTTGCATTAATATCAGTGCAAATAAGAAAATAGATAGATTGTAAATGCTCCATGTGAATCACTGAATAAATGAAGGCAAATCACAGTACATGGAGTTAAACTTAAAACTTAACGGTGAGAAAAAGAACTCACCATTGGCACTACTATTCTATCGTGGCATGTTTGTGTCAAAAATGTATAGGAGAGAAGACCAATGCTCTGAGTCAATGTCCTAATCATATACAAAGAGAATCGTAGTAAATATATATTAGGATCAGAAAGATGCCATATACTCATATATCATACACATACAAGGTTGTCAAATCGTAAATCAAAACAAAAATCTTTTTTCAAAATAACTGTATCCTGTATCGTAACTATAATGAATCATAAGATATAATAAAATATTATATATATACACAACACTCTTAAGATGGACCTAGAGTATACATGTAAAATGTAGACTTCTTAATGCTTGCACCCTCGTAGGAGTGAAAAAGTAGAGTGAAAGTGAATATTATAATATTAAAAATAAATACCAAAAGTCATTTTTTTGGACTGACCAAAAGTCAGCTTTTCTAAACAATAGTGGAGTATCTTCCATAATATAAATTTTAAACTAATAACAGCTCTCTTCAACTACTTTGAGGCCCAACAATATGAAGACACGTGTCCATATCACTTCATCTTCATGCTTTGCAAGCAGCAACACAAATCTATCTACATTTGCAACCTGCAACGACTCTTTTCTTTCTTCCTCCCATTGTATTTCGTCCCCAACCAAGCAGGAAATTTATTCTCAAAGTAAATGATTCACAGTGCCCCGTTCGCCTCGGATAGTGAATCGAATGATTAACTGAAAAACGATAAAAATCAGAGATTTGCATCGGAGAGCCTTCGAGGTGCGATTCAACTCGTGAATCGTACGATTCTCTAACAGCACTCCATGTGTGTGTGTTTTATATGCATATATTGTATGTATGTACGATGGACCCAGAAGGTCCACCAAAGTGCCTAAGAGAAATCCCAAGTTTTAGCTTAGGATTGACTGAAAGTAGCCGTTAGTCATTTCTGTTTTTCATTTTTGTTTTGCACGTTGTATGTGGTTGTAACCACTTCCTGCTTATTAGGCTAGTTAGTTCTTGACTTTGCAGATAAGTTGTTGTATGTAGCTCTATTTATAGAACCGTTTCCGCTGGAATAGAACAGTCAAAATTTTTATCAATTATTCTGGCTTTTCTTTCACCTTAAGAAAGTCTTAATTTTCTATGTTAGCATTGTTGTCTGATTGGGACCTATCATTGCTATCATAGCCATAGTGACAACTAATAAAGAGCGAATCGAAATTCTTGAACAAGGTTTGGGAGGAGTGCAGGATGAGATGCAACGAATGGGTCTCGGCATGGGCGATCATTTATGACGGCTTGAGGATTCCTTGAAAGCTTTGTCTGAAGTGGTTCTATCAACGAGGGCACCCATACATAGATAACTCCCGCCTAAACATTCTTCCGATGCGCACAAAGTTGGAATTTCCGCGTTCTCTGGGGATGACCCAACTGAGTGGTTCAACAGAGCAGACCAATTCTTCGAATTTCAAAACACTCTTCCAGATCAAAAAGTAGGTTTGAATACTTTTCACTTACAAGGAGAAGCAAATCAATGGTAGCAATGCTTGAATCGATCATATAAAGAAGAGAATTGAGAAGTAACATGGGCAATATTTTTCGAATTGTTATGGGCATGGTTTGGTCCAACTGACTGTGAAGATTTTGACGAGGCTCTATCTCGTGTAAAAAAAAAAAAGCAAGACTCTGTGATTACAAGAAGGAATTTGAAAAATCGGGCAATTGGGTACAAGGGTGGACTCAAAAGGATCTTGTTGGAACTTTCATGGAAGGATTGAAACCTGAAATTGCTGAGGGGATACGGATGTTCAAACCTAAAACATTGAAGGAGGCTATCATTCTAGCTCGAATGATGGATGAACAGCTTGCACGACAAAGGAAATTTGTTCGACCAGTCCCTCTGAGTCGCCCCACCGCGAGCAACACGTCTGCCGATCATTATGGTTTTTCTTTCACCCTAAGAAAGTCTCAATTTTCTAAGTTAGCATTGTGGTCTGATTCGGACCTATCAATGTATTTTCTTAATCAACAATCACTCATTTAAGCAATTTTGTGTCATTTTAAACTGGATGAATAAAGGTGGAAAGGATTAAGAAAAATAGAGACGTTTAAATGATAACAAGAAAACATAAAACTCAGGCCCCTTCACCTATCCACCTCCCTCCCTCCCCACCTCTCCCCATAAAAAAATGTGGGAATGATATTTTCAATGCAATATATATTTTCATATGCTTCAAACATTCTTGTCCTTCCATTCATAATTTTTCGGCGGGCATTCTTGTCTTCCCATTCATAGCTTTTCAGAAGAGTGAAGTTCGACACCTAGTCCACTATCTGGTCAGGATTTCCTACATTTCTGAGTCGTTTATGATTAAAAACCAAATAGACTTGATCGATAATAGAAGAAATGAATCATATCATATATATACTCCCAGAATAACTTGAAAAAAAAACATCATCTTTCAGAGTCAAACCTATTATCCAGGTGGCGACTAAAGACAACAACATCAGCACCAAGTCTCATAGTGCTGGTCTTGAAGCCATTTCCATCTGGAGGCTACAAGTCAAACAATAAATATAGAGGAAATAATCTTAAAAGGAGAACAAGAAACAGAGAAGCAAATGCTAATATCCATACATTGTCCTATTGCTGATTTTGATTTCTTGTCTGAAAACCCAAAACTCATACATCGCCGCATTGATTCAGGATCCATTCCACCACCATCATCTAGTTATAAGTTATCAGGGTTTGAAATCTAAGAGTTAGAAGAGGTAGAATCTGTACACGGTGAAGGAAAAACAATTGGAATATAAATTCAATGATTATGCTACAAACAGAAGTAGTTTTATTTTTCATAACAGTACCTAGAATCAACAATGCACGACTGCCATCCCTTGGGTTTGATGTTTTATCCACAATAACATAAGTGGCACCATTATTGATCTATTCCAAAAGAAATATAAGAAATGAACGCAAAACACATCAAGAAATGGATATAAACTGTATAGAAACATCCAGCCACAAGTTATAGACATCAAGGAAAGATAACTAAACACTAAGATACTACAAGTATAACCATTCTTCTGCCTCAATCCAATTATTCTTACACAATAAACTTGGGATAAATAAAGCAAAAAGTTAACAATTTTGATAAAAACTTTACATTTCAAGAAAAATGCTTAAGAAGCATAAAACTTGATTGACTTTGGAGTTCCAACAACCACAAACACTATTAACTAAGGCATCATTCACCAGTAGGTGTATTTTTATATGATTCCTTTCAACACTTCTAATTAACATCCATAAGAGTCGTAAATTTGGGAATAACTGAAATAATTTCCTTGCCAATCCAATAATTTTCAAAGAAGACAGAAATGGACAGAATATCCTATAGGCTAACTTAACCACAAAACTAAAAATGAAGCAGAAAATCACCTCATCGACAGCATTATCAACCAGCTCAGCTATGGCTGCAAACAGGGCAGGAAAAGAATAAATGACGGAGACAATTGTTAGCTGAGTTTCTTGAATTCATAGAAACAATATGAGAGCTCAAGACATACAAATTAACATACCGCCAAAGGCCCACTTGTGTGACGTGGCATTTGAATGAAGGAACATGGGGTGGACATGTAAATGGTTTTTGTTATCTGCCATCAGTACGTTAATTAAACAAAATGTGTCATAAATTAGCTAGAAAACCCACAGAAACATTTGGATACAAATTCCTGTATCCTGAAAACAGAGTACCAATACATGCATCCTGGGTTCAGATATAATATTCCATTTAGACTTTAATGCTTAGTGAGTTGAACACCCAATCTCACTTTTTTGTAAACAAAAAATTTAACAGAACATGCATGCCAATGATATATCACACAATAACTGTTAACTGCATAATACTTTGAAATGTCACTTTTGAAGCAGCTCCACCATCATAATCGCCAGCTCTCCAAAATTGCCGACATAGCGGTGCCGGACATGTAAGCGATGAGGAAGAAACACCAGTATCATCAGCTGGAGACTGCCCTTGATCCAATACACTCGAGCTGCTTTGACCATTACTTAAAATATTCGGACTTCTGTTCTCATCAAATTCTGGTCTTCTAGATTGGATAATCAACCTTTGATGCTCATTGAGTTCTACTCTATTGTTTTCTTTTCGTGGCATGGCAACTTCATCAACATTGTGCTCTAACTTAACAGCTTTCACATCAACCATTCCTTGCTTGACAAGTCCACAATGTTCATAGCGGTCAAATCCCATATAACAATCACCCACAGAGATATATGAAGATGATGGCTCTTTACCTGAGTAGATACTAAACGCCCAAGACACATGAAGTTGGATCCCTAGGTTTGCTTCTCCACTGTTTTTCCAAACCCTAGCAAATGGGTAAAGAGAAAGAGGAAGAAAAGGGCCAAGGCCTTGGAATTTATTGGGTCAAATACCTTAAATGCAAATGACAGCTGTACATGAAATTTATATGGTAGGTTGAAAATTCTCACATACAATTTCTCAAATTTAACTATTATTTAAATGAACTCATTCAATCCTAATATCTTTTCATAAATCATTTAACTTTCATGATTCATCAATAAGACTCTCTCCTTTCAAATATTCATTTTCTACCAGTTAAATTTGTCATGTGATCAAGAATTTGACTTCTTTCCTAATTTTTGCTTATTCTAACTTATGTCCACATTCTCTTCATTTTTTTTCTTTTTTCCCCTTATATACTTCTTACACACTCGCTCACATTCTTTCTCTTCATCTCTTTCTCATTTCTAGAAACTTATTTTCTCGTAAACTCATGTTTATTTTTTATTTCTCCATGCTTCATTTGCTTTATGATTTTACATCTTTATCATTTTTTAAACTAAAGTTGGGAGCTAAAATTATACTTTTGTTTTGGAACTTTGGCGAAAAATTGGTGAGGATTTTAACCGAAATTGGATTGGTTTTGTTAATTTTAGTTTTTGCCCAGATTTGAGAGAGAGGATGAGTTTTGTTAATTTTAATGGGTTTTGTTGATTTTGTAGGTTTTGTTAATGGATGGCTACACTGGCGTCATGTAGCTATCGTGTAATCTACATGATGAGGATGCACTGGCGTCGTGTAGTCATCGTTGACAAAATTCCAAAAACACCACAATGAGTTTTGTTAATTTTTATAGGTTTTGTTAATTTTTGTAAGTTTTGTGAATTTTTATCGACAGATGGCACGCCGACGTCGTGTAGCCATCGTGTAGTACATGATGGCCACACTACTATTGTATAGCCATGGTGTAATCTACACGATAATTACGCGACGCTAGTGTGTACCCTTCGTGTAGACTACATGATATAGAAGACTCGACAAAACCCTAACAATACCAAAAGTTGTTGGATCAAGTATGATTGCCAGAAAACCCCTAAAATTAACTAAGACGAAAATTTGCGAAAAAGACCCAAATTTACAAACAAAATAACTTTCAGGCATCCGAAAATTATATGATACTCGTGTACCCATTGTGTGGACTATACAATGAGTTTTGTTAAATTTAGTTTTTGCCCAAATTTAAGAGAGAGAAACCGTAAAGAGAGAATGTGTTTTGTTAATTTTAATGGGTTTTGTTAATTTTTGTAGGTTTTGTTAATTTTTCTCAATGGATGGCTACGCTGGCGCCATGTAGCCATCGTGTAGACTACACGATTGGTACACTAGTATCGTGTAAACATCGTGTAGTACATGATGGATGCGTTAGCATCGTGTAAACAAAGTGTAGTACACGATGGCTGCGTTAGCATCGTGTAACTATGGTGAAGTCTACACGACGCTAGTGTGGCCATCCGTCGACAAAAATTAACAATATCTACAAAAATTAACAAAACTCATTATCTCTCTTAAATCTGGGCAAAAGCTAAATATAACAAAACTCATTATGTTGTTTTTGGAATTTAATCAACGGATGGATACACTGGGTACACGATGGCTACACGAGCGTCAGTGTGCCCCCATCGTGTAGACTACACGATAGCTACACGATACTAGTGTAGCCATCCGTTGACAAAAATTAACAAAACCTACAAAACTTAACAAAACCTACAAAAAGTAACAAAACCTATAAAAATTAATAAAACTCATTGTCTCTCTACGGTCTCTCTCTCTCAAATTTAGGCAAAAACTAAAATTAACAAAATCTATCAAATTTCGACCAAAATTCTCACCAATTTTTCATCAAAATTTCAAAAACAGAAGTATAATTTTAACTCTCAACCTTAGATTTTTCAAAAAATGAGAAAATTATAAAATTATAAAGCAAATGAAATATAAAGAAATAAAAAATGAAGATGGGTTTATGAGAAAATGGATTATGGAAAATGAGAAAGAGATGAAGATGAAAGATGAAGAGAGAGAGAGAGAGAGCCAGTGTAAAGAAGGGCATTAGAAGAGGAAAAAGAGAACAAATGAAAGGAAAGTGAACCAGGATAGAGTAAACAAAAATTAGGAAAATGATATAATTCTACAAAATAATTCATCTAGAAGTCTAATTTAGCAAAAAAAACAATTTTTCATCATGGATTAAAAAAAATAGAACATCAAAGAGAGACAAAATGCTGAGCAGGGGGAACGTGGAGAATAAATCACAGAAGGGGAGGTTTCGTCACTTGGGTAAGTTCTGTCAAATCAAAGGCCTACTTCCGACCAAAGCCTTGATTTCCTTTTATCGGCATTCGCTTCCACGGAGCCGAAATTAAATAAACTCGTCAATTCAAAGAGGTCGTCATCTCTAGTAACCCATTCTTTCAAGAGAACCCGACTGCAAACCTGAATTGAAGACGAAAGGTCATGCCTCTAAATCCATAACCATTCGGGTCAAGCCCATCACCGAACCACAGTCTCACTGAAACTAATACCAGGCCCATCTATTCAAAAAATGACAATGTTGTCCCTTGAGTTCTTCAAAATCGATGCCCTGGACCTTGCTCCTTGATTGCTTGGAAAATTTCTAAAGTAGGTGTTGGAGAGAAAAGAAGAACAAAAGAAAAATCAAAGAAAGATTGAAAAATGAATGAAAGTGTGTGATGTGAAATAGAGTGGAAATTTGTCCCACATTAGAAACTCAAGAATAGAATGTTGGGTTTATAAACTCAACATCTATGCCTTGGGGTTAGCCCTAAGGGGCACCCCACATTTTGTGGGGAAGAGAAAACCTAGATGACACATGGTCCTCCCTTCACACGCGCGCGCTGTCCGGCCAGCTCGGCTCAGTTCGGTTCGATCAAAACATTTATTTTTGGATAAATTTTCTTTGATTTATTTGGAGAGGAAGTAAATATCTTCAAACAGAATCTGTAATTATCTGCAGGTGACAATTAAAATCTCTCCATTATCCCACAATATCATCAAAAATCTGATTCTAGTTTATCTACATGTTTGGCTTGCTCTCCAAGCTTTGAACGTTATATATAAGAATAGGGCATCATTAGCTTCGTTTTTGGAAGTAGACGAACACAATAACACTCAATGAAAAAGCATCCTGCATATAGAGAAATACAAAAGGAGTTCTGTGAGGGTCAGAGTAATTGGTTGCTGTACTCTGCCTTAGATCGTTGTATCCTGCAGAGACGATTCCTCGTAGTCTCCAAGTACCCTGTGGAGGACGATTATTGTCTTTAGAACATTGCTTTCGAGCAATCCTCGATCTACATCGTATTTTCTGTTTTAATTTTGCTGCAATCGTTTTTCCATTTTATTTGTTTATTAGATCAAATAAATTTTGTTGCGATCATTTCTGTTGCAATTACGTTATAATCGTTCTATATTTCCTTGTAATCGTTGGTTAATGAAAGCATCGTGTTTCATCTCTACTCATAACAATCTAAAGACATTAATCATGGAACAATCTGTTGGGATCAAAACTCTGCACGCTGAGAGACCGGAAAAATTCAAAGGGGACGACTTCAAATAATGGCAACAGAAGATGGTCTTCTATCTGACCACTCTCAATCTAGCACATCTGCTGACGGGCGATATTCCTCCTACACCGATGGAAGGACAATCGAAGGAACTAGCATCTGCACGGGAAACCTGGATCCATTCGGATTTCCTTTGCCGAAACTATATCTTGAACGGCTTGGTAGACACCCTCTACAATGTCTACTCGTCATTTAAGATGACAAAGGAACTATGGCAAGCCTTAGAAAAGAAATACAAAATGGAGGATGTCGGGACGAAGAAATTTATCGTCGGGAAATTCCTGAAATACGAGATGGATGATAAGAACACGGTAATCAGTCAAGTGGATGAGTTGTAGATCATCTTTAACAACATGAAGGTCGAGGGGATGATCGTGAATGAACCGTTCCAAGTCGCATCCATCATCGAGAAGCTGTCGTCGTCATGGAAGGACTTCAAGAATTATCGAAGCATAAACTTAAGGAGCTCAGCATGGAGGATTTGATTGTTCGGCTGAGGATAGAGGAGGACAACCGAAAAAATGAAAAGAAAGCGATGTGGGCAACCTACAGAATGAAAGCTAATGTGGTATAAAGAAACAAATCCAATCCACCGGACAAGAAAAAGAAGATATCGACGAGCAATGCTCGAAAAGGTAATTCAGATAAACGCATTAAGGGAAGTTGATGGGTGCGATAAAGCCGGACATAGAGCAAAGGACTGTCGGTTTAAGAAAGATCAAAACGATAGTAACCGGAAAAATGAACCAAGCAAATATGATAGAGATAGATGATCTCTGTGCAATGATTTCTGAGATCTGTATAATGGCGGGTCGACACTGGTGCTATGAAGCACGTGTGTAGTGACCGAATCATCTTTTCAACTTATGATGAGGTTGATAAAGATGAGGTTCTCTATATGGGGAACACCTCAGAAGCTGTTGTTAAGGGAAAGGGAAAGGTTGTGCTAAAATTCACATCTGGAAAACAACTTACTCTCCTAGACGTCTTACACGTGCCTGAAATTCGTAGAAATTTGGTTTCAGGATCTCTTTTATGTAAAAGTGGATTTAAGCTTGTCTTTGATGCTGGCAAGTTTCTTCTGACTAAGAGAGGGATGTTTGTTGGGAAGAGTTATAGTTTTGATGGTCTTTTTAAACTTAATGTGTTTGTTGTAACTCCTGTAATTATTAATAATAATTTTGCTGCTTCTTCCATTTGTATCACTGAACTTTCTAATATTTGGCATACTAGATTAGGTCATGTTAATTTTTGTTCCTTACAACGTATGATTAATTTAGAACTTCTACCTAGATTTAACCTAGAAAAAGGAAATAAATGTGAAATATGCAAGAAAATCATTTAAATCTCTAGAGAGAACGAATGACCTCCTTGATTTAATATATAGTGATTTGTGTGATTTAAAATTAGCTCCTAGTAGGGGAGGTAGAAAATATTCCGTTACATTTATTGATGATTTTAGTAAATATTGTTATGTATATCTGCTTCATTCAAAGGATGAGACTTTGGATATGTTTAAGACATACAAGTCTGAAGTTGAAAAACAAGTTGGTAAACATATCAAAGTGTTTAGATCTGACCGGGTTGGAGAATATGAATCCACTATGTTGTCTGAATTCTGTGCTCTACATGGAATTGTGCATCAGACTACAGCACCTTACACGCCACAACAAGATGGGGTGGCTGAAAGAAAAAATAGAACTCTGAAAGATATGATGAACTGTATGTTGAACAGTTCTGGATTACCCCAAAATTTGTAGGGAAGGCCTTGCTTACAGCAAACACCATAATTAACAGGATTCCACATAAGAAGACCAACAAGTCTCCTTATGAAGAGTAGAAAAGGAAGTTACCTTCCTATAAAATCCTAAAAGTATGGGGGTGTCTCGCAAAGGTACAAGTACCATTGCCAAAGAATAAAGCTTGGACCTAAGACAATAGACTGTGTTTTCATTGGATATGCATTTAACAGTGCTGCATATGGATTTTTGGTTATTAGGTCAGAAATTTATGACATAAGTACCAACTCTATAATGAAGTCTGTCAATGCAGAATTATTTGAGAATGTGTTTCCTTTTAAGGAAGGAAGACACGGTCAAAATGTCAAACGAGGATTAGAAGAAAGTTTTTCTAGAGCTCAGATTGATGAAAAATCTGAAGCTGAGCTTAGAAGAAGTAAAAGAGCTAAAACGAGTACCTCATTTGGTCCAGAGTTTCTAACATACCTGACGGAGGCCCAACCTCAAACCTATAAGGAGGCAATGTCCAATCCTGAGGCTCCTTTTTGGAAGGAAGTGCATGTATTTGCTATGTACATGTAAAATTTTACTTAGTATATTTTATATTCATCCCATTTTATATTAAATTTCTAGATGATGAATGATGATGATGAATGTGAAGAGTCTGATTATACATTCTGGCACGAGACGAAAAATTAAGTTTAATTAATTGAGTAATTTACTTTTTTTAAGTTATATTATTTAAGTTTAATGAAGTTTTTCTATGAATTTCTAATCTTAAAATTTAGAAATGTGTTTTGATTTTTTCTCTAATAAATGTATTGTTTCATTAAATACCATAAATCACGTATTGATTTTAAAAGAAAAAATTTGCCCTAGCTTCCGCGTTATTTTTTAAATCACCGAAGTAACCTCGACCAATCTTCAGGGTGTTACAATGATGATCATAAAGCTCGGCATTCCGGAGGCATTCAGGGGTGGAGTGTGGTATCCGAAGAGATAACCAATGCTAAGTAGTTCCTTGAAGATTGAAAAGCGTTTTGCCAAAAATGATAAGGCGAAAACAAGCACGCTTTCACCACGCTTGATTTGCATGAATTATAAATGCAAAGAGAACATAAGGGAGTACATTATGGAAGCGTCTAACATTGCTTCAAAACTTAAGGCACTCAAGCTCAAGCGTTCGGGTGACTTGCTCGTACATTTGGATTGATCTCTCTTCCTGCACAGTACAGTCAAATTAAAATCAATTATAACTATCACAAGGAGAAATGGACTCTCAATCTGCTAAGGGTACGACAGAAAAGAAACATCATAAGGATAACAACAGTTGTTTCTTTTGTGGAAAGTATGGACATGTAAAGAAGGATTGTGCCAAATATCACGCATGGTATCAAGAAAGGTACATCTCTTACTTTAGTCTGTTCTTAGGTAAATTTGACTTGAGTGCCTAAAACCACTTGGTGGTTAGATTTTAGTGCCTTTACTCACATAAGTATTTCTATGCAGGGTTATCTGAGCTACAGAAATTCAACTGATGCTGAAAGATACATCTATGTTGAAGATAGAGAATCGGTAGAAGTAGAGGCTATTGGGCATTATAAGTTGTTATTGAGAACTGGATTTTATTTGGATTAATCTGATACTTGTATTGTACTGTTGTTTAGATGAAAATTGGTTTCAGTTTCTAAGTTGAACAAATTAGACTATTGTTGTTCATTTGGAAATAATGAGTTTACTTTATCAATAAATTCAAACCTTACTGGAACTAGTTTTCTTAATGTTTATGATAACTCATATTTGCTTGATGTTCATACCTTTTTATAGTGAAGCCTTGCATGTGGAATCACGAGGTACTAAAAGGAAAATTAATAAGAAAAATTCAGCCACACTTTGGGGCAAGCGCTTAGGTCATATCTCCAAAATGAGAATTCAGAGGCATGTGTCAGATGACATTTTTAGAATCCCTTGATTTTTTTAGACCTTCACGCCTGTGTTTAGGTGCCAATAGAACGACATACGTCTTAGAATTGATTTATACAGACATATGTGGGCCATTTCCTAAGGCTTCGTAGAACGGTCAACAATATTTTATAACGTTCATAGACGACTACTCAAGATATGACTACCTATTTCTTATTCATGATAAATCATAGTCCTTGGATGTCTTCACAATATTTAATGCTGAAGTTGAGAACCAACTCAACAAAAGGATTAAAAGTGTCAGATCTCATCATGGTGGTGAATATTATGGTAGATCTGACAGTTCAGAAGAACAACGTCCAAGTCATTTGCCCAATTCCTGGGGGAGTGTGAAATAGTCTGACAGTACACCATGTCAGGTTCACCTAGTATGAATGGTGTTGTTGAGAGACGAAATAGAACCCTTAAGGACATGGTGAGGAGTATGATTAGTCATTATTTTGGAGAAAGGCATTAAAGACAAAAACTTATGAGCTTTGGACAGGCAAAAAGCCTAGTTTGAAGCATTTTCATATTTGGGGAGGCCCAACTAAGGCAAGGCCTTATAGGTCAAATGAAAAGAAATTGGACTCCAAAATAATGTGCAGTTACTTTATTAGTTATTCTGAGCGATCAAATGGCTACAAATTCTTTGGTTCCATGCTAAGGAATATTTTTTAGACGGGAACTGCTACACTTTTTTAGGATGATGAGTTTTGGGGGGGAAATAAAGTAAGGAACATTGTCTTTGAGGAGGAATCATCTCTGACATTGTGCAGGTTTTCATTCCTGTCATTGATCAAGAAGTAGAACCAAAACTACACAAGACAATACCGAACAACTCCTCATTCAAGTTGAGGTTAATGTTCCAAAAGAACAAACTTAACAACCTCAAGATGCAATGTCACTAAGGAGGTCCATGAGAGAAAGGAAAAGTGTTATTTTAGATGATTATGTGGTATTTCTCCAAGAAAATGAGGAAAATAATGAATTGGTGGAAGATGATACAATCGACTACCAACCAGCCATGCAAGTATTACTTCTCAAAAATGGATTAAGGCTATGAATGAAGAGAATAAGTCTATGTAAGATATTCAAGTTTGAGATATTGTTTCTTTACCTGAAGGTAAGAATCTCATTGATTGTAAATAGATAGTTAAAGCCAAAAGGGATTCAAAAGGTAATGTGGAAACATATAAGGCTCATCTTGTAGCTAAAGGCTTCACTCAAAAGGAATGCACTGACTTTAAAAAGACTTTCTCTCTAGTTTCAACAAAAAAAATCTTTTAGAATAATTATGGCGCTTGTTGTACATTTTGATCTTGAGCTGCATCAAATGGATGTGAAAATTATATTTCTTAATGGAGACATTGATGAAACAATTTATATGGTGCAACTAGAAAACTTTGTGGTTAGAGATCCAAAGAATATGGTTTGCAAACTAAAGAAATCCATCTATGAACTCAAACAAGTTTCTCATCAATGGTACCACAAATTTCATCAGTTAATCGTCTTATTTGGTTTTGAAGAAAATATTTGTTGATGATTGTGTGTATGAAAAGTTCAGTGGGGGTAAATTACTATTTCTAATTTTATATGTTGATGATATTTTGCTTGCCATTAATGATTTAGGTATGTTGCACGAGACGGAGAGATTTCTTCCATGAATTTTGAAATGAAAGATCTTGGTGAAACTTCTTTTGCTTTAGGAATCCAGATACACTGAATCGTTCTTAGGGTATTCTTGGATTATCATAAAAGGGTTCTATAGAAATGGTGCTTAAAAGATTTGGCATGCAAGATTGTAAACCAGGTGACACCCCTATCGCTAAAGGAGGCATGTTTTATCTCAATCAGTGCCCTAAGAATAGCCTTGAAACTAAATAAATGCAAAAGATTCCTTATGCATCTGTTGTGGGGAGGCTAATTTATGTTCAGGTTTGTACGCGTCCGTACATTGCATACATTGTTAGTGCATTGGGCATATATCTTAGTAACTCTGAGATAGATCATTGAAAAGTAGCTAAACGGTTTATGAGAAATTTACAAAGAATAAAAGATCACATGCTCATGTATAAAAAGGTTGGATCAGTTAGAGGTCATTGGATATTCTGACTTTGATTTTGCTGGATGCAAAGAAAGCAAAATATCTACATCAGGCTACATTTACTTGTTGGCTGGTGGAGCTATTTCTTGGAGGGATGCTAGACAAATAGCTTCCTCCACCATGACAGCAAAATTTGTAGCATGTTATGAGGCATCTAATCATGGAATATGACAGTGAAACTTTGTCATTAGGCTACACATCGTTGAGAGCATTGAAAGATCACTAAAGTTGATTGTGAGAATAAATCAGTAGTTTTATATTTCAACAACAATAGGGGCTCATCTAAGTCAAAGTATATTGTGATTAAGTTCCTGGTTGTAAAAGAAATGGTATAGAGTGGTTAGATGTCCAAAGATCATATTAGGACAAACTCCATGATATTGGATCCGCTCACTAAGGGATTATCACCTAAGGTCTTTCACGAGCACACTACTCATATAGGTGTTATGTTGTTTGAGGATATTATGGTCTAGTGGGAGTTTGTTTATTTCTTTATGTTGTATTTTGTGAAAGTTTGTGTATCTGGTAGTTTCTTGTTAGAATAAAGTTTTTCAGTTCATTCTACTCCGTGACATTATGTTGTTGTTGACCTCACTAAAGGAAAGTATGACCAGTTGGGAATAGACATGTATAGATCATATTGCATGTAATTATCCATGCTACACATCCATGATTGATATATGTCCTTTGATTATATTAGCATATATGACCATTGATGGGTTTAGTTACAATAAAGGTAACGGAGATCATTTTGATCCTATATCAATGCAGTTAATGGACGAGATTGTTTTAGATATAGCTTGTATTTGAGATAACAAATTTTGGAAGCTCATAAAGTTAAACACATTTATAAGGTTACATATGTGCCCAATGAGAGATTGTTGGGAAAATTCAACATGTGGGACCATACATATAAAATTAAATGTGTTGTGATATCTTTGAATAAGCTTAATTAAATTATCTAATTAAGAAATTAAAGTTTTAAGGCGTATGTGTATAGTTATCATGGAACTAATGTGTAGATACTATTAATGATATTTTAATTTGTTGAAGGGTCGAATTAGAAATATCAATAGTTATTAATTGCTAAGTAATTTAAAAGGATTATGGTCCTCAAATTGCACAAGCAAGCTAACTTTATTTGAAAAATTATCTTATTCCTTCAAGAGAAATTCCTGGAGAAAAACTCAAGGGCTTGTGTCAATTTGAAAGATCTAATTCATTACTCTATCATTTAATTATCCATGGAATCAGGTATGTCTTCTGCAATCAAGTTCTCCATATCATTTTCTCATCGAATTCCAAATGAAATATGTATTTAAAGATTAGGCTTTGATGAAATCTCATAGAAACATGTTGATCTTATGATTTGTAGTAATTGGTATATAGCATGTTTAGTTAGGCTTTACTTCAAAACCCAACGGCAATATATAGAAGGGTGAACTAGGTCGGCATCACCAAGATTTGATATGGAACTATGGCTTACAACTTCCTTGAATCCCTAAGGGATTTCCAACGATGATTCGCCTTTTAACATGACAAGGGCATGGAGATGATAGACTTAGACCTTAGGAAAGTGTCACAACGCCTCACATTTTCTTGTAAAAATATGGCCACGAATGGGTTACGCCTGGTATATGACCTTCTTCACCAAGTTTGTGAATCGTGACTTCTCGTCATTCATTATCTCCCAGTCGTCAAATGATCTTTGTAGTCCAGATGTAAGGAATCAGGTTTGGGCCTTCCTTGATCAAAAAACCAAGTTGATGTGCATAATGATGGGGCGTAGTCAATGGCGTTGAAATAATGGGTTCCATCAGATTTCATGATGCGGACAAATAGGGTGCCAGGAAGAAAAATCACCAGCCACATTCGTTGCATCAAGGCAGTGGCGCGGGGCCTACTTTGCCAAGGTCTATCAGACGTAATTCAGATAGGTAAGTAGCAGCATTTACAAGGTTAAAGTTACCTTACATAGGCAGGTTCCAAGTAGGAGTGAACTCTCCCCATAACGTGACAGACGTATGTGCCTGATTGATCCACCAGGAAAACAAAGTTACATCATGGTAAGATCGCGGGAGATGTGTAGACTAGAATTGATAATGACAAGGATTCTTTGACAATGTCGGGAATAATTTCTCGGCATTGATGTTGGGCCATTGTGGCCCTTAGATTATTTTTGAAGCAATCTAGGCCACACAAAGCTCAGCAGGTAACAGTTTTTTAAGGGTTCACTAAATACATATGAGGTTCACCAAATATGTACTGTGGTTCATCAAATACGTACAAATTAATAATTTTTAGAGGGGTTCACCAAATACGTAGTGAGATTCACCAATAACGTAGTGGGGTTCACCAAATAAGTACAAAATAATAATTCTTGGAGGGGTTCACCAAATACGTACTGGGGTTCACCAATTACGTACTGGGGTTCACCAAATACGTACATAATAATAATTCTTAGAGGAGTTCACCAAATACATACTGGAGCTCACCAACTACGTACTGGGGTTCACCAAATGCGTAGTGGAGTTCATCAATTACGTAGTGAGGTTCATTAAATACGTATAAAATAATAATTCTTCGAGGGGTTCACCAATACGTATTGGGTTTTACCAATTACATACTGGGGTTCACCCAAAAAAAGAATTTTTAACTTTGGTGAAAACTCTGAAGAATTTATTGTACGCCACTACGTATTTGGTGAACACCTAAAACCTAATCGCCAGACCTAATAGGCGAATCGCCTACTTTTAACCCCTAAACGTCATCTTGTAGGTGCTAATCACATTGTCAAAACCAAGCGCTAGTTTAATGCCTCTAATCGCCTGTTTTAGTCCCTAAATGCCATGTACAAAATAGGCGATCACCAGTATTCCTTCCAATCGCCACTTTTTTGCTCCTAATAGCCATTTATATGGCTCTAATCGCCCTTCACAATTTTTCTTAAAATTGATATTTTTATAATTATTTACCGCACACCGGAAAATCATTGATAAAAATAGGAAAAACTCGTTATTTCAGTGCAAACATTTATGATACTCACTTATTATGTGAAATTAGATTGGATTAATTAAGGATTCCCGAAACAATTGAACACTTAATCATAAACTCGATAAAAGTTTGCATTGATAATGTTGTGCTTTTGTGACAAATATCGAGCGAGACAGGTTTTCACCAAATATAATTATATGTCGTGATGTTAGGATGGTCGATAAATCCTATTTATCAGTTTGACGAACATGTATAACCTTTAAGGTCAGATTCTACTGTTAAATCGAGCATATCCGCTAAAAATTTTAAAATTAAATATTGAAATTCAAATTTAACCTTTTTATTTTATAATAATAACCCCATATTTTTGTAAAATAACCTTTTACGTTTTAATTAATTTATTCCTATAAAATTAATTTTCAAATCTAACCTTATTTTTTTTCAAAATTAACCCCAACATTAAAAAACCCCCTGCCCTTTATTCTTAAAAAATCGATACTCACCCTTCACCCCCTCCCTCTCTCTCAACACTTCATTTCTCTCCACTCAAACCCTATTCTCCTTCTTCTTCGTCTCCATCTTCATCTCTCTCTTCATAGCCTGAAATCCATCAAAACTAATCCAAATCCGTTGCAACACACGAGTCAAACCCACAATCTTTCATTGAACACATCCTTTGCAACACAAGAGTCAAAACTTGCGCCAAACCCGAGCTAAATCCCTCCAACCCATGACCTCAAACCCCATATCTTTCTAATATTGTATTTTTCATCAATAATGGCTAGAGGAAAGCATAAAGTTATAAATGGAACACTGAGTGTAACGACGCAACCAAGTTTGATCTCTAGCGTCTCGAAAGGGCCGTATGATGTAACGTGTTATGGGGTGAAAAGATTTCATCGAAAGAATCAAAACCTTAGCAGCCCGATTCTTCATATTACTGCAACAGAGCATATATCTCACCCAAGCAAGCAAGATGTAAGTTTTTTCTTTAAAGATTTTGAATTTTATGTGTTATATTGTTAAAACACCTAATATATACTTGATTCATTCTGCAAATTGGGTGTTTGTTAGGTGATGATTATAGAAATGTATGGTTGTTGGTAGAAATATATGTATTGGATGGAAAACTATAGTATTTTCATGAGTGCCCGTAAAGTGTTCGACGAAATGTCATAATGAATTATATGGTGTATTTTTTTCACTGTCCGTAAGGTGTTTGATAAAATGTCATATTGAGGTTTATACTATATTTATATGAATGCATGTAACATGTTCGATGAAATGCTATATCCCATCCAAGGATAAAACGTAAGTTTCTTTAACAAAAAATTTGGTTGTTATGTGTTATATTGTTAAAACATCTAATAGATACTTGAATCATTTTGAAAATTGAGTGTTTTTTATGTGATGCTTCTAGAAATGTATGATAATTGGTAACGATATATGTTTTGGATGAAAAATTATAGTGTATGTTTATTGCCCGTAAGGTGTTCGATAAAATGTCACATTATGGATCATAGTAAATTTTTCTCCACACACATTTTTCAGTAAGTCATACTTACATTTTGGTTTCTTCAGCTGAGTTCTATGATCTTAGTATTCATGGTTTTAGAAACACTACACTAGTAGCCTGATGGTACAGTAGGCTTCCTGAAAATGTGAGAAGGAATGTTGATGCCTCCGAGTTTAGTTGTTTTATAAGTATATTGAAAAAGGGTTAGATGGATCGCGTCCTATTGAAAAGTCTGGCCGAGAAATGGTGAGATACAATCCATACCTTTCATATAGATGAAGTGGATGAAATGACAATGACCCCATTCGACTTTGCTGCGATAACTAGCCTGAAAGTCGACGGTCGACAACTAGACTATGATTTGGATCTCTACAAGAACAAGAAGGCTTTGCAAAAGCTAGTTGGCAAACCGTTGTCAGAGGTTGGAGGGTACGAGTGTACTACTCCTAAGCAGGAGGACATTTTAACGAGAGTCTTTCTTCTGGTGCTCTTGGTTAAAATTTGAAACTGGATTCTAAGGATAACATTTACAAATCGTCAATCTATCCAATTGAATTCTACGAATAGTAGAATTGCCTCTTATGTTATGGTTTGTCTCACGCATGTAAACTGTCAATCTATCCAAACATTTTATTGGTGACAAATAAATAATAATTTTTCCATCCAGGTTGGTTTTATGCATAACAGGGAGTATTGAGACCAAACATTTGACACAAAGGCATTTGGGGACCAAATGCCATCAGCACTCCCCAAACGCCATTCATGACAGCTGAATCGCTAGTCATGAATGTCGTTTGCCTGATGGTCGCGCCCCAAATGCTTGAAGCAAAGGCGTTTGGCCCATGTCGTCCATTAGCAGTCCCCAAACAGCATTCAAGACTGGCAAATCGCTAGTCATGAATGGTGTTTGGGCCTGATGGTCACGCCCCAAACGCTTGATACAAAGGTGTTTAGCCTGTGTCCCATCTACACGGGCCAAACGCATGTTACAATGGCGTTTGGGTCTCAAATGCCATCAGCAGGTCCTAAACACTATAATTCGATCGGGATTCTTTGTGCAAAATATGAGACCTTGTGGAATGAGAAGGTCACCAACAAACATGATGTGAAGCATGATGATGGTGTAGGAGATTTAAAGAGGCCCCGTTGAAGACCTGGTAATCGTGAAGACGAAGGGCAGCCAAGCTGCTAGCTCGAGTAAAGCACGACCAACCACCATTCGATGTGGCCATTGTAAGAACACTGGACATACCAAATGGAAATGTCCAGAAATACCGAGCGATGTGCATGCCACGATGTCAGACAATAATAATAATGATCCAGCACCATCTAACGTGCAATGTGCACATGCGACAGGGGTCTTCGGACAAGGTGTGTACCCATTCGACCCATATGAATACCCACCACCATTCAACGCACAAGGTAGGTACCTATGTACAACACAAACATCTCATATTGGTATAATTTTATGTATTACCTGCCAGAATAAATGTACATTTTGGTATTAACTTACTTTCATAGATTTTTGAGAATGGTAATATACAAATATTTATAAACCTGCTTATTTATAACAATACACAATAATTCTACAAAATCTGTTAATTTATAACTGTACAAAATAGTTGTGCAACATCTATTTATCATCACTGTACACGATAACTTACAAAAAGACCTTTTATTTATAGTTGTACACAATAATATACAAAATCTGTTTATCATCCATGTATACAATAACTTACAAAAATTTATTTATTTTCACTATACACAATAATCATATACAAAATATGGCACAATAATGTCTACTTGGAGGGATGCTCGGCCAAGACATGCCTATTTATTGTGCCCTTTTCGAAATTTATTACACCGTCGTTATTGTCTTCTTTAATAACCTTTAGCTCACCGAATTTCTCAGAAATGGAAAATGGGCTAGTGATTGAACAAGAACATCAAAAAATAGGACACAATAATGTAATACAATATTATCTATCCCTTCATTTTCTTCTTCTCAAGCCTTTGCTTTAAAGTAGGACTCGTCTTCAGTGGTAGCCGGGTCTCCCACATAGATGAGTTTGTGTTATAAAATCGAACAACAATATCATGTAACATATCATACGAGATGTTCCAAGGATGGTTGAAGATCTTCAACAAAATTTTACACTGAAGATCATGAGATTATACTCCTGTAAAAATATTATCAATATTCAACAAACTATCATACATCTCAACATATTCAACATCAACAACTATAAACGAGTAAATCCAGAACAATAAGAAAATTCCCAATTACATAACTAAAATAAGCCTAATTCGAAACTAAAACAAAACAGAAAACAGAGCTGTAACATTCACCAAACTATCATATACCTCAACAAGTTCAATAATAACAACTACAAATGAGTAAATCCACAATAATCAGAAAAATCTCAATTACATAACTAAAAGTTTCCAACTGAAACAAAATAGAAAATGGGATGCACTAAGGCTTGAATATTCACCAAGCACCTCAACAAATTCAATACTGACGGGCACAAACAAGCAAGTCCAGAAGAATCAGAAAAATCTCAATTACATAACTAAAGAACCCTAACAAATAGCCAGTGATGACAACCACAAATGAGCAAATCTAAAACAATCAGAAAATTTCTAATTATAGAACTAAAAGAACCCGAAACTATAACAAATAAAAAACAAAGTTCTCAAGTTTAACGAAATGTAAACAATATCTGACAAATTACCTAGGAACGATAATCGACAACAATTCTTGCCCTGATGTCATCCATATATCTCAAGACCCACACACCACAATCACTCCTGCAAATATAATAGTAAGTGCATCATTAAAGGGTGAAGGAAGCCCAATCAAATTCACGATCAGTAAACTTACTCATTTGATTGGGTGACCACTTGGGGCGGCCTTGAAATTTTGAATGAAGAGAAGGTTGTTGGCGGAGGCAACAAATCTATGTGCTTAGGCCCATTCCTTCTAACTATAATTTCATTCACAAAAAATATCAATGTCAGATAAATTACAAGTCATGATGAGGGGTTAGAACATACAATCATTTTGACCTTTTTGGTCCACCCTGCATTAAGTCGGCCATCTGGTAAGGTGTCCCATACAGTGACTTCCCCGTCCATGATGGAGATCTTAGCCATAAACCAATGATCTTAACCATCATGTACTGGAATACATATCTAGTTTACACAATACATTTACACAATCATACTAAGTCAACATTTAATATCTTAACTACATTAATTTGTTTACCGTCATTTCTAACTCAAGCGTTGGCGCGTATCTATCCACGATCCTGTGTTTCTTGACAAAATTAGGAAGCTCTACTAGTTTTGAAACACATTGACTCTGTAGTGGCACAACAAAAACATGATACATAGCATACATACAGACCTAAAATAAGGATGATACTGAGTAGTAGATACTCACAATAAAACACGTGGGAAGAAACCAGAATCGGTTGCTCATCGACGCACAACGAGCCTCCAGGATCAAAATGCTGACAAACATGTCTTATAAGGTCCGAGCCAAGCAAAAATTCTAGACCGAGAGTCTTTAGGTCTCTCCGTTTGGCATGGAGGCTAAAATGTCTAACGAAAATCTCACTGTAAAAGACAAACTTAATCAACATTTGTTCATGATGGTCTTTCAAATTTTGTTAGATTAGTGTCATTACTACCTATCCTCTAATCTTTTCTAAAAAATATACTCAACTAAACGCTCATCTTTCACTTCTAGTGGGTCCTGCAACGTGTACGGACCCATTTTAAATATCTTCTTGTTGCGTTTAGTGGTCAGTTTACCTTCAAATAGGGTGAACTGAGTAGAGGACCATTTCTCCTCTCCCAAGTGCTGCGCAACTTTATCGGGAATTGGCTTTCGGTCGACTCGGACAAGACTTGTTTGCCCTACCAAAACACAACCCCAAGTAAGGTGTAAGATTAATAGTTAGATTATACATGTTATATATATAATATATGAAATACGAATAAACACAATAGTACCTTTTGACGTTCTTTAGTTGTTCCAGTCATTGATGGTTTTCTGACCAATAGCAGGTCAGCGAATGCATTATCTGAAGCATCTAGCAGAATGTACCTTTCATCACTATCACCTTTATATAAAGGTGATCAAGATACCAGTAGCTCTTCTTCGTGGGAGGGACTCATATCCTCATCAAAACCTCATTGTTCTTTACAATGAGTCGGGGTGACGTGTGGCTCTCGTATTGGGCTCGAGACTTACCAGTGTCCCATTCCAAAAGACTCGCCAATGTTGTGCACATATTCTCTTGGACAACCATCATCTTTCTCTGCACCTCTATTAATTGTGAAATACCCACCCTCATGGAGATGGACTCCGCTTGAAGAGCGATCATTTGTGCACTTAAAACACCAAACACGACGTCTTGCTCTTCAGGTAGATCTGCACACACGTCCTCGCAAACGTACTTACGCTCGCAGTCGCCCAGAACAGCTTGCGCAGTTGTATCGATCTACATAATAAAAATATATGTGAATTAGTAATAAATAAGCAATGGTAATATAAGCAACCAAATTTGCAATATTCTCAAACGCTTGCCGCACATCTTTTAGGCCAATCTACTCATCCCCTTGATTTTACAAAATAAATCATTTTTGTAACAGCCCTGTCGTTCCACCTTAGCGACGAAGGCTGGTTTAAATCATTATAATTGGCAGCACATGCCAACTTCTCTAGCTAAAACAGCCACATCAAAATGAACTTATTAGTAAATATACATAAGTTATAATGCGAAAGTAATACTAATGTACACTAAATATATTACATGTATAAATAACAAGTATCCGGTAATGCTATGGTGGTGGTTGTTTTGATACCTCGCGTCACCATCCATAAAATCTTTAAAATAAGCAGAATCTCAATTCTTCTGTTGGATGGCCGTGGGTGACTTCACAACGTGCAACCATGAATGACTAACGATTGGTTTTGAACAAGGAGATAACAAAACCTCAATAATGTATAGCACAAAAGCTTGCCTCCAGTAGTCAATGTCAGACTCCCCAATCGAGAATTTAGATCTTTTATCTCATTTACATCACCATCGAATTTGATTTCCTACCCCACGTCAAAGATGCTCAGTATAGAAGTCACATCATTTGCGGTGACTTTGAATGTCGACCTATAGACATTCAACGTGCAGGTGGTCGGATCGAAGCAACCTAGTAGTTGCTGCAAGAAGTTCCTCTTCATCTTATGGAATTTAATATCCAACAACTCTCTGAATCCCATCTCCACGACCGCTCTCATCTTCCCGTCATCGAAATTTGTAGCAAGATCCGTAAGGTTTATTGGGTGTACAACGTGTGAGCAACTTCCATTTAAATGAAGGCCTTCTCAGATGATTAGGACCGGATTGTTTCGCTCTGCTTTCAATGGCATGGATTTCATTTCCTTTCAAATAATTGAGTTTGGCTTCCTTCGTCATACTTTTCCACTTTAAAGCTAGATCTTTTCGTGTCTACATATCCGAAACTCACTTAAATTACAATCAAAATTTATCAATTTCATGTTTATTTAAACATAATTATTTCATGACCACTAATCCTTTCATCTGCCACCCTCATTTTAGCATATCTTTCGCATTGTTTTAGTTTTAAATAACCACATTAACATTGCAACAATATATATATGAAAATATGTAACATTAAATTGATGATCTCATTAATTAGTTACAAGTATACAAAGAAACCATTTTGTGCCTTCTTCACGTTGACATTTGTGTTAGCCATCTGAAATATGTGTTACTATGTCTTCTTATCATGATTAACCCTAATACTGATTTATAATAGATTGGACATCATCGAGTAAGAATGCTAAAATGGCATACCAATGTTATGTTTTTGTATACATCTGCCCCTATTATGTTATTAATCAGGTTTATACAATAAATATTTTAGATAAAGAATTAATTGGAAGTGACATATATCAACAATCTTAATAAATGATAAACATGATATGAATGTCAATGGCTTGCGAAAATGGACGCAAGATTTCACGAAAATATGATTATGTAAAGAATTTAAAGAATGTAAGAAACTTAGTTCAGCTAGTTTCAATATATTAGTAAATTTCATGTTAAAAGAATCATATTAGTAAATTTCCACCACGTAGGTAAGCTAGTTAAAAACTCTATAAATGTGAAAATCTCTATAATCATAACAAAAAAATGATGTTGATCATGTAGTTCTCTCTCTCTCTCTAAAGTAGGACTTTTCCTTTTATTTGATTGCTTGAAAGATAACATGTACAATGATATTCGTCTAAGAACAAACATACACTTGAAATAACATAGTTTCCATGAAGAAAACAACCTCAAATAATATCTCCTTCCAACTATAATATTTCGTATAGAAAACATGAAAAAGGCAAAAAATGAAAAACTAGTCTACAACATAACAAGTTCCATTTGATTAAGTAAATCCAATTCAATCTAATGATATTGAAACAAAATTCTTATACGAATTTACATTCCAGAAGTAAATGACTGCCAACTTTGTCAATGCCGACAAGTTTTCCCTATTGATGAGCAATAATCAAGAAATTTCACTAAAAAAATAAGGAGACTTTTATAATTGGGTGAAAATCCAACTTCAAACCAATGTTATATTCTCAACTAAATCTATTCTAACTATAACAAAATATTAATCTTATTTCTCAAGAGCAACCCATAACATTAAGACATGAATATAATTCAGCCCTTTTGCCAAAGCATAAACAATGAAGTAAAGAAGCATTGCACAAAAATGGAACTAGAATACATAAATCGTTCACATACAAAGGTAACCCGACTAGTATACCAAGTTGTTCTACAATCATATATTTTACTGTCTTATAAAATCATAGTCATCATGGATATATTCATAATGATCTATATATGTCAACTGAGCATTCACAACAAAGTTGCTATACAAAATAAACAGACTTAACAAAACTAGCTAAACAAAACAGATCTAACTAAGAACATCCACAACATTCTCTCTACATAGATTAGAAAAAAAATATCCATGGCCTCTATTTGGTAAAAAATTCATAATCATATTAGCATTTCCGTATAATAAAGATGAAGATCCATTCACATTTTCTTAGATCTACTGTAATAAATATGTAAAGTATGAAGTGTCCAACTACGAAGATATTCATTTAGATATGAGCAATTAACCTTATGACAAAGTAAGCTTTGGGAAGTCAATACTTGTCTGTCCGACCAACTGGGCCCAACATATCACTGCACCTTTACAAATTACAGTTTTCATGAGAAAACACTAAAATAATATGTTTCTAGTTGCAGATAAATTATGTCGATTTTATATAAAACATCCACTTATTGAGAATGTAAATGAGAAAGAATAGAAGAATGAAAACGACACGCAAACCACCTTTGTGACATCAATAATATGTGTGAAAACAATAATATGTTCAGCCCATTGAGCTCACAACACTCACATAGAACTATTCAACTATAACACAAGCCATGACAATATTGTCAGCCCAACCAATAAGTTGAAAGGCACAAGATACCAAAAACATGTTCTAGACAAGCTACAGATATAAAACTCATTTCATTGTAGAGGGACCCAATAAGATTATTTTCTATTCACAGTCTTTATCTAGTTGGAATCCCTGACAGGCACTTCCATAACTCCATAAAGCTTCTCTCTCTCTCTCTCTCTGTCTCTGTCTCTGTCTCTCTCTCTCTCTCTCTTTCTCTCTCTCTCTTTCTCTCTCTCACACACACACATACATCTTCATTCTCCAACTATCTTTCTTGCTTGAAAGCAGATTAAGAAGAACTAAAAGAAAGCATATGTTGGCAATACCCTTTTTGAAAACAACATAGATAGTTAATTCGAGGATGACACAACTTATGGAGTATTCTTGGACAAGTATAATATGGTGAAATTCAGTCACTAAACATGTCTTAAAGGTTCTTTTGAAAAATTCAGCATAAATTTGGATAAAGAACTTACAAATATAGATTAAGATACCAATATATAATGAAAAGCAAAGCTCATCAATTGCAACAAAAATCATTCTAGAAATGCTACAAGAATAATCCATATTCCCAAAATTTATCCTTTTTTCTTACTACGATGACTGAAATTTCAACCTAACGAATCATTTAAAATGAGTAAACTATCTAGAAAATTTTATAATTCATTATAAATTAAGTAAGGAGCATACAAAATACAAATAAATCAGAAACAAAATAAACAACCAAAATGATAGAGCATAGAAATATAAAAAAAAATAGTCATTTTCCCCCATAGCCAAACAAAAACAGAAATCCAGCAAAAATGACAAAAAACTCTTGAATCAGAAAAAGAATAAGCAAAATCTAGGTATCCAGTTGATGTTTTTCAGTTGATATAGCATCATATAACATCTCTCCATTCAAATCTTAACAAAAAAGAGGTCCTAAAAATACTAACATTCCTTCAAGAACATTCAAATCCCGAAACTTTTCCAACAAGAGGAAGAAAAATGATCTAGGGCTGAAAAAGAGAGCTCGATCATACCTGGGTATCGTTGAACTTGAAGGATTCATAAACTTATCTAACTAAAACCCTAAATCATGAGAAAAGCTTCTATGAGTCTAGGGTTGAATAAGAGCTGTGTACGTGACCTTGCTAAGAGTTGTAGCGGTGGTGGATTCGCCTGAGCTATAGATCGCGTGCCCTAGATTTTGGGTTGAAGAGAGGATGAGAAAGAATGGAAAAGAGAGAAGGGAGCTCGTGAACCGATTGTAAAGAAAATATGGGAAAAATTAAATTAACGGTTGGGATTGTCCTGGCTAGATCCAACGGCCAGGATCAATCCTAGCATCAATGCTGGGAAATTTTTTCCCAGCATTGGTGAGAGACCCTACCTTACATAGGCAGGTTCCAAAGATGTCAACTTTGGGACCCTACTCGTAGATGTCAACTTCTTTCAACTTCACTATATAATAAATATTTCCAACAATATAATTTACCCACCTCTTGCGCCCCCTTGAGGGACCACTACTGCTTGACAGATGAAACAAAGGAATGATGAAATCTCCTTACATGTTGCGCAGAAATGGGACATTATCATGGCAAATGAAATCTATCTCTCTGACCTATTCAGCCTCTAATTGATTGGCCACGTCATCTTCTACATTTAAACTTGCATTTTTAAGTGCGTTATTGATGAAAAGTTGAGCGTTGTCTTCTTCCTATGGTTGAGCAGACTAAGGTGGCCCGAGTTGATGCTTGTTCTCAAGGATATTACTTGAAGAAGCCATGGATTCCAACAAAAGAAGAAGAGAGAATGGAAGAAGAAGAGAAAACTAGAAGATGAGACAAGAAAAATAATAGAAAGCGCTAAGTTTGAGCGTTGAAAAGTTCCAAAATCGTAAAAGAGTAAAGATGATTTTGATTTTATCTTTAATATATTAAAGGTTAGATGAAAATGAGAAAAAAAATTAACTTTATTTAACCATTTCTATATTATCGCTTAAATCTATTAACGGTGCATTATTATTGATCACATTTTCTTTTTTATTATTTCTCACAATGATAAATGTCTTGACGAAGTTTTTTAGTTTTCCTAATTTTGAACTCGAATTTTATTTTTAGACTGGATAATCTTATAAAATTTTCAGTCATTATAAAATATACTGTGAAAATTCAATCAATTTTAAAAAACAAACATGCCTATAGTTCACTTTTCAAATAAAATTAATATACTATCAGTATACAAACTAAAATATGTATCATAAAGTTTGCACATATTTTCTTCTAACATTATTAATTTAATTGAAGAAATTTTGGTGAGTAAAATTTATAAAAATCATAATATAGTTTTTTAATTTAATTTTGACATATATATTTTATTAAAATATTTATTTATATAGATAAATAATATATGAGAAACAATCAACATATAATATAACATATATGTCTTGTGCAACTTAAATGCTTATTTTATTAAAATGTTCATTTACACATTCCAGTGTAACTTAACTAGTACGAGGAAAGTTGGGCATTGGAACATCAAACTTTTTGAAATAGTGAGAAATTCAAAATTATCATATTTGGAGACAAAAGAGGCCTATGCCTATTGATGCATTGATGACCTAAAAATGGCACCACGCGCCTATGGCAATCATTGATTCTTTTCTGAGAAAGGGCTAACACACTTTGAAACGCGTCAATATCTATACAAGTTTTCAATTCTGAAAATAAATATGTCACACATTTTGAAAAATATCAAATACAGCATTATTCTAAAAAAATTAGTAATTTGATTTAAATTTAATACTTTTTTATATTTAATTAGTTACTAAAATATCCTTTTAATTATCTCTCTCTCTCTCAATATTTAATTATCTATTTTCCTCTCTCATATCTATTAGTTCTCTCTNGTCTAATATATATGTGAAAATATATTATATATATATGTGAAAATATATTATATATATACGTTTGTATATAATATATAACATGCTCGCACACATACACACATATAATTAAAAGGATATTTTAGTAGAGAGAAAGATATGGGAGGGAGATATTTTAAGAGAGAGAGAAAGTAAGATATATATATATAGAGAGAGAGAGAGAGAGAGAGTGAGAGATAATTAATAGATTATGTGTATATATACATATACATACATAATAAAATTTCCTAAAATCTATCTCTCCTAAAATATCTCCCTCCTTATCTCTCTCTCCTAAAATATCTCCCTCCCATATCTCTCTCTCTCCCCTAAAATATCTCCCTCCCCTATCTCTCTCTCTCTCTCTATCTCTCTATATCTCTCTCTATCTATATCCATTTATGTCTCTCTCTGGCAAAAGGTTATAATATGTAGATACATATTTTTTTAGTGGGCACATAAACATTGACTATTTTTTATGACTATGAAACTAGTTGTCTAATTTTGTATTAAGTTTCTAAAACCTTGCTATCATGTCTATAAAGCCCAAATCATTATCCGTTGTAATTAGAGGTTTAAAACAATCAACGACAATCGAAGCCTTGCCTATCTTACGTTACAAAGAAAGTAGGTGTGTATCAGGCGACCCGTGAATGTCGCCTTAAAGTAATATCACCTTTAAGCAAGGGACTTGACTTCTGAATGACTGTATCACGCGCAATAAAGCATGACATATGGAATGCGTACAAGGCAAAAACTGCATTTTCGACTTATACATGGGGCTATATGTACTTACGAAAATGCTGAAAAAATGATGACAAATAATCAGGGGTATAAGTACTTTCAAACCGACCATATAGTATATATATATATATATATAATTTTTTTTAGGGTTGGGTTATTTCTCCTCTCACTCAGCTCAGTCAGACATAGACCCAGACCATTTTCCTTCTTCACGTCACGCCTCCAAAGTCCAGCCAGCCTCTCGCGTCGCGCCTCTAGAGTCCAGCCAGCCTCTCGCGTCGCGCCTCCAGAGTCCAGCCAGCCTCTCGCGTCTCCCCTCTAGAATCTAGCCAGCCTCTCGCGTCTCCCCTCTAGAGTCCAGCCAGCCTCTCGTGTCTCCCTCAGCTTAGTCCCCTTCCCTCTCCCTTAGCTCAGTCAAACGCAGACCTTCTCCTTCTTCGTGCCACGCCTCTAGAGTCCAGCCAGCCTCTTGCATTGCACCTCTAGAGCCCAGCCACCCTCCCGCGTCTCCCCTCCGGAGTCCAGCCAGCCTTTCGCGTCTCACCCAGCTCAGACCCTCTCCCTCTCCCTCGGCCTTAGCTCACGGGTCACGAGCCTCCTCGAGCCTCTCCCTCTCCCTCAGCTCAGACCCTCTCCTTCTTCGTCCAAGTAAGATCGAGGGTTCCAATCCAACTCTACTTTGATTAATTTTGTTGCTCTGCTATTTTTCCAACTCTACTGTGATTAATTTTCTTGCTCTGTTACATTTTCAACTCTACTATGATTAATTTTGTTGCTCTGTTATCTACACTTTGTACAACTTTAACAATCGCTTAACTCTATCAGTTACATATGATTTTCCTTTCTTGGGGAAAATGAAGAAGCGTTTTTCAATCTCTTTGGAAAGAATTTTATGTTAACCTGGTCAGTCGCTCAGGCTTTGATTTTGATATCATCGCATATCATATTCTTATCAGTGACTGAATGTTGAGTAACTAGCAAATGTATAACATCTAGTAGGCCTATAGGTTGATACATCAGGATCTGGGCCAATAAATGTATTAGATGTTATTTACTGCCTGTATTATTTGATAGTCTAAATTTTACTTATCGGTAATAATTGCTTAATAAACATCTATGGTTGTGCAGTCAAAAATCTTCAAACTTTTCAACTCCAATGACAGCTACACCACAAGAAGATGTCTACTGGAACTCCAAGTCAAAACCCTGATGATGCAGTAATTAATGATGGTTCTTCACTGCCACCAAAACCTGCAAAAGGTAAGAGAAAATGCAACCGAAGCTCTTTTAGTGTTTGGAATAATTTTGTAAAAGTTGAAACTGGTGATCCTAATAATGAGATAGTGACTTGTAATCATTGTAAGCGTATGTTTGCATGCGTTAGTACTAATGGTACTTCTTCTCTATGGAATCATCTGAAAAGATGTAAGAAGAATCCTAATATTAGCGTTAGAATAAACAATATTTATAATTACGTAAATTACATATTCTTTAGACATTATTGTTGGATCCTTAATCCAACACTGGACTTATGTGTAAAATAATTTTGTGTTAAAGACTGTCAAATAAAGTTAAACCCAATTAAAAATGATCTACTAAGGTTTGGATAATTGAGGTTTTAATGTATCTGATAGATTGTGGACCATTTAATGTGTAGATATTTTAGGGTAATTTTTATTTTTATGATAGGCTAAAATAGAAATACTAAATAGATGAATTATAATTAAGTTGTTATGGTCCCCTAGTCACATGATAATGAAAAACCATTCTATTCTCCCTAATATCTCATCGTTAGAGAGAAAACTAAGAGGCTTTATCAAAAGAGACTCTCGGATAGAGAATCATATAGATCTGGAAGGCCAACCGCTCGGCTCTAAACAACAATCTATCCTCATGGATTCAAGTACACTTTCGCTCTATAATTATTTTAATTCTTGATGTGTTCAATATGAGATCTTGGGTTTTATTGAGATACGGTTTATACCAAAAAAGATTTTGAATCTAACAAGTGGTATCAGAGCAACTCATGCTGAATCATTGAGAATCAATCTATTAAGTTCTAGATCCATGATTATAGGTATTTTTTGTGTTTAAGTTTCGGTATCCTTGAATTTAATAATTGTTTGATAATGTATCTGGTTTGAGAATAATTTTTAATGGTACCTTTTTGTTTACTTTTGGAACAACCGGCCGGCGGTCTCGCCGTCACCAGTGAAAGATGGTGAGAAGCCGTGGCTGTGAGGAATAGCCGTGGCCTTGGCCGCGACTGTGAAGAAGAGTCACGGCCAATGTCGCTACTGTGAAGAAGAGTCGCGGCCAAGTCCAGGACTTTCAGGAAGAGTCGCAGCCATGGTCGCGACTGTAAGGGAAGTCGCAACTGTCTGTCGGAGCCGCGACAGCAAGGACTGGCGGAGGCCATGGCCACTAGTCACTAAAGGTGAAAACCCTAGGGTTAGATACGGGTCGGGTTGATCCCACCCGTGAACAGATTTAAAAAAAATTAAGTCTAAATGACTGTGGGCGCATTAAGGAAGCCAATTTTTGGAGGGTTGGGGCCCAACCCTCACACTTATTTTTTTATTTTAAGTTAAATTTTTAATTATTTTATTCAAACTAATTTATGATTAATTTTATGAATCAATTTTTAAGGATCGTAAAATTAATTTTTTAATTTTAGATCTTTCAAAATAGATTATTTTGATTATTTTTTAGTTTTTTGGGTCATAATAACCTCAAAACATTTTTTTAGGATTATCAAATGGATTGTTTTGATTACTTTCAGTTTTTTGGTTAAAATAATTTCAAAATAATTTCAAAGGATCGTAAAATTAATTGTTTATCAATTAATTTAAAGTTTTAATTTGGTACAATTTTAAATTTGAACATTAGTATGTTATATATATTTTAAGATGAATTAGTTGAAGCAACATGTCACCAAAGTGGCCTCTTTTGTGAAAATTGGTTTGTCTTGAAATATAAAAGGTTATGTGTGCGTGTAACTTATGTGAATATTTATCGGCCCAAACGAAGATAATTATTTGACATAATTACATGTGGTTCTGTGGTAATAAATACACGATGATTATTCGGTTTTACATGTGAATAATAATTGGCCCAAATGAAGGTTTCTTGTTTGACATGTTATTTATCATCAGTGTTTGATTACAACACCAAGACATCATTTACAAGTTAGAAATTTTGGCCAAAGTCACAATATTAATGGAGTATCTGGTGTCTTGAGATGGGTTATTTGTTACTATTGTTTGAATTATTATTGTTATTTGGAATTTATGTAAGTTTAATTTATTTATTTTTCTCTGTTCAGCTATTACTCCTGCTAGTATCACGGTCAACATCAATTCAATTCCAATTCTAAATGGCTCGAACTTCAAGTCCTAGAAAGATAATCTCTTGATAGTTCTTAGAGTCATGGATCTCGATTTTGCGTTAAAGACTGATTCTCCTGCATCTTTTACGGATAAGAGTACCTCTGATGATAAGAGGGAGATGGAAATGTGGGAGAGATCAAATCGCATGTGTATACTGATCATGAAGAAGGTCAGTCCAAAAGCATTCAGGGGCGCTATATCAGAAAAGATAACTACAACTAAGGATTTCCTTGCAAACATTGAAAATAGGTTTGTCAAGAACGAAAAGGCAGAAATTGGTACGCTCTTGTCGGACTTAATTTCAAAGAGGTATAAATGTAAAAGTAATATCAGGGAATACATTATAGAAATGTCTCATATCTTTTCAAATTTAAAAGTACTGAGGCTTGAACTCTCTGAGGACTTGCTTATGTATCTGGTTTTGATATCCCTTCTGGCACAGTTTAGCCAGTTTAAGGTGAGCTATAATTGTCAGAAAGAGACTTGGTCTCTGAATGAGCTCATCTCACATTATGCTCAGGAAGAGGAAAGAGTGAAACATGATAAGGCAGAAAGTGCTTACCTGGCCTCTACCTCTAAGGATAAGGGCAAGGGAAAGAAAAGGAAAAAGGATAAGGAAGCTGCGGATACAGCACCGCATAAGAAACAATAAAAGAAACCTATAAACTTGGAAGGTAATGATTGTTTCTTCTGTGGAGCTGAAGGGCATAGGAAGAAGCAATGCACCAATTATCACGCTTGGCGTGCTAAGAAATGTATGCTTCTTAATTTGGGTTGTTCTGAGGTTAATTTAAGTTTGGATAGATTCTGGTGAAACAACTTACATCAGTGCGTCTATGCAGAGTTGCCTGAATTGCCGAAAGCCAAATGATGCTGAAAGATTCATCTACGTGGGCGATGGCAAGACGGCTGAGGTTGAAGCAATAGGAAAATTTAGATTATTATTAAAAACTGGACATTATTTGGATCTTGATGAAACTTTCATTATACCATCCTTTAGACGGAATTTGATTTCTATTTCTGTTTTAGATAAAGCTGGTTATGTTTGTTCTTTTAGAAATGGAAAATTTGGTTTGTTTCTTCGTGATTCAATTTTAGTTGGTTCCGGTTTTTTATCAGGATATGATAATCTTTATTTACTTAAAACAATTACTTCATTTATAGAATCTCTGCAATTAAGTACACGATGTACTAAAAAAATTCCCCAATGAGAATTCAGGTACGTTATGGCACAAGAGATTAGGTCACATCTCCAGACGGAGAATAGATAGACTTGTGTCAAACGAAATTCTTGATCCCTTAGATTTCACAGATTTTCACATTTGTGTTAATCGCATAAAGGGAAAACAAACTGATAAAAAGAGATTTGAAGCCAACATGACTCAGGACGTCTTAGAACTTATTCATACGGATATTTATGGGTCATTCTATTCGGTGGCTTGGAATGGTCAACAATATTTTATAACGTTCATAGACGATTATTCCAGATATGGCTACATATATCTCATTCATGAAAAGTCACAATCATTGGACATGTTCAAAAATTTTAAGGCTGAAGTTGAGAATCAACTCAACAAAATGATTAAGAGCGTCGGATCTAACTGTGGTGATGAATACTATGGCAGATATGATGGTTCGGGTGAGCAACGTCCAGGACTGTTTGCTAAATTCCTAGAGAAATGCAGTATCGTCCCACAGTACACTATGCCGGGTTCACCCACTATGAATGGTGTTGCTGAAAGACGAAACAGAACGCTTAAAGACATGGTTAGAAGTATGATTAGTCATTCGACCTTACTAGAATCACTCTAGGGTGAAGCACTTAAGGATGCAGCATATATCTTTAACAGAGTTCCAACTAAAACGACTACCAAAACCCCATATGAGCTTTGGACCAGCAAGAAACCTAGTCTAAGGAATTTTCATGTTTGGGGATGTCCAGCTGAGGCAATGCCATATAAGCCTAATGAAAAGAAATTGGACTTACGGACGGTGAGTTGTTATTTTGTTGGATACTCTGAGAGATCCATGGGGTACAAGTTTTATGATCCCACAACAATGTCAATTTTTTAGACGGGAAATGCCCGATTCTTTGAGGATGTCGAGTTTGCGGAAGGAGATATGGTTTAGGGATTTTATCCCTCAGGAGGAATATGTTGATATTCCCACATGTGTTATTAGCATTGATCAGGACTGTGTCCCCGACATTGCTCATGACACAACACATCAAGACTATATTAGAGAACCTCTCATTCAAGAAATTATTTCGGAAGAACAAACTCTAGCACCTCAAGAATCTATGCCATTAAGAAGATCCACTAAAGAGAGAAGAAGTGCAGTTCCAGATGATTACATTATATTTCTCCAAGAGCATGAGGTTGACATTGGTGTGATGGAAGATGATCCGATCAACTTCTGTCAAGCCATGGAAAGCTCTAACTCTGAAAAGTGGATCGATGCCATGAATGAGGAAATTAAATCCATGAAGGACAATGACGTGTGGAATCTTGTTCCATTACCAGATGGTGCGAACCCTATTGGTTGTAAATGAACTTTTAAGACCAAGAGGGATTCAAAAGGTAAAGTGGAAAAATACAAGGCTCGTCTTGTCGCAAAGGGCTTTACATAGAAAAAAGGCATTGACTATAAAGAGATTTTTTCTATGGTTTTTACGAAAGACTCTTTCAGTATTATAATGGCATTGGTGGCACATTTCAATCTTGAGCTGCATCAGATGGATGTAAAGACAATGTTTCTCAATGATGACATTGAAGAGACGATCTATATGGTACAACCAGAAAACTTTGTGTCGGGAGACCCAAAGAATATGGTTTGCAAACTTAAGAAATCCATCTATGGACTCAAGCAGGCATCTCGACAATGGTATTTTAAGTTTCATCAAGTGATCATCTTATTCGGTTTTGAGATAAATTTAGTCGATGATTGTATATACCATAAGTTTTGTGGGAGCAAGCCTATTTTTCTGATTTTATATGTGGGTGACATTTTGCTTGCCAACAACGATATAGGCTTATTGCATGACACCAAGAGATTTCTAGCTAAGAATTTTGAGATGAAAGATTTTGGTGAAATCTCTTTTGTATTAGGAATCCAAATACACTGAGATCGTTTTCAGGGTATTCTAGGATTATCACAAAAGAGCTCTACCAAAAAGGTCCTTAAAAGGTATGGCATGCAAGACTGTAAACTAGGTGATACCCTTATAGTTAAGGGAGATAAGTTTGGTCTCAACCAGTGCCCTAAAAATGGTTTTGAGGAAAAGGAAATGTAGAAGATTCCCTATTCCTCGGTAGTGGGGAGTCTAATGTATGCTCAAGTTTGTACGCATCTTGATATTGCGTACGTGACTGGGATGTTGGGAAGATACTTAAGCAATCCCTGCATAGACCATTGGAAAGCAGCTAAAAGGGCTTGCGGTACTTACATAGAACAAAAGATTACATGCTCACATTTTGGAGGTTGGATCAGATTGAGATTGTTGGATATACTGACTCTGATTTTGCTGGATGCCAAGATAGTATGAAATCTACTTTGGGGTATATTTTTCTGCTTGCTAGAGGTGTTGTCTCCTGGAAGAGTGCTAAACAGTCTCTTATAGCCTCTTCTACCATGGCAGCAGAGTTCATAGCATGTTATGAGGCGTCCAATCACGGAATATGGTTATGGAATTTTTTCACGAGGCTGAACATAGTTGACAATAAATTTGATGACAATAGCAGTTCTTTATTCTAATAACAACAAGAGCTCGACAAAGTCAGTTCATAGACATCAAGTTCCTGGTTGTTAAAGAAAGAGTTTAGAGTTGACAATTGTCTATAGAGCACATCGGAACAAACTCCATGATTACGGATCCACTTACTAAGGGATTACCACCCAAGGTGTTTCATGAGTACACTGCTCACATGGGTGTCATATCAGTTGAGGATATTCAGTTCTAGTGGGAGTTTGTATTTTATTTTTAGATGCTATTTTCATATAGTCATATTTTTTAGTCATTTTGGTTTATGGATATTTTAAGGTTATTTTTTGCAGAATTAAAGTTTTTGGTATTTACACTCTGATTTATGTATGGTTTGATCTCACTAAGCTTTACAGAGGATAAGTTGAAAATAGGCATGTTAAGATTACATTACATGAAATTTTCATGCTCACATCCACATCGTAATCCATGTCATTCTTGTTGTATTGATATACGTGACCATTGATGGGTTGAGTTACAATTGATATAACAGCAGAAGCCGCTTTGATCCTATGTCGGTATGATTGATGGACCAGATTAGTTATAGATACATTTCGGTAATGACAGCAAAGTTAAACGCGTTCAGTTATTTTTGGCAAAACATAATTATAAGGTTTAAGACATAGTCCAAGTGGGAGATTGTTAGATCCTTAATCCAACATTGGACTTATGTGTAAAATAATTATGTGTTGCAGACTATCAAAAAAAGTTAAACCCAATTAAAATTGATCTACTAAGGTTTGGATAATTGAGATTTTAATGTATCTGATAGGTTGTGGACCCTTTAATGTGTAGAGATTTTAGGGTAATTTCTATTTTTATGATTGGCTAAAATAGAAATACTAAAAAATGAATTATCTATAAGTGGTTATGGTCCCCAGGTCACACAATAACAGAAAACCATTTTTATTCTCCCTAATATCTCATCTTTAGAGAGGAAACTGAGTGGCTTTATTAAAAGTGACTCTCGGATAGAGAATCGTGTAGATCTGGAAGGCCAACATTTCGGCTCTAAACAACAATTTATCGTTATAAATTCAAGTATGCTTCCGCTCTATAATTCTTTTGATTCTTGATGTGTTCAATGTGAAATTTTAAGTTTTATTGAAATACGATTTATACTGAAAATGATTTTGAATATAACAATTATACCTTATCATAAATTTAAATTATTAATTACTTATACTTCTTTCTACTTGGTTCGGATCTCAATCCAATATTTACTTTTACAATCTTGAATTTCATTCTTAATTGATACATATATTTTTTTTGGTCAAAGAAAAAGAAAACATGACAACTATGAGGATCCGTGGGTCATGAAAAAAATAAATAGAAAATAGTGATCCTAGCAAGAATAAGTGAGGATAATTAGAGACGAAGAAAACTGAGTATTGATGAGAAAAACTTAGAAAGAAACAACATATTGAAAGGAGGTTGACAATTTGCAATTCATATGTAAGGTTATTAATAACGTGTATGACGCGCATACTATATATATTGAGATACGAAATCTGAGTCTGACTAATTACATTTGAAATTTTTCACCCTTGATGGCATTTTTATGGAAAAAGTACAATAATACGGCATGAAAAATTCTTTGTTGCATACGACGAATAATTATTCCTTATGAAGAGTGATATAAAAAAAATACAACTGCACAGGAGATCATGCGTAATATATGAACAAGCTATTCCCAGCTCCACAAGCAATTACGTCCAGTGTCGGATGCCAAGCCAAATGTAAAAGCTTGGAGCTCAAGTCACAAGAAGATTCATTATCAACAGAACTTGAATTTTCCAGGCCTGCATATTCAGAAAGCAAATGAGTTTCACTCCCCATTTATGAGAAGATATGTACCGAAAACTAGTGTTTAAGGCTATTTTTAGGATCTTGGTATTTAGGGGGGGGGGGGGAATTCGTAGAAGATTGCATTTTCATGGGGAAAGACGTTTATTGTGTGAATAATTCTTTCATTTTCTTCTCATTCGACTTACTTTTTCATTCATGTTTCGTATATTCCAAGATCCAAACATTAATCTAAAGGATCGAAAGGAGAAAGTGTGCAAAAGAGATGCGATCTTAACCATGTCGATAAAATCCACGAGTCAAGTTACTTAACGATGACCGTCTGGCTCTTGGGGCAGCTTGGAGAAGTGGCTTCCTGTTTTTGAACAGATGAGAGAAAAACTGAAGCTCGCAGTAGAAACATGAAAAGACAAAGCAATCTATTCCGCATTCAATGGTGTTGGCATCTAATAAGCAAAGAAATCATCTAAACATAATCCAAATCTCTACTTTTCCTAATATAGCAACAAGCAGAGACAATTTTCCTTTCCTTAAAGAAAAATTCGAGCTATGAAAAAATTATCAGCTCATCAGGTGCGTGTGGAACAGGCAGTCTGTAAAGTATAGCATGTAACTCTAAGATTCCCATCCAATTAGGACTTCAAGAAGACATTCTAATGACAAAATAAATCCAGTAACCCTGAACATGAATAGGATGTCCTGAGATCGCTCAATTAGGTGCTTGAGTTAACATCGAAGATTATGAATTTCTGAATATAAAACAGTTTACTTTTTTTTAACATCACCACATCTGGAAAAGTCCTAATGAAGTTGAGTTGATACACATTTCAAAATTTTTAAAAGAAATTGAGTGATCTTCTTAGTTGAGCCGAGTTGAAACTCAGTGATTGATAGGAAAAGTCAACAAAAATTTGATGATTGATATTAAGAACTCCTTGAGCGTCAATCTCACACAACAAGTGACAATCCCAAAAGCTTATGGTGAGATTATTAAGAGTGAAGAGGATGGATTTTCTGAGGTGAGATTATTTGCTCATTCATTCAAACAATTAAATCCCACTTAAACCCTAAGGGATATTGACCTAAGTGGTGAAAGCCTTGGACTTGAAGGTTTAAAGCCAATAAATTAATTGACTCTTGCATAGTGCACAGGGCCTGTGGGATTAATCGAGGTGTGCCTAAGCGGACTCAGACACCAATAGATACCCAAAAAAAGGTGTAACAAGATTCATCTGAGAAAAGGCCATAAGCCAACCTGTTGGCACTTTTGCTAGCTTTGATGATAGTCCCCTCTTCACTTCCAGAGCCATAGGAAAAAGTGCAGAAAGTATTGCTGTACCAAAAAATGAAAAAAAATAATGTGAATAAACAAGGCAACCTTGCAGGTCAAACAAAAAAAAACAAGGTAACGTTGACTGATATTGGTCCTTCCCCTCATTTTGCAACTGCAGTTTAGGTCAGAGAACAAACCTATAAGACCCAGAAGCAAACTGAAGCCCACTTGCACTGAGGCAGCACTCAAATCGATCGAATATTGAGTCGTTATCATATAATTCAGATAGCTGAACAAAGCAAGGTGACTTGTCAGCAATATGCAAGCAGTTTATCAGAAAACTTGGCCACGCTAACTTTACAAGTCAAAAGAAAAAAGTCAAGCTTTCTACGTGAATTGACATAGGGGAGCATGGACTACAAAATATGAGAATAGAAAAAAAATGGAGAAGCCAATTCACAAGTCCAACAAAAAACTGAGCAAGAAAACCATAATTCTTGTAGATTTAAAGGGTTTTATCAGAGGCTTTAATAACATGGTTGGACTATAGATGTTTCAAGCATATCAAAACTTTTATATAATTGGAGAGGTATGATGCCAATTTAGGGTTGGATCAATTTAGAGGCATAATTTACTTTCATTTCTATACGCCTTTTGACTATATGACATTCATGCTACCTTTCTGGTGCATTGTCACCCTTTTCATAATTTTTCCCATTTGTTCAACTTTTTTGGAGGTCCAACGATTCACCTTGTCGGCCATTTAATCCAACAATAATCATGTTCGCCGCAAATGGTACATACACCACCCACAACACCAATACTATACCAATAATGATCTATATTTTTCTTTTTCATTTTTTCCCTTGGTTTGGGGGGGGGGGGGGGGGGGGGGGGNGGGGGGGGGGAGTGGAGGCAGGTCAGAAAGTTGCGGTCCAATTCTAGATACTATGCAAAGCTTCACCATCACATTTGAGCATTCAACATTCCCTGAATTTCTAGAGGACAAGGGTGAAGAAGGAAACGGTGCAATCGAAATATCAAAACTAATTAAGCACATTCCCATAAGAAAGAGCAAGAATGGTTCTGATTTCATGAACCACCCCTTACCCCACCCCCCCCCCGCCCACCGCCNTATGTTTACATGATGATACTCCAAATCAGGCACAATAAACAGATGAACTTACCCTAGGGCGCAACTGCTCATGAACTTTGTATATTGCAACAGGTGAAGAATTCATGCGCATGTCCCAGAGCTAAAACAAGATGAAGGAATCAATAAACATTTTTAATTAGATCAAAACACCCAGCACACATAAAATTGCTGATGAATAATATATAAATCTATCATGCGATGAATAATCAATGTTAAAGACGAAACAACCAAATGTACCAAATTCGAAAAGTTCAACTTCATACCCAAATTTCATACACAGGTATCGATTATCAAAACGCCAAAAAGCAGCAGCCACATAGGTAATTGAAACCAAATTTTCCAAGACATGCATCCGAAGAAATTCTCTCCCAAGTAAAGTGAAGATAGATTCAATCGATCAACCACATAAAAACTGCATAATATGGATTATTTCATGTAGGTTTAAAATAAATGTCCTGCCATCTTGAAAGAGAGAGACATCTACAATCTCAATCATTCGTACTATGAAACATTCACAACTAGAAATTCTAGATAAAGCAGGTTGCAAAATGAAGGTCCACTCTTAGTTACTAGCAATAGTACCTTTAAATTCATAAAATCGCGACTTAGGATGTGCCTCCCATTATTTGAAAACTTTATATCAGAGATAGATGAAATGATCTCTGTGAAAAAAGATTTCACTCTGCTGGATTCTGTGTCATGAAATCTGTATAATCCAACTCCACGAGGGCAAACGCCAGAACAATGTCATGCATTGTCTTATAGCATAAATAACAGTTGATGAAGAAAGTTGTAAACAAAAAGTGAAGACATGATAATAGGGAACCAAACCAAGTAATAAACTGAAACTCACAAAGATGCAACATGATCGCATAATGCTGACTGCCGCATGTCAACCAGACGGATAAATCCTCTTGAGCTGCTGTACGCGAGCAGATTACAGTGCATAGGATGGAATTCAGCTGATGTTAAAACCTCTATACAAGATTTCAACAAATTAGTTAGAAAATAAGAATTGACTAAAAAGAAAACAAGGACTGATTCAGAATATGATTGAAGCATAGGTAGATATGATAAAAATAGCTGTGAGGACTTAGAAAACGTCATTTGTTCTTATTTCTAGATCATGGGAACTGGGGCACAATGGAATGGGAAAATTGTCAGTGACACGTGGAGTGGAGATATATCATTTTGCTGTCCCCCTACAAATGGAGCATAAAATATCAACGGACAGTTGCTCACTTTTATAATTAAGCATGTTACAAGTAATACAACTATAAATGAGGGCTTTTTTCCAATCAACCGGGAAGCTGAATCCTTAATCTGACTTCTCATATAGTTACTTTTACCATTTGATTAGGTGCTACGGTTTCACAGACAATTTATTATTTTTCCTTCCCTTTTCAATGCTAAAAAAATTCACAAGTACTAAAAATGAGATGCAGATCGATGTGCGAAAACTGCATAAATTTGAATTGCAATAACAGTTCAATTGTGTCAGCAGTGTCACAGAAGGTGTCCTGAATGAGACTATGACTCTTAACCACTCTACTGATGTTAATTCACCTAGTTACCATTGAGCTGATTCTTAGCCAAAGGCAGAAGAACTCCAGTGCAAACAAAACTCAGTTTATCTAAACCTTAATCTTAAATACTGAAACCAGATACTTAAAATGTTTTAATAATTTAGCTGTACTGCAATGTCTACAATTTTTTTTAAAGAAGGTTTTGAAGAAAATCCATTACATGGTTCAACTTTGTGTAAAACAAGGAGACAACGGCTGGAAGGTAGGTGGTTAAATACAAAAACTAAAAGGGACTGCGAAAAAATTTACCAGTAAGATCTTCCATATTCGACGGCTTCATATCAATAATATTGTAACACTGGGCACTGATCTCAAGGTTCCACAGGTTTATTCTCAGATCGTCTGCGGAAATAAATGTCTCACCATCACTGTATTCAGATTATAAAGCTATATTATCATCTTTCTACTTAATGAAATTGATGCTGGTACTAAAATAAAAAACGAATGGATAATGAAGCACAAATAATAAAGGCTCTCCAAATTTTGCAGAACTGGAGTTTCTTTTATCAATAACTGTGCAGAACTGGATTACAGTGTATCTATCATTTTTTGTTGCTCAAGTCCGCAATAATAAAGCTGGAAATAAAATATATGCTATAAAATGGTATCCGGTATTCATAATATTATAAGAAAAAAATGGTTGTCCGAAAATGTTACCTATTCTTTGAAATGGAGTTAATGTTAAAATCATGAGCATGACCATACACCTTTCTGCATTTTGCACAAGAATTGTCTTCAAAACCATCAACCTAATAAGGAAAAGTAGTTCTTCTCATCACCCATCAATTATGTCACTTACATACTGAGTACTATATACTAACATAACTTAAATAATAAAGTACTACACAAAAATACCTTCTCATGCACATCTTGAGATGTTGACGTCTTCCCCACCATCTCCTCTGCATTTACCAGATGATAGCCATTAGATGTAGATGGTTTTTCTAGTCTACTTGTGAAGCTTTTTTCACCCAAAAGTGCATTCTCTGAACACACGAGTGAATTAGGGTCCATCTCTTTTATTTTTTTCATCTTCTGTTCCTTAACCTGGCCTCAAAACACAAAAAGAAAAACTAAATTGCAACATGCTAAAAGCAAACTATTTTGTAAAATTGCAATATGAAAAACTATATGATCCTGAGATAGTATTCCATTATGAGATTTAATACTCTAAAATCCCCGTACCCTCCATAGCTTAATTGTCTTGGCGTTTGCCGAGAGGATATGGAGAGATCCATTGGGCGCTGCGCACCATCTTACTTTATTAATCTTCTCTTCAATCTCCAAACTCTTCAAGTAATCAAACTAAAGAAATGGTAAACAATCAGTATACAGGATGTTCACCTGCCGTATTACACTGAAATATAGGCATAATATCAAACCAACAAACTACACATCAATTAATTGTATAGCATACTTCAGGTTCATGACTTTGAAACTCAGTCTTGTATCGATATTCAGGATGACACGAGGAGGTCTGATTCAACTGCTCCAGCTTATTTCGAGAATGGTACTGATTTGAAGTCTAAGAAGCCAACAATAAGGTGAAAAGATCATAAACCAATTTATCCAACATTAGATGCCAAAATAACCAATACAGCTGCCAGCCTAAAATGGAAAATATTCCAAAGATAAGTTCAGTAGAAAACCATGCTATAGTATTGTAAATTTAAAACTGCTGAGCAAGAGAAATATGACTTCTTACATTTTTCCCATCCTTCCTTTCAAATATAACAACACGACCACCACGATCTCCAACAGCAATGTGATCGCCAGTCTTATCGAATCCAATTGCAGAAATGATATCAACTACAATAAAGGCCAATATTGGTGGAGTAAACAACTGACAGGAACAAAAACTGGAAAAAAAATAAATCGAAAACCAATATAAAATTAAGTAACTTCGAATGAAGCCAGTAGGATAAGTGATCAGAATTCTCGTTTTGGCTACAAAGGATATAGCCGAAAAGGAACCACATTGCTTTCTCGTAAGAAGGCCAAACTCAGCTAAGAGTTGGGAAATTCTTCTTTCCGCAATTTCTTAAATAATGTACTTCGCTTCGCTCCATCCATACAATTTATCAGCTGACGTAGACTCTAATTGACCAATGAAAAGAGTTTACTATATAAGCAAGAGAGTCTGCTTTTATGCATATCAAGCTGAGTAAAGCTAGGTTCCAACTTTCCTTGCTCCAACATGTGCCACGAAACCGAAGATATATATATGACACGAAATCATACGCGAGACTGAAAATGGAAACACAAACCATCTTGAACGTCCTCCCCGGAAACTCGTTCGCCGAAGACCTGCGAAAACTTCCACTCCAGAGGAGCGCCAGAAGGACCTGACCTCAGAGCCATAGCTGCTTCCGATCCTGTGTTTTCTTTCAATCTCATTGGCCCGCCATTAGAGAAGCATATTACTTCCTCGGAGAATTTACAAACAGAAGCAGAAAGAAAGTCCGTCTCAGTGAGTGGAAGTGAAGTACGTGTGAGTCCTCCGTTCTACTTACTGTATGGATAAGCGTGGGTTGTATCTGTCTCAGAAAAAAAATAGGGTTTTTGTTTTGTAAAAACTAACGCTACACTCTCCATTTTGCAGGCATCGATTTCTACACTAAATTTTATTTATCCTAACTCATGGTTTATTTATTTATTTTTTTTCATTGTACTTCTTACAAACTGTTTAATCAAATGTAATAGTCTATTCACTTAACACTCAGAATCTCCCTACCCACACCATTTCTCCTTTTTCATTTTTCATTTGTTTTACTTCATTTTCTTCATCGTCTTCTTCCTTCTTCCTACAACAGCAAATGATTGTTAGTTCTTCTTTCTGGAACAAGTATAAGTTTTATTTTTTTCTTTCTGGAAAGCTTGAATTTTCATGGATTTTTCATGTTCATGAGTTTTCTGGGAATATTTATTTATTTTCTACTTTTCGGAACGTTGTTTGAAGTATATTTATTGTACACGATCACTACAAGATGATAGTGTAGTGTAAACATGTAGACTACACGCAGGGGAACACGATCCTTGCGTAGGCCTCGTGTACACTACACGATCATCGTGTAGTGCATCATGAACTTCCTCAATAGTTCACGAGTATCGTGTAGCATCTATTGCACTACACGAGGACTACGCGATTGTCGTGTAGTGTACATGATGGCTACACGACGATCGTGTACTCCTCGTGTACACTACACGATCTTCGTTTAGTCCTCATGTACACTACACGATGGAATCGTGTAGTCCTCGTGTACATTTCACGATTACACTACACGATCATCGTGTAGTACACTCATATACGCTATACGATCACACTACGTGATCATCATGTAGGACCTATTGCATTACACGATCATCGTGTAGTGTACATTACACGATGCTCGTGAAAGGTCTCGTGTACACTACACGATGACTATATGATAGCTACGCGATAATCGTGTAATATTCCATTTCATTATGTATTTTTCTTCTATTGACTTCCTTCATTGATGTATATACAAATATGTCTGAAGTTCGAAGTTTTGTAATCCATGATGGAGATCGGGTGACAAATTGTATAACATGGAATTTTAGTAGAGAGAATACCAAATTATTGGAGATATCAACTAACTGCACTTACCACGAGCTATTAGGTATATTACATGAATAACTCCAAATAAACTCCTCAAAGTATGATATGTCCAGCAAATTTCTTTATAGAAGCCATGTCCCTTGCCCTTGTACTGAAAATTTTAAAGGATAGAGATTCACGATTATTTGTTAAGGAGAATTGATCAGAATCATTTTGAACCCCATTATTTGCAAGTACCAAGCCTAAATTTTTTCTATTTCAAAGATTGGTTCCTGAAACTATGATGTCATAACAACCTCAAGTTTCCTGAAACTACAGGATTTTATCAAAGTTGAGTTCCCGAAACACAAATGTCATGACAACCTCTACATAAAAGCCATCCTCGCTTTGAAAGTGTTGATCATTTTGAAAGGAACTGTCATTTTGATGATGTTTTTTGTCATGACGAGAATGATGTTTTCGAGGTTGAGGATGTTGATATTGATGGTGGTGATGATGATGATTTTGATCAGGATGCGTATGATGATGCAATCCGTGGAGATGATCATGATAAAACCATAAGTGGAGACGACCATACAACAATTCCAGATTGAATACTAGTCATGAACCTGAGACCACTTGTCCATTGCCATCACAACCTGATTTAAATGAACAACGTCTTGGGCTAGTGAGCAACGGGCTTATTTGAATCAGCTCGTAACAGACACAATAAATATGGATGATTTGTACAGTGATGATTCAGGAGTATATTCACCAAATTGATCCCACCATACATCTGTAAAAGAAATATGTTGAGAATAAATTCGATTATAATAACATAAATTCGTGGGAGCGTTTCGGCAGAAACAGACCAAAATTCTGGGCGAAAAATTACAACCCCTTATTTCGTTTTGGTTCCTCGCCAGAACCGAAATATTTTGGTGGGTCGAAACAAAATTGACAGCTAAGATATAAAGTTACCATATTTGGCTGCCCATAGGATTTATGAATTATCATATTTAGTACAAGAATATATTTATAAAATAAATTACAATTATAAAGTTATAGATAAAATAAAAAAACATTTTCAGATTTAATATCGATATTACTAAATATAAAATATAAATTAATAAACAGAATTATTATTTATTTGAATAGAATTATTTTCTTAAATATATTAATTGAAATGAGATGAAATTCCCATTAAATTTATTTTCATTGGATTAAAATACAAAACAAATCAGCTCCGCTCACAATATGAGAATGCTACAGACCAACCATTTTGAGTGGGTTCAAATGACCTCATCTGGTTATACTAGATAAATCCCATTTACGTTGCTTCGTGATATGTGTAATTGTTATTAATCTTTAATCTAAATTATAATTAAAAACTTACGCACGCATTTCAAACATAAAATATTTTTCTTAATTAAATTAGTTACTTTCAACCGTTACTCCTTTTATCTTTTTTTTTCAACTCATGAATCCATTGTTTTCTTCCCATATGAACCCTCTCGTTTACTACAATTGTCATGGTTCTTCACATGTAATTTTATCTTCTTTTTTTCTAATCTTTATTTTTTACATTTTTTCTCCCCTTCCAGCTACTATTACACAATCAGGGAATTTAAACATTTGTTTCAGCTTCAACGAACCGAGATCTAATTGTGACCAACGGCCTGGATCTCACTGATGGGGCTTAAAAATTACAAATCGTGCGACTCCGCGCCAAATAATTAAGCATGCAGTCTCAAGTGCCTATTCAGAGAAGTTGCTCATGTCACAACTCAAGAGCACGAATATTCTTCCCATCAACATCACCATTGTATAATGCAACCTTGTACTCGGACCATCACTTGATAATATGACTCAACTTGACCATGAAGCCAAGGCTAGCTAATGGTAAGATCGAGACCACATCAGACACAACCCATTGAGCCTGAACCATAAAGATTCTAGGGCTTTTAGCATGGATAGCCTCTTTATAAAAATAATAGGCAAAAATAACCCCTAGGTAATAGTAACTGTACAAGCAGCCCATAAATTGATATAATCCACTAACTGAAATAGAAAAAGACAAAAATAACCTTGTTTAACGATAGACCAAATAACCTAATAGTTTGATCTTCTCCTTCAAGAAACCAACATACATGTACTCTACTCTCTACCTCATTCACCAAATCGATCAGGCTTCTTCCTCCTTCAAGCATATTCTATCTTTCGTTGGCACCCATCATCATTGCAATCGGCTGTCGAGTCAGCCAAAAACCCTAGAACCTCACGAGCTCAGAAGCTCCTCAACCTCATTGATAACTAAGGCGAACTCAGAATTTCAAGCGTCTTCCTCCTCACATGAAGGCTTGTTCGCGTCTTCTTCATCGCGCCTCAGTAAGGTAAAGCATATCTGATTTCATTTTCTATATGTATATGTTGACAATTAATTTTCATAATAATAATTTAGGATTATGCATGTTTAGAAATTAAGATGTCATTGGTGTTCTACTCCTTCCTCAGTTCCCCTCCTTGATATTTTACATTTCAAGAATTTCTTTGGCTTGGGTCTGCTACCACTTCCATGTTGCAACGAGAGAGAGCTTTAGTCTTTGTGTTTTAGGAATTTCAAGAAGAAGAAATTTGAATTTCCTTCATATTTTGGCCCATATTTTTCCTATAATATTTTTCTGATAATTTTCTCAGGATTTTGTAATTTTGATATGTTATTCAAAGTTATTAATCACCTTTTCAAAAAATTTCTTTTGCTTTGTTTTTTATACTTTTCTCCTAGTTGTCGAGAATGCTTTATGAATTCTGATGTTTCAGTATATCGATTGATATGAATTTTGTCTTTTTATTTTGATAAGTACTTGAGAAAAAACTTTATTTTCTTAGTATACTAAAAATATCAAAATATGTTTCATGATACTTTATAGTGTCACACTATTGCTTGCTCTTATTGTAGTCGTGTGAATAAGAAAATCCATCCCTTGCTTTCTCTTGCATTATTTGCTTCTCACTTGAACAAATGATAATTTCACTGTCGTGCGTCTGCTTAGAACATTGTTAAAAATAAGTATATAGTTGGTAAACATATAGTTAACATGTTGCCGACAATATGTTTACACTGTTAAATCATATAAAAATGAACAATTATCATTTGCATTTGTATCTTCTTTAAACATATAGTTAACATGCTGTAAACAATATGTTTATAATGAAAAATTGTTATTTGCATTTGTATACTCTTTTTTCACAAAGACGAGCAATTTTAATAAATCTGTATAAGTATAAGTACATCCATCCCTTGCTTGCTCTTGCATTATTTGCTTATCACCTTAAAAAAATGATAATTTCACTGCCACGTGTCTGCTTAGAACATTGTTAAAAATAATTATATAGTTGGTAAACATATAGTTAACATGATGTCAATAATATATTTACCCATTTTAATCATATTAAAAATGAACAATTGTTATTTGCATCATTTGTAGTAATGAACATTGTTCATCCCCTTTTAGATTGATGAGTGCAGGTCAAAGTTGCAGGAACTTTAGACAGGGGAAAAAAGATTCCTTTTTCCCGAGGCTGTAACAAATGAAGTAAGCCTGTACATTTGTTTTACATCACGTAAGTTGTCTCTTTACCTAAAATACAATATGTTTTTTTTACTGTTTTTCAGTATTGTAGTTCTAATTACTGAAAAAACATAAATTTTTGAATCTAGATATGGATTGTATGTTTCTTTTTTAGTTATGTCATTTTAAAAAAATGCTTATTCTTTTTAGTGATCAATATATTTCTTTACTCATTTTTAGATTCAAACATATATTTTTGAACCTACATATGTTTGTTTTTAGATTGATGCTTCTGAAAATTTGGAGAGGGGAATAGTAATCCATACGAGGATGCAATGAATGATGTAAGTGTGTAAATAATTTTGTACAGAGTGTAAATATTATTCTAATGTTCAGTATTGTATTTCTAATTTACGTATGAATTAAATAATTATTAATATTTTGAATCGTTGAATGAAGGAAAATAAACCAAAAAGAAGGAAGCTCGTCAAACGGTACGAGAAAAAGAGATATCAATCAAAGAGGCTAATAAAATCATCTATGATTTTAAACTCTCCATATATAACTGCTTTTGGGTCAGTAGCTGGTGAGAAAAAATCAAAGCAACAACATGACAAGGTTGAGCCCCCTATGCAGCAAGTCCCCATAATTGAGCCACCATCCTTCGATATTATTCTACAAGAGACAAACGCAATACCATATATAGAAAGATGTTTGATATATTTAGAAAGTTTAAAAAATTTACATAACTTTTTGGATATTTGGATATATGAATGTTTGAATGTTTAGAAGGGCATTTGGATGGTAGAGAAGAATTGGTCGAGGTAGATGACTAGTAGTTCGTTGATGTTTTATTGAAGCATTGGTTTTGAGATGCTCGCATCTGAAGTTTTAACAACACGCCTTAAAGGTGTCCTTAATGTTACATCTCCATATTTCATATGTCAAAACATGTTTTTAATTTGCTGACAAATAATTAATGAAACATTTATTGTTGAAATATCTAGAACCAACAAGCTACATATATGTTTACGACTCGTAAACATATATTTAACCATACACATTTTTTATTCAAAATAAAAAAAATAATAAAAGTATGTAACATATATTTCTCCCATTTCAAGAATAGTATAGAAATTGTCAAAATAAACATTTTCAGTGAAAAGAACTAGCAGTTAAATTTTAAACATGTTTTCAATTTGTTGACATATAATTAACAAGATATTTACTATCGAAATATCACGAAGATAATATCAAAATTAAGTACAACTTAGTAAAATCTATATGTATTTCAAGGAAAAAAAATATAAAAGATAATAACAAATATGCAACAAAGTATATTGTATCTCTGGACTCAATAGGTTAAAGATATGTGTACGACTCATAAACATATATTTAACTAGACATATTTTTTTATTCAAAATAAAATAGATAATAAGAGTATGATGCAGATAGTTGTCTTATTTCCAAAACAGTATATAGGGAAGGGAAAAAACATCTTTTTCCTTGCTCAGTGAGTCAGGAAGTGATGGTGGTAGAAAGAATCAAAACTTCATTTATCTGCCCCAAGAGAACATCTGTTGACTTATCGACTAGAACTTATTTACTATTATATAGTTCTCATCTCTCTTTCATAAGACTCGTGTAGTCCACCCAAAAGAGCTCCACTCCAATCGAGGACAATGAACTTGACACATGTTCAGCAAAAATTGGGTTTTCATCGTAAAGAAGAAGAGCTAGAGGTGAGTAAGCCTACGAATGACAACAACTTATCCAATTAATATCGGCAAAAGGCTTTAAGTTGTCGACCGCAGATGAGTATAAGATCTATCGTAAATTCAAAACCGAGAACAAAATTAATTACAGCTCAGCAACATTTTTATGTATTTCAAGAAAAAAAACATAAAATGCGGCAACAAATATGCAACAAAGTACATTGCATCTCCAGAGACAATAGTTAAATATATGTTTATGACTCGTAAACATATATTTAACCACACACATGTTTCGCTCAAAATAAAGAGACAGTAAGAGTATGCTGCAAATAGTTCTCCAATGTCCATGATACAAAACAATGATCAAGATTGATATAATTTTTGCTGTAAATAGTCCATGATATAATTTTTATAATTAAACCTCCTATAACACAAAATCTACAAATAGTATATGATATAATTTAATTAGCATTAAATGAAGCAATTAAATTACCTGCTCAACATGGCTAATGACGCTCTTCTCAGTCAATTTCTTTCCGTTTCGATCAGTAACGTGGAAAATTGCAGCCAAAATATGTTCATAGAGATTTTAGGAAACGTTTATTCACAAATAATACAAAATTGGTAACCCAACACATCAATTCTTGAAAATTAGATCATTCTTATCGTCCGTGAACCATTTCCCATTAGAAGAAATGTAGGCGTTGTTGATGGAAATGTTCAGATATGTTAGATTATGTACAACATCAAGGAGTATCACATGCCTTCTAGCACTATCAACCTTGACAATAGCCGTAGTATTGCAAACGACATTGTCAATCACCACCCTGCCAAGGCAAAGAAAATGTCAAGTCATGAATTAAGCTCTTCGTTCTATTTCTCTTTTGTATTTTCTGGAATGTTGAAATTTCAAATTTGGAATAAAAACAAAGACGTATTGGTTAGGTCTTTGAAAATTCGTATTAAAAATGTGTGAGCGTTGAGAAGAGAAGAGGTAAAAGGAAAAGTTAGAAAACTAGTTAATTAGAGAAACTTGAGTATTAGCACTCCAAATGTCGATGAAATTTAATGTGGAAATCTGCTAATAATGTAATACTACTATGAAAATAACATTTGATTTCTCTAAGAGAAACTCATAATTCAAATTTTTGATCGGAGTAGGAAGGTTTCCAAAATTTGTTTAGGAAGTATTTTCTCGGAAAGAAAATGGAAACAGCTGGCTCTGCTCTAAAAATCAGAATATTCGATCGAACTCAATGAAATACCCAAAGAAATAGAGGGATGAACTTTTAAAAAAAAATCAGAAAAAATGAACAAACTCGAAGATCATGCAATCAGTAAGCAAACCTAGGGTATTCATCCTAATAAGAAGCTTTTGATATTCATCAAGGTAATCAGTAAGCGAACTTGACTTTATTGCCTTGTGGCCTTCGACCAAATCGCCATTAGAAATCCCCAACCAAACTTCTCTTTTACTCTCAGATCGACTCTGACAGACATGATTTTTTGTTTGTTTTTTCAACGAAAAATTAATTAATAAGGGTAAAGTAGTAAGTTTCATATAAATAAAAAATGTCTAAACTTAAATATGATCATTTTTACATATATCTAAACTAAAGGTCATTGTTGTTAATTATTTAATAAATAAGATCATTTACTATAATTTCTGAAGATTTTATCAAGTGAGATGAGGTTCTGATTGCCCTCTTAAAAAGAAGAACTTCCAGAGTTCAAACCCATGGCCTACATCAAACACCATTGAGCCAAAGTTGATGAATCTAAATCAAGGCTAATCGTAAGCCCAAAAACTCCCAAAAAGAGAGACACGCCCAAGGGATGGATCTTAGACTTATCCAAAGAAGCCCTCTAGAATGCCCAAGAGCCTCCACCACGGGCATGATCCGAACCATGTCATCCACCTTAGAGAGGATAATGTCCAACACCTAGCTAAGGCTCAGTTTGAGCCACTGAACATGGCTGAGATACCCATCATGTTCTTGACTTTGTCTTCAGCCAAAGGGTCACATTCGACCAGAGAGGGCCGAACTAGACTAGCTAGGTCTGAACCCTCACCTGAGTCTGAGGTCCATTGTAATGGTCAAGTTTTCCGAAGCTGTCGCCTAACAGACCTTCCTTGATACGAGGAGGACAACTAAGAGTTTTCACATAAAGAATTTCTTAGTCTCTAAGCAAGCAGATTTGATAAATTCTCATAACAAAGGAATTAATGGGGATATTTACCTAGTATATCTCGCTATTCAAATTCTAAAAGAGATATTTGGAAGTAGACTAAGATCATATTTCTAATTCTCTATAAATAGATGGTGTCATACTCATAAAACGATATTCACTATTCATTTACTGACTCCAACTCTACTGAAATATCGATGTTTTGAATCACCAAATGACACATGATATCTCATTGATGAAAAATTTTAGACATCTACACAACACTCCCATTGTCATTTCGATTTTCGGAACTCAACCTGAAGCATGAATGATGGAGTGCTATAGTTCTCTTTCTTGAAGAAAATGGAGAAAATGAATGGAGGATTTTGATTTCTTGGAGCTCAACCTGAAAATGGAGAAAACAAAATGCAAAATGGAGCTCACGGTCTCCTTCTTTACAGACATGGAGAAAAGTAAAATGAGGTTTCCGTATATAACATTGTAATGAAAACTTCCACCTACTAAGTTCGGTATTCTTACCTAAATAGTTTATTATTAAATTCACATATCTAACCAAATATGGTAATTTTATATATTTAGAGATTCAATTTCCCTTCAATCACATTCTTAGTAATATAATCACCTAAGACAATCTAAAATTCCGAATACCAAAGCACTTCTAACACTCGTTTGGAGCAAGGGTCTGGCTAAGATAGCCATTCCGTGATTGTTTTTAATTTTCTAGATCAAACTAAAGTCTCAAAGCACAATTATAACTTACATTTAATAATCTTCATATTACTTTTAAGAAGCCTTCACCTAAAAATGTTTTTCTATAAAATCGGTTATGTGCAAGATGTATCAAGATATTTATATGTATTTCTCACACGCTCAAACTTTTAATCTTTTATTGATTTATCTTTCACACTCTCATGAGATATGTTTATTTTAAAATTTGAACGACTTGTAAAAAAATTTTAAGCATTGCTTTTGTTTAAATATTTTAGTGTTTTTTTTTTCAGTTACATCTGTTCCACCCTTAAATATGTTATTGTTATCATTTCGATTATTTGTATATTGTTTTATATGTAAAATTTTTAATTTTAAATGTTGAAAAAAGTATGTGTGCCTTAAATACGGATACAATTTTATTTATTACATCATAAACTCGATGATTATGTTTTTATTTTAAGCAGGTATCAATTATCCAAACTCATTACCAATTAAGTGAAGTTTCTATCTTATCTTACTATAAGGCTAAAAGGAAGAATCTTTACCCATCAAGTCTTCTTAAAATATAGTATAATTTAGGTTCACATCTTTTTTCAATATAATGAAATATTATTTTTCATTAAATCATAATTTGCTTATAAGTAGTTGCTAAAATTAAATAGTTTCTATAGAAACGTACATATCCATAAAGATGAATTTCGATACATTTTGAGATCATTTCGAAGTCAGGAGCAATTTATTCGTTAATTAGAAACTTAAGTATTATATATTAATTTTGTTAGCTGAATATGAAAACTCATATAAATGAGTTCAAAAACATATTTTTGAATGAGATAAATTTTTTCTTAATATGATAGAATCTGACAAATTGATGAATACTCACTTCTTCTATTACTGAAACAACAATGCTATTAAAAACTTTTTAACAATTTTATAAACAAACAATATACTTAATAATATACTATTTGTACTATTAGTTTAGATTTACAATTATTTTTTGAAGATAAGGTATTTATTGTAACATTAATATTAATTTTAAATTTTATATGTCTTAGCAAGTGCAAATCACATAATTTTGACTAGTATTTATAAATGTGGCTAAGAGAGAAGAAATATGTTTAGACAAAATTTACCCTCAATACTTCATGACATTCCTTAATTGTCCTTCATAAATTTTTAGATTAAAAATTAATCACTTTTAAAATTTTAGACAATATTGTCAAAACTATTTTTAGAACTCCAAAATTGTCCTCTGCGTACCATTAACACTTTGTATCATTTTTGTTTTAAATTACTTCTTATATTAATATTTGTTAGATTGTATTGTATTTTTCTTTAACATAATCAATATTATATTTCAAATTCAATAAATTAGATAACATGCCTTGAAGCAAATATATAATTTTATGAATTCCATAAACACACAATATTCTATATCATTTTTTGTGCACTTTATCTTTAGCTATTTTATGTTTTCTACCTTTTCATCTTTTGAGACTATAGTATATATAAATGGGTTAAAAGGGAAGAAACATTTTTAGACAAAAATCACACTCCAAACTTCATGGAATTCCTTAATTATCCTTCATAATTTTTTAGATTAAATATTAATCATTTTTAATTAAATCATTATGATACATTTAACTTTTTAGACAATATTGTCCAAACTATTTTACAACTCTTAAGTTACCCTCTACGTAGCAATTAGTCATTAACACTTTGTGTCTTTTTTTGTTTTAAATTACTTATTATATTCAGATTTTTTAGATTGTACTGAATTTTTCTTTAACATAATCAATAATATAACTTAAATCAATAACAATAACATACCTTGAAGCAAATATATATATTTGTACAATATTATACTTTTATGAATTCTATAAATACGGAATGTTCTATATTATTTGTACGCCTATCTTTAACTATTTTATGTTCACTATTTTTTCAACTTTTGAGATATTACATTAATTAAATTTTTATTGTTTAACTTATTACGTGTAACACATAATTTATGGCAGAACTCATTCAACTATAAACAATACAACAAAATGAATTTTAGTGAGAAAATTAACAATCTGCTAACAATCCCAAGACAAGAACAAAAAATTTTCTCTATTGTATCCTTTTACAACAGAGCATGATAAGATATTTACTTATCACATGGATAAACCTGTTAAATTCAAATTTCTTTCTTTTTCTCATAATGAGAAGTTGAAAACTTTAAAATAGAATTATGTTTTTAAATCCGTAAATTTAATTTCTTGTAAAGAAAAATAATTGAATTTTCTACAAGACGAGATAAAATACAAAAGAATTGAAGAACAGCTTCAAAATCCTGCTTTTCAAAAACAAAATAAAATCTTTAAAAATAAAATTATGTGTAGTAACATTCCAAATACATTCTGGCAAATATGGAAAGTTTGATCTTAAATTTGCTTCAAGTAAATTTCAGAATATAATTATTGAATTCTTCAATCAATTTACTAATTTCTCGATTGTTTGCATTAGTCATATTCTTATTTTCTCTAAATATGCTAAACAATACTGAAATACTTTAAATTGATTGTCAAGATAACAAAACAAAATAATTTAGTTGTCTTCATAAAAGGAATCAAATTGTTTCAATTTAAGAATAGATATCTAGGATTTGAAATTTACTCCAATAGTAAAGCAGTTAATCAAATCTTATAGTTTGAATTCTTTTGAAACATGATTACAAATATGCAAAACTTGTTTGAGAAAAAATAACATTACTTCCAAACAAAATTTTGCCAAGTGTCGATTTTTAGCAATTTTGATCTCAATATTTAATTTATCCAATGCATTAATAATTAAATTCCTGACTTTCTTCCTCATTAATTTATGTAGAAAATCATTCCAAGATTTTGCAATCAAGAAATTTGAGGAATCTGAGATACTAGAATATGGAAAGGTAGAACTAGAATACTCAATCAAAATTCTTTCAAAATAAAAAAACTCAATGACAGGGCAACCACTTTTTGTTCAAAAATCTCATTCATTGATTATGGTCATAATGGATTTCAATACCCAAGAAATGCATAGATAAATGAATTGGATGAAATTCTTGAAGAAGTTGGATTCCGACATGATTTCAATGGGGCCTTAATTCAGGTATGAGAAATGTGGAAAATAGGTTTTCACAAGGATAATGAAATATGTTATGATAATAGAAAATTTTTAACTATGAACCTTTTGGGACAAGCAATCTTCATAATCGAATTTCTAAATAAAATAATCAAAGAATTTTTTATACTGGAAGGAACTTTCTTCGTCATGCCTGACAGATTTCAAAAAAGTCATAGGCCTCACTTTCAGAAATCATGTGAGAATGATGAATTGTTCAATTATAGAAGAGTCTTCGAGTCAACAATTGACATTAATGGCCAAATCAAAGAGGAGTTTTCTACTTATAACCAAGCTTAATTAACAATATTTGGGTCCATCATACTCAATTGTCAATCAACCATGGTCAACCAATGTGACCCATTCTCAATTGTTTAACATTTTAATCTCCAATCATTCAATCAACCAATCACAAAATACAAAGAAAAAACATCTCAATATTTCAGAAAAATCCCTAATGAAAATCTCTTTCATATTTAGTCCACATTTGCTCATTCGAAAGATCCTGTTAAAATAGCAAAATCTTATTTCTTTCCAAATTTTCATTTTGTCCCTAGCCACAGAGACAAAAATTTCAGTTTCTACAAAAATATTCTTTTAGAAACAAAATCCATAAATAGTAGCCTAACTAAAACTTCTGAAAGAAAAATCCTCTATCATTCATTCAACATTCTCAGAATTCTTACCATGGAAGATTAAAATTCCATCCTTCAATTTTTAAAATACTTTTAAATAAAAAGTAATATAATTATTTTGACTATATTGACTCTTAGCATATGATTTTTCAGCATCAAAATAGTGATTTTTCTGACTCGTGGTGTTTAAATTTTGATAAAAATTTCAAAATTAATTTTTCGAATTGGTTCTTAAGTTGGTGGTCAGTCCATGGCCTTATCTTAGAATTGTTTCCAATTAATTTTCAACAAGATTTTAATTTATTTCTAGAAATATACAAACCCTCACCAATTGAGGTTTCTTTTCCACAAATTATTGATTTACAAGTAAATTCAAAATACCTTGGATTTCAAAATGGCAATACTCAATTGAAGATGGAATCCTCACAAGACAATATTATGTTAAATGGTAGGATAAATTCGATACCCTACAAATCATTGCCTCCATTAACCACGAATTTGCAAGTATCCACCCTCAATTTAGATTGACAAAAAATCCTTTTACCCAAGCCACATTAAAAATTAATGAGCCTATTAAACAAGATCCACAAACCAAATCATCCGGTTCAAAATCATCTGAAGAACCCAAACCCGAGTCCAAACCCACTTCGAAGGGTAAATCAAAAGTCACAAAACTTAAATCTGAAATAAGGCAAGAATTGATCCGAAAAATACTTCTCATTTTGGAAGACAATAAATTTGACCCTAAGTCATCTACATAGTGAAGTCACCCAATTAAACCAAAGATCCAAACACCCCAATCATCTAGAAATGTTATCCTTCAGAAATTGAAGAATCGATTTGATGACATCACTCTCACTAATGGTGAAAAATAATTCACTATTGGCAAAATGCCATTGACGGAATCACCAATCAATCAAGAAACTTAAAATAATAATTCAGATATCATGATGGCCCTCCAACATAATGCAATGGTCATTATAATCTTCAAGACAAGCAATAATGATCTTTTCAAAATACGTCAACAACCAGGTTACAAGCGTCCAAGATAACAATTATCAAAAAACGACAATAGTGCCCTCTCCATAATAAAGCAACAATCAAGACATGAAGAGCGAGATAACAATTATCGAGGAATCTTTATAATTTATCTTTTTCTGTAATAATTGTACTAGTTATCAAATAATTAGGCAACTATTTATGCCTTCTCTTTTGTAGTCTCTTCTCTTTCTTCAACATTAATTAGTGATCAGAGCACTAATTAATCATTGCCAATTAGTTTTCTTCAATCTTGTAAGCTTTGATCTTACTTTCAAATAACAATTTTATTGTTTGAATTTTTGCTTCTCTTAATACCCAGTCTTTAATTTCTTAAATTATATGCAATTCCGCCTCTTTTGCAAGAATTCAAATATATATGAGAGAGACGTGGAGAGAAGAAGAGAGAGAGAGATTACTTACCAATTTTGAAGAAAATACAGTGATTATAGAGATTACTTACCTATTTTAAAGGAGATTTCAAAAACAAAATCTTGATCGAAGCCCTTAATAGACGTCATGCAATCCGAAATCCTGAAAATCTCTCAAGGTTCTATTTTTTTGGTATAATGGAAATTGAAGTTCAAAACGTTGCCTAATAAAGAGGGTCCTTCATTTTCCGTGAGTTTTTATTGGTTTTTTATTTATTATATGTTAATTAAGGGTAGAATATATAATCTCTTATTTGTTTTATGGGTCCATTTACAATGACTATTTTTATTATTATGAAACTACTTGTCTATTTTGTATTACTATACTAAAATGTTGCTAGTCCGGTTTAAAGCCCAAAAAAATTGTTGAACTAACAACAATTTTAAAGAGATGCACCAGAACATATCAGTTGGCTGATACTTTTATAGCCCATATATTATATAACCTCCCCCAACATATTACTGAAAAATAAAAATAAAAAGTCGATAAATGTTAACAAAATAAATCAGCAGAACCTAAAAGAAGATATATTCAAAGATCATTAGAAATAAAAGAACAAATGGTTGTGGTAGCAAAAGCATAAGTGCAGTAAAGAAAAACATGATCCATCGACTCTATATCATGTTTACATAAAGAAAAACATGACACTAATGTGATCCTTTTGGCTTGAAAGAGGTCCATGGTTGGAAACCTATTAAGAAGAACTCGCTAAATAAGTGTTGAATGAGATGAAGGGATATAGGAAGATCAAATATGAGCGGCTTAGAAAGGCTTTCCCCGGAGATCAGTAAAATGAAGATAAACTTACTTATTAGTAACGTTCCCGAGGCAGATGGCATCCAAGCTAAAATGTCCAGAAATGCGCATCCATCATAGAAGTCGTGATGAGATGAGCCACAACCATAAATTTATTGTAGAATTCGATTCCAAAACACCATCAGAAGTAAGTAAATATGAAACAAGCGTTTAAATTACATCTCTCTATAGGAATTTGCATCATATCAATCAACAAGCTGCCTAACCAATTATCTTGCTAAAATTTTAATTTTGAGTGAGTGCGTACTTATAATCCATTTACATTTAGAAAGAAGAATGAAATTAATCAGAACGAAAAACCGACCAAATGGATGAAAAAATATAATAATGTCGTCCCCAAATCAAAAGAGATGAGAATCTTAAACGAAGATACACATATACAAAAAGGTCCTAAGTAATAAGCTTCCATGTAAGCTTTCTTAATAAGGCACGATTTATAGTACTCAAATTTTTAATACCAAGACCTCCAAGAGAAGTAGGAGATAACAATTATTCTAAGCCATAGTCACAGATTTTCGCTGATCTACCAAGCCCGTCCAAATAAAGTTACAAATTCTCTGGTTTAATTTCTTTAATAGACCCATTGGCCATTTATAAATCATGAAAGAATGAAAAAACATGGAGTGAATCATCGAGTTGACAAACAAACACGACCAGTAAGAGAGAGAGTTATGTGTTATTTATCCACTTTTATTGTTTTTATGCCAATGTTAGTGACTGTATATAACTCCAATTATTCATGGGATGGGAAGGAGTAGGACTTGCTTCATATGGACTTGCTTCATTTCTAGTTTACACAACAGGCAGATAAAATAGCTATAAAAGCTATGCATGTCAATTGAGTATATGAATTTGGATTAAGCTACTTGGATTTTTATGTCGTTTTACTCTCTTTCAAACAGTAGCTTTTCAACCATTTTTACTTTTGCAATTCTTGAAGCTCTTGGAATTTCTTGGATTTCTTGCAATTTAATTGAAGATTGAGGGCCATAACTCTTTTAGTATAAACTCATTAATCTAAATCTTTTGTGAAGAATTTATATTAAATAGTTTTAGGAGAATTAAATGGTTTTATAAGGTTGGGATGTTTAAGCTGGTAGATCTGTTTAACATGTTGCTAACTATAAAAATTTTATAGTTCAATATTGAATTCGCTAAAAGTGCAACATTTGGTCTCAATAAAAGTGTAAACAATTGGTCTCAATAAAAGTGTAAACAATTGGTCTGTTACACTTTGGTGAGCACTAGATTTGGATTCTTGCCGTTGCTCAGCAGCCAAAAGAGATGTTATCTCTAAGCCATGCTTTCAGATCTGAAAGGCTAAGATCGGTTATCTAAAAAATGGTTTTTTTCATTTACACAAAGTCAATTCAGATCTGGGCTACCAGACCAGATCAGACGGTCCAATTGATTTAGGTCAGTTTAATGCATAATGAAAACTAAAAATCAATTAAATGATTATTTGTTATATTTTCATTAAATTTTTTAATTTTCATATTTATAATTTTCATGATTTTATTTCCTTGATTAGGTAAGTTTTTAAGACGTTATGCTTAAAATAAGTACCAATTATAAGAGTATATTACGTAGGAGTGATTTTAGGATATTTCTCTTAGGGTTTCTGTAATTCTAATTTTTTCTAGGTTTCTTAATTTTACTTTTCCCATTTAAGTCTTTATAGCCCTGGAGATATTTTTTAGATTCCAATTTTAATAATATTTCGTAGTTCTCATTTTTTATCCAAATTTCAGTATTCTTATGAGAATCAATGAATCGTTTATGCCTATTTTTTATATTTGTGCATGGATCGATGGACTAATGTAAGGTTGTATCCAATTTTTCGTGCGAATCTTTTCATTGAAGCTTCCGCTGCATCATTTGATATAGACTCACGTTCAATCCTGACAGCTTACTGCCAAGGAGACATCCAACCAACAAGGTACCCATAAAAGAATCCTATGAACGTGACTGTGTGATACAATTGGAGTAACCAACAAAAAATGGGACCAATTGGCTACGTGCTTGGCCAACTAAAATCAACATCAAAATCGTAATCTCATGTGGTTCCTGACGTTCATAATGTTAAGGGTACTAATTTGATTAAATAACCATGCCAGTGGAAATACTGTAATTATTAATGGTAAGGTTGGAAGAATTAGTTCCAAAGGCAGTTAGTTTGACTGTTTGACCTACTTATGTTAGCCTTATATATACTATGTGTACTTCTCTGTTTAAGGTTAACAGTAATAAAAGGATTATATTCTCTCTCTCTCTTATTTTCTTCTTCTCTTCTTGTTTACTGCTTTTGTTTCTCCTTCTGTCAATTTCTCTTCATGGTATCAGAGCCATAAGTGACTCATGTCCATGGCTGAAGACTCTACCATTACATCTCAATCTGAGTCTCGCAATCTTCCGCCTACTCACGCCCCTGCTTCTAAAAAGAATCCCAATCAAACCTAGATTCAAAATCAACCCTTCTTGCTTCTTCCTCAGTTACTAATGAGACCAATACACCGCTTCAATCCCCTATGTTTCTGCTGTCAAATATTTGTAATCTTATATCCATTAGACTCGACTCATCATACTTTATATTGTAGAAATACCATATCTCCTCCACTCTCAAGGCCCACTCTGTCTTTGCCCAAATCAGTTTCTCGTAGATGAAAATGGACAGACCATCGTTAATCCAAGATTCATTCTCTGGACAACTTAAGATCAGACAGTCATCACATTGATCAATGCTACCCTCTCACCAATTGCCCTCTCATATGTCGTCAGATGCAGTACTTCTAAGGAAGTTTAGAATTCCACTGAGAAAATGTACTCTTTAGTTTCTAGAACCAACATCTTGCAATTAAAATCTGACATTCAATTTGTTTCAAAGAAGGCGAATGGGAGTATTGATACTTACATTCTGAGAATTAAGGAGATGAAGGATAAATTTGTTGTTTATAAATGTTGAATAAATCTGTGTACTTATCTATTAACTTACTCTTTGTTTATAAATGTTGCAAAGATAATCATAGTACTTTATTCTTTGATGAATCTTATTTCTTAATTTAGGACAAGTCCACGAGTCAAATTCTTTAGAGACGCCCCCAGTAAAAATGGACTTTATCCAATCAGTTACGCCATGTTTGTTCTTCAAAAGAATGTTAAACTGCCTACTTCTGTTGCCTTTATAGGATCTAGAATATTTGATTTATTGTTACATAATAGGCATATACATGCTTCTAATTCTGTAATTAGAAGTATCTTGAATAATGAAATGTACCTCTGAAGTTTATGTTGAGAATAAAAACTGCATATGTACTAGTTGTCTTGTGAGTAAAATGTCAAAGCTTCCATTTCCTTTATCTCAATGTCAATCTTACACTCATTTGAACATTATGCACAGTGATGTATGGGGCCCTCTCCAGTTTCTTCTATTAAGGGTTATAGATATTATGTGTCTTTTGTTAATGACATTTTTAGGTATACTTGGTTGTTTCTCATGACTCTAAAATCTGAAGTTTTTCCTATCTTTCAAAAATTTAAACTCTTTGTTGAGAATTTATTTTCTGTCAAAATTAAGAATCTAAGAACTGATGGAGGTGCTGAATTTACTAATCTTGCCTTTGAATATTTCCTTGTTAAGTATGGCATATTTCATCAAAAATCTTGTCCATACACTCCTGAACAAAATGGTATAGTTGAAAGAAAGCATAGACATATTGTAGAAACTATTTTGGCCTTATTTAATATTACATCCTTACCTCTTCAGTTTTGGTTTAATGCATTTTCTACTATTGTTTTCTTGATAAACCGCATGCCTATATCTATTCTTGGTAATAAACCTCCTTTTGAAGCTCTTTTTAACAAGATCTCTGACTGTAATCATCTCAAGGTCTCTGGGTGTGCATGTTATCCATGCCTAAAATCTTATAACTTAAACAAACTTCAACCCAAAACCATTGAATGTATTTTTCTTGGTTATGCTTTGGAGTTCAAGGGATATATGTGTTATTATCCTATCTCTAAATGGTCTTATACTTCTAGAAATGTTATTTTTTATGAGAAAGTGTTTCCCTACAAAAGGTTACTTGAAAAATCCTCTTTCAATTCGGATACAGCTAGTGCTTTGTTAAGACCTCAAGGTAATTCTTTGATTCTCCCTGTTATAAATGATGCTATTGTTCAGTCTGTTGTGCATCCTGTTGCTAAATCTAGTACAGATCAAAATCATGCTATCACTACTGTTTCTCAAGAAAAACATAACAATTGTGATATTATCAATCAAACCACATCCGATAAACATGTTGCATCTAATGTTTCTGTTTTTTATAAACATTTGCCTAGTTCTGAATCTTCAAATCTGAATTCTATTTCTGACATTGAATATTCTAATATTTCTGACAGATTAACTAGTGATGTAAATATTAAGCATGTTTCTTCTCATTTACTATCTGCACACATAGGTAACACATAATCTTCCATAAATAAGCACCCTATGCATAGTAGATTGAAGTCTGGAATATTTAAGAGAAAAGCTTTAGTTGCTTCACAATTATCTAAGTCTATTGAGCCATCCAACTTTAGTTCTACCTATAAACATCATGCTTGGATTAAAGCCATGCAAGAGGAATTTAAAGCTTTGCAAAACCAAAAGACTTGGTCTTTGGTTCCTTTACCTAGAAATAAGAACTTAGTTAGGTGTAAACGGGTGTATAGACTTAAATACAACCCTGATGGCAGCATAGCTAGGCACAATGCTAGAATTGTTGCAAAAGGTTTTCATCAAGAGGAAGGCTTAGATTATACTGAAACTTTTAGTCCAATTATTAAAAATCCAATTGTTAGGATCATTATCTCACTTGCTGCTCAGTTTAACTGGCCTCTTAGACAATTAGATGTCAAAATGCCTTTTTACATGGTTTTCTTATAGAGGAGGTTTGGAACAACCTACTAGATTTTTCAGTTTTACCTATCCTAATTATGTGTGCAGGTTACATAAGTCCCTCTATGGGCTTAAACAAACCCCCAGAGCCTGGTTTGATAGGTTTGCCTCTCATTTTATTATCATTGGCTTTGTTGCTTCTCAGGTCGACACATCTTTGTTTGTTAAAGCCGATTCTCATGCTATTATATATTTGCTCATTTATGTTGATGATATCATTCTCACTGGCACAGATAACACCTATATTAACACTCTGGTTCACACACTGAAATTAGATTTTGACATGACAAATCTTGGTAGTCTTAGGTACTTTCTTGGTCTTGAAATCAATAGATCCTCTGCTGGTATTTTCATTAACCAACATAACTATGCTCTTGATTTACTTATCAAATTTGGTATGGCATATTCCAAACCGTGCAATTCTCCATGTTCCACTAAAAGTCCTTTCTATAAGCATGTTGCCTCTCCCTTATCTGATATCACTGAATATAGACAAATTGTTGGTTCTTTATAGTATTTAACATTTACTAGACCTGATATCAGTTAGCTACTAATCGTGTTTGTCAATTTATGCATGCTCCTACTTCTACACATTTTTCTAATGTTAAAAGAATTCTAAGATACGTTGCTGGAAAGCTGTGAATTCGAACTTTTTGGTATTTTCCGTTTCTTCAGATGATATGATGGGTCAATCATTTGCTTCATTGGTTCCAACGGTGGCAGCTGCGGAATCTGCTATTGGGTTAGCCATTTTCGTTATTACTTTCCGAGTCCGAGGTTGCCAATTGCGGCAGCAGACTCGAACCGATCGTTTGGAGTGAAGGCGAATATGGGCAAAAGGCTTTAAGTTGTCGACCACAGACGAGGCTAAGATCTATCGCGAATTCAAAGCTGGGAACAAAGCGGGGAGATATATTAAAATAAAGGAACGACATTCTGTTTAAACATGGATCTCTTCAGCTTCAGGCATTCAGTGATGCTGACTGAGCTGGAGCACCATCTGATAGAAGATCTACCACAGGTTTTATTATCTTTTTAGGTCCTAATCCTATTTCTTGGTGTGCTAAAAATCAACCTGCTGTTGTTAGATCTTCTACTGAGGCCAAATATAAAGCCTTGGCTAATACTGCTGCTGAATTAAGTTAGATTAGACAACTTCTTTGTGTTTTGCATCTTTATTTGACTTGTCCTCCTACTTTATTCTGTGATGATACTTCTACTATGGCCTTGACCTCCAATCATGTTTGTCATGCTAGGACTAAACGTATTGAAATTGATTTTCACTTTGTTAGGGAGAAAGTGGTTAAAAAGGATCTTCTAGCCAAGCATGTTGAGTCTTGTCTTCGGTTGGCTGAACTCTTCAACAAACCTCTTTCTACACCTCAGTTTAGTTTCTTGAAGAACAATCTGATGCCCTTAGTACCAGGGATCAGTTTGAGGGGGGATGTTAAGGGAACTAATTTGATTAATAACAATGCCAGTGGTAATACTGTAATTATTAATGATAAGGTTGGAGGAATTAGTTCTAATGATAGTTTGTTTGTTTATAGCCGTTTGACCTACTTCTGTTAGCCTTATATATACTATGTGCACTTCTCTGTTTAAGGTTAATAATAATAAAAGGATTACTTTCTTTTATTTCTCTCTCTCATTTTCTTCTTCTCTTCTTGTTTACTGCTTCTGTTTCTCCTTGTGTCAGTTTCTCTTCACATAACAGTCTTCTACTATAGGAGTTTCTTGATTGGATTTGTATTTTTTAAACAATTATTTATTTCTAAGCAGTCCCAAAAGATAAGAAAGTGGTGTGAGTGGCTATAAGATTGAAAGGCAGAGCTACAACATGGTGGCAAGCCTTTGAGGAGCATGGGAATGGAGACTTTTCACCAATTGAAAATAGTGATTGCCTTGAAATGAAGTCAATAAAACATTCAAATAACCATTTAGTGAAGTACCAATTAGAGAATGATGAACTGCCACCAAAAGAAATTCTTCAATTATAGGTTGTCATTCCATAAGAAAATGTGGGTTTTATTTGACTTGAAGATTTTCTTTTGATACGAGATTTCTATCTAGATGTTAGTCCTAAATTGTGGAATAAATAATTATCCCGGACCTACACCGAGTTATTGACAATAATTCTCAAATATCGCATGACATAATTTGATAGAATGGGACATGATATAATAGAAACCAAAAAAAAAAAACAAGGCAATCAAAGATCGAAATGAATCCTACACAAAATTCGGTTCATATGTAATTGATCATTAATGTTCATTTCAAATATTTTATCATGTAAAGGGGGATATTTCAATTTTGACCACGAAACTCGATGACAATTTTTTCAAGTCGGAGAATGACGCATGATGAAAAATAAGAATCAATTATATGAATATATTCTTATATTTTGTAAGTTTCAAAATTATATTTTTCATGATTTTATTTTCTTGTTTGGCTGGTTTTTGAGGATTTAATGCTTAAAAGTTGGTATAGTTATTAGATTTCAGGTTTAATAATACTTCAGAGAGATTTCTCATTTTCTCTAAATTTTTTATATTCTTCCGAGAATCAACGAATTTCTTATGTCTGTTTTTCTAATACTCGTGTGAAAATTAGCAGACTAATAGAAGGTTATCTCTGATTTTTCGTGCGAGTCTTTCTCACAGGATACATTGATGTTTTCCTACACGAAATACAGTATGTTGCTAGCTGTAATACCAGGTGTGATCTCAAGAAATTAATTGCAACCAAAATGATGTTTCATGTGAGTTTGACAGTAGTTTATTTGAAAACACTTTAACACATTATTTTAAAGGCATTTATTTGACAAATTTGTCGTTAAAACATATTTAGATATTTCAAAACAACTCTAAAAGAAACACTTATTTAAGTGTTTCCTAAAATGATTCAAAATATAAAAGAAATATGCTTTGTAACATAATCAAGAGTTTTGTAAAAGAAAATTAGATGAAATAATATTTAACCAAAATCATAATATTTCAACGACTTATTACAGTAATGACCACTCCCAAAACACTCTTCGATAAGCCACAAAACTACAATCTGCATCTTAAAAACATGTACTAAGTAGTCTCGAATTGTAGGGAATCATAGTTTGTGGAAGGAGCATAAGAAAAAGAAAGCATAGAGAGAGAGAAAGGGGTCTGAACACAAAAACAGTACAGAAATTGGAAGAGAGAAGAAACCCATCCCTGCAAAGTGGTTTTGGAATAGTAAAAGATCCAACTTCGAAATGTTTATGAGCTTACGGTAAAGTTTTTGGTTGAGACTGGATGAATGTATATCAAGAGAAAGAACAATAAAGTACAACATACAAGTAAACTTAGGATTTGCTATAAATTGACAACTTTTACAACCACATTCTTCATTTACAACAATTTTCGGTTTGGTAAGATTGAGCCACATGCTCCTATTGACAATTAGTTTTAATTCACAGAAAGCAAATTGATCAACCAAGATTCGAAAAATTTACCGACAGAAAACAAACTGTAGTGTTGTCGCCTATTTGAGTAATTTGAGTAAAGCGATCCATTTGACAATCCTCTTCTGGATCCGTGTTTTATTGCACAGACATAGCGGTAGAAGGGATAAACCTCATGAGAAAGCTTGAGAGAGACCAAATGCAGATTACCCCAAGACATTGAAGGACGTTCAGAAGTGTCCCCAAAGAGTTGTTTATTGCCAAATTGTGTGCAGTCATTTCGGCACCTTTAATGGTAAAGGAAAGGGCTGTCACCAGTTGCGCTGCTCTATTCAGTTGATGCAATCTATAAACCTGTTAGAACAAACAGATTATAGACTAAGAATCTGAACGCAGATAGGAATATGCTAATTACTATTGATTAAACTGAAAGAAGGTTAACATTAATCAAAGTTTCTCACAAACTCCTTTACGTTCTTAGACCCAAAAGAACAAACTGAAAAAAGAAAGATGTTAAAGATTGTTTAATCGGTAACCAACTGAAAAGAAAGCTTGGAAACAATATTGGTTAGAGAAAGTTGCCCTTACTTGGAAAATGATTGGAATTGCAGGCCATGAGCGAGACTTCTTATGTCTCGCATACTGTTCAAATGCAAATTGGACGACTATACCAACCAGGTACGGAGCAAGAGTAGCAGAAGCTGCAGGGCCAGTCCATGGCCAGACCAAACCCATTGTAACCATAGGAATGATAAGACTAAGTACAAGAGCAGCGACTGAAGAGATTCGCTGTCCCAATTGAGGGTTCAAGGTACTGTAATTGCTTGCAATGGAGTCAGGATTGGTGGGCCTCGTCACAAGGTCTATTAGAAGAAGAAACACGGCAACACCACAGTAGAAAAGTGCTTCGGTGAAGAACAATATCAGAAAATCTGCAAGTAAAACAAATTTACGTTACATCTTAGGGGATAAAGCAGACGTGATTAAAAACTTAAAACATTAGATAAAGATAATACTCAACAAACTCACACCGTAGTATGTTACGACATGCCAAAGTTTTAGAATCACCACACTCAATACAAAAAGTTGGAGCGATTACAATAGTTGGTTTGCCGACTCATCTACAATATATCAATTACCATAACCTCCTAATTTCTCTCTGTTTGCCATCTCTGTTGAACTGATTTCCAGGCCTACTACCGGATATTAATATTGGATATACATTTCATAGTTACACAAGGGCACTACCATAACTTCCTAATTTTCTCTCTGTTTGCCATCTCTGTTGAACTGATTTCGAGGCCTACTATATCAAAAATGGATATACATTTCAAAGTTACACAAGAGCACTACATAAACCTGGACTCCAGGCTCAGCAAATATTTTTATTAATATACCATATTGTAAAATCCCTATAAGTCAATCATTGTTTTGTTTCACTTTAATCCCTCTTAGCCTCTAGTAGGAAAGATGGATTTTTTATCTCCTGCATAGTGGAATCTACCTTCGTATACAAAGGCCTAAAACCATGAAGAGAGAGAGAGAGACACTTAACCGTTCGTCAGTAAAAACTGGTAGGATGGAAGCAAATGACAAGTGATACCTAGCAGGGTATGTACTAATGCACAAAACAAAGGAAAAGGAAAGGAAAACCAATACCGCCATCCAAACAGAATCATGTCTTGAATTTACCTTCTAGCTACAGTACAATACCTATTTCTTATATTTATATCTGAGGCTTTTCCTAAGAGGTACCGGGATTCGTTTGAGGAATAAAGAAGAAAAACTATTCCCAAGATAAGAAGTGAACTGACCTGTCAACAAAGAGTCCTCAAAGACAGTTGCAAGTACTCTGCGTAAATAAAGCGAGGGGAAAATGAAAGAAGCTACAAGGACAGCTGGACCAATTAACCATAAGAAGTTCTTTTGCATGCTCTGTGGAATAGATATAGGGGGTCCATCTCCTTCTTTATAAGGACGGTCATAAAATGAGATTAAACCTGGTTTCCCAGCAGACCTCTCAAAGTGGACGTATGTATTACTAGCAGGAAAGAAGTCCTCCTCAGTAGAATGGTGACTTTCTTGCTCTGATGCAACTGAATTAACCTCAGTGAATTGAGACTGGTCCTCCAAAATAGCAAAGAGATTATTTGTCCTCTTTAAGAACTTCCACCTGGACTTTGGCATTCCATGGACAAACTTGCTTGACTCAACTACCCACAATAGTAGGTTTGTCAAGGGCAGAAGAAAAATATTAAACAAAATATTCTTTTTAATTTAATAATATAAACAAAATATTTTTTATGAAACTAGTATTGAACATCGTAAAGCTACATATATTTGGAATTAGGGGATAAAACATAATGAAAAGCAGAATTGGAAAGAGCAATTCCTCTCAGGATGATGAATCAGATAAATCAGATTGTATACAAATGAAATCAGATATGGTGGCTGTGCTTGTGTCAAACAGGTACCAATGAATCCTCTCCTATTTAACCGACTTTCAAATAAAAATTACAAAATTTAAGAGGGATAAAAACAGAGTTTTTTAGCAGAGTATGCTGCAACTTAATAACGCTGTTGGAACTTAGAGTATAATGAACATCAAAAGCTACCTTTAGCATATCTTAGCTGCTGGGAATCATGCTGGCTGTCATACCATCTTTGAGTTAAACTCAACTGGACATTAAAAAAGGAACGCATATCAATTAAAGACTTCCCTTCAGAGCACTTTAAATAGTAGTACAGCGCTAGAGTAACAGATTAAAAACTTTCAAAATTTCATTTTGAATCATAAAATTCTTCCAGATAATGATGATAAATATAAAGGGCGGAGTGATCTCAATTTGTGTCGGCTACTATACTTGATGACACAAAAGCTAAAAAGCAACAAGAGCAGTGGCATATGTTCGCTAATCACTACTCATGTACAAAATAAATTTAAACAGGGCTGTTACAAAAATGAAACTCATGTTTCCGTTTCTTACTGAGATTATAACTTGTAAATGAAATTATAGAATAAAAATGGCAGAGCACGTGAACTACTCAAGCAGGAGATGTCCTTAACGAATACGTGCAATCTCCATTAAACTATGACCCAAATCTCGCATAAACCTACTAGGAAGCACAGAAAACTTCAGATTCCCGTTGTTAATGGAGAAAAAAGTTATGCAAAAATAACTATTTTTTAGATAGTAATTCAGCAAAGAACTATTCTCACCTTGCAAGAGACATTCTACTCATTCGGTAGGTAAAACTGTCAATTCTGAGATTTCTTTAACACTTCAAAAGAAAAATTATGAGCTATTTCAACCATCGATTACACCTCGTTTACATAAAATACTTGGATTTTTTCAGGAAGAACGGAGTAACTACAGAACTCCCGAGAAATAAAATATGTGATTAATAAGCACCTGGAAGCTCCTTCTGGTATGAGAAGGAGATGAAAAAGAAGCGGCCAGACAAGAGAATAAAGCACCGATTTTAACTGCCATATCTTTGAAGCAGGAAATAAACAGTCGATGGTTTATAACGCTAACCCATGACGGATGCCAAGCGTTCGAATTTTCTTTGGTGAGAAAGCAAATGTGGTAAAGAGATGGAAATCGACGACTCTGAGGAGTAGGTTGAGGGAGGGGGAGAGAGAGAGAGAGAGAGAGAGAGAGGCTTTTGTTTTTGCTTTTATTTGTGGGCTCAGACGGCGGGGTTTCTCTCTCATGTGGATAAATTTTGAGAGCTCATAGAAATTAGATTAGAATATATTGTTATTTTATTTGTAAGAAAAACTAAAATATACTTCTAGTTTATCTAAAATATAAACTATTTTATAAATTTATACCTTTCTTTGTAGTTTTAGAAACTCTAAAGTGCAACCATTTGTAATAATTTTCAGTTAAATATTACGTAAAACGCATGTGAAGTGACTAACTTCCATGACACTTTTAACTGTTATAGATTTAGTAGAATTATTCTTCTACGTGGAGAAAATGTTTGGTACATCTAAAATAATTAATAATCAATATTAATTTATATTATCAATTATTATATATCTAAAAATATTATATTTTATTTAAATTTAAAAGAGAAAAAATAAATAGATTTTTAAAATTCATAAAAAAATGTAATCGTTTAATTAATGATACGTATGAATACTGAATATTCAGTAAATTATCAGAAATTTTTATTCAGCTCATATTTGCACTTTTTATTCGGTGAAGGCATTAGCTCACCTTCAGTGAACTCTGGTTTCTTCAAAACAATGGTGGAAGCAAGGAACGTAAAGGCGGTTTTCACTAGGCATGATCATCTTAATGATTTTTTGCTTGATCAACTCTTTGCCAAATATTTCTAACAAATTGACCGTCCTGCGACTATAAAATAGTCTTGTGGCTGCCATTGTGTTATATTTTCAAACCTTGTGTTTTTAAAGATGGTGCTAAAATCATATAATTCCCCCAAAAATTACAAAAAAAAAAAAGAAATCAGGGTTTGTGTGACAGTTTATTATTTTTTTTATTCAGCTCCATTCGAAACTTGCATCCATCTCTTTAGTTCTTTTTCTTATCCCAGGTTCGATCATCACTGGAATACGCAAGCCTCCATGAATGGGGCGTTCCTCCATAAGTTTGAATCCAAATCGTATCCCTAGTGAAAGTATTATTGCTATTTAGGGTTGTGTAAAATGGAGGGATAAAAATGGCTGGAATGAGCTACACTTCTCGCAGAAGGGAAGATTATGAAACGGACTGAATTTTCCGTTAATATCAACACCGAAACATAAGTACCAAAAAAAGTACAATAAAATATGAAAAAATAAGGGGTATAATTTGTATTTTAGGTAAACTACAAGGGTATGTTTTGCATTACCAAAAAAAGTAGTACAAGATGAGTTGTGCTATGGGTATTTCCTAAGCCCCCTCTAGAAAGTATACACGTCTTGTTCCTCCTATTAAGACCTCGAAGTCTCTTCCAGATCAATCTTCGTGACCATAGGTCTGACTTGGTGGAGCTGCCACATGGCCCAGTAGTCGGGCTCGAGGTCTAGTTACTCAGACCAGAGTTGGAAGTCAGGACAGATTGAACAGGAGCTAAGAGGGGAACACCTCAGAGTTGTTGGGACGAGACCATAAGCTCGGGAATCTAGTGTTTGAGTCTTCAAGTTTGGATAGTTCGGGAGATCACACACACGTCATTTTAATCATTACAGTCAAAAGTAAGTTTTCATGTGCCCAACGTAATTGGATCCACAGTCCTACAATCCAATCATAACTCTCCATGTTAGACATGTCCCCCTCATTTATGTCAGTTTAGTGGGAATGATTTGACATTAAACTTCATCTCCCTTCTCAACCAGTGAGAATGATTTGACAGCTTCTTTAAACTTCTCATACATGCCTCCATTATAAATACCTCGCCCTCCAAAATCAAAACCGAATTACTCATACACATCTAACTTAAGTTTTGGAAGCCCTTAAAGTGAGTAAACCACCTCGAGTCACCCTTTTTCTTTAGGTTTTTTTATTTTTGGTGTGCAAGATAACAACACATGAACGTGAAAGACGTCTACTATTGAGATTTCAATATCAACAAATTATATATTGATTAAACTTTCACTCATATTATAAAGTCATATTTAAGTCATAATATCCTTAATCTCTATAATCTCTATAAATTGTGTAGCTTTTGACGAACCAAAAAGAATATAATGTTTTTCTCCTTTTTTTTTCCTCTTTTACAAAAAAGCAGTCATGGAAACAAGTTCAATGTATTGATCTTTTTCTCTCTTTTCCTAGTCAATTTTTTTTTACATATTAAAAAAATGGTAGGAATTGTTACCGATATTAGAGCTAGCACTTAATAAACGACATTTCAATTAAAAATCACAACCATATTCTGACCTTCGTAGTTCGTACCAATCGCTACTTTATAATTGTTGTGATGTAATCCAGGAAACTACTTATCATTGTTTCCAAGAGACAATTGCAAAATAATAAAAGAAAAAACAAAAACCATACTCAGAGATGGAGAGGACCTTGCAAGATATAATCATGCATGTCCAAATCCAAATCCCATTGATGACAAAGTCTGAGGTAAAAATGATTCCATCACATAATGGGACCCAGAAGAACATAAGCAAGCAGCAGCAACTGAACACAAACAAAAAGAATTATAATAATAATAATAACCTCTTAAAACAAAATACAGCCTTACAAGTATGGCAAAAGCCAGAAACCTCTGGTTGTTATGACGCTTTGACTAAAACCAATGTTACCGATAACCCCAGCCTAAAAAAATGGGTTGGCCAGCTCCTACATGTCTCAAGGAACTAAGATTCTCAGCTTTTTGTGTAAATTGAAAAGACTTTCTACAGATTACAACAACAAATCTAAATGAGATTAGCCCTCTTTAAGAATCTGATTGTCCTGCAGTAAAATGGCCATATCGATTCAACAAAATCAAGATACTTCTCTACAATACACTCTTCCAATTCTTTGAACTTCCTTCTAGATAGTTCTTTGTAGTCTAGGTTCTTAATATTTATTATAGGTTGCCAGAGTCGAGCTCTTACTTCTTCCTTGAGTTTCCCAGATGCGACATAGCTATAAGCCACCTTGTAGTAAGTGGGAACGTTCTTCACTATTTTAACCGTCTGCTTAAAGGTGAAGACGTAGAGCGAGCACAACCAGTGAAGCATCTTGATGTAGAGAGCGAGAATGAAGGGCCCAATAACCCACAGTGGAGTCAATTCCTTTGAAACTACAGCCCCATAAAACACATTCACTGCCAGGTACAAAGGGATGCTGCAGTTAACAAGAAAAAAACAGTACATTAATTGTTTGATGATGAATTGATTTGACACAAAACAAAACAATCATCAGATTCTACATATTATCAAAATAATTCCGTTAAGTTGCAATGATATTGCCAATGATGCGTGGAGTCTAAGTTCAGCAGATAGAAAGTATTGATTCAAGATAGAAGTATCTTGATTTTGTTGAATCAATATGGCCATTCACCACTTTCAACATGTTCAATAAGTTCAATGTTCACATACCAAACTCAACAATCGATAATATGCAAGACTTTATCCTAGTTAGATAGAATTGAGTCTATTGACAGTTTAGTCCTTTGAATAAAAGTCAAATTCCAACAATTATCTAAATGCAATAACAAGCACGAACTACTTAGAAATCATGGGGGAACAGGTGAACCCCAACACCATAACCCCAATTATAGAACAGTGTACACCATGTATCATGACATATGCAGTCCACAAGCAAGATCAATGAAAATCTTGAGACAAATAAAAAGAGAGCGAGATTCTGGTACTCACAATATCATTAGAGGTATCTTTATCATTGTATCTAGACCCAAAAAGTAAAACCAAAACACCTTTAGGATGTTAGCTCTTCCCTTATCATGAGACTCATGTTCAGTTTCTAATATCTCCCTCGTGGGGAGTTCTTCTAAAATCCCATCAACCTTTTGACTTGGTGGGTGCGAGCACAACACTGTCAACCATTTCTTGAATAGTTTATGAATAGCAGGAGATGTAGCAGTGTCCTCATTTGTTTCAGAGGTATAGGAAAGTGGAATGTGATTTGCCCTGGGAGTTCTTGTCAAATAATCATCACCATCTTTGACCTTCACAGAATTCTTTGAAACCTTAGGCCCATTTGCCCTGCCTCCTGAGTCATCATTTCTAGTGCTGCCTTTGAAGGCTGAAAGTCTAAGAAGTTTAAATTTTGATGCACGTATATAAGGGGCCCCTACACTGGAAACAAATCTCTCATTTATACAATCAAGACCAATGGTAAGGTTGAGATGATAGATACGAGAATATTCTGTGTGCAGAGAAACTTCAACCAACTAAACAAAACCGAAAACAAGTTGAAAACTAGATTTGCAAAAAAAATAAAAAAAGAAGGATTTCATTTTATAGCTTTGCAGTTATCTGGCCAGAATCACATAGCAAACGACAGTATCATCCGTTGTTACAGCACAATTTGAATAGAAAAGGGAAAAGATCACAGAACTTGAGCATTAGGACAAAATTGTAAAGGGGTCCTAATGATGTTTTCTAATATCCTAGAACTATAATATGAATACGCTATTGGATCATGTCTAGCATCCATGCTGTTATGTCAGTGTCCTTTATAGATAGCAAAATATGCTAACAGCACATCACCCAAGTTGGATTAACTTCCAAGTAAACTTATTCACATTGATAAGAACAATCAACAAATTTTCAAAAGGAGTAAACGGGTCTGACCTTAAACTCCTGTTGTGCTTTAGTGATATAAAAGTATCTGCTCTGTCAACCATGCGAAGCAACGTCATATATTGCTTCCGCTTCATTCCCTTGCTCCATGATGAAGGCCTTGAGTCCAATGTTGCATAAGAAATCTTGAAACGCAACATAAAAACATAATGATAAAAAATGCACAAAAGGTTGAAATATTCAGAATACATGATAGTCTTTTTAATTCAATACACAGATTATACCATGCAATAAAAATTGTAGGAATGCAAAAAGATGGAAGCTTATAGCACAGCATGTACTTCACATTCTTTTACTAGGTTCACGAGAAGAAAGATAGTAACATAGAAGTTGAAGTCCTCATCATATTACAGATGGATTGGCATGCCTAATAGGTTATATGTTACAAGCAAATGTACAGGCATATTCTTGGCCTCTAATTCTTTTATTTAATTCTATTATCATCGTTTTCTTTCTCTTTTCTTTTAACCAAGACCAAAAATTTACCCGTCCACCTCCACAAAATTACTATATATACAGCACTCCTAGGTCTCTCCCTCTTTATAGCATTGGTTATTCCGTTATTGTTTATATGCATGTCTTCATAATGGAAATTCTGACAAACAAACGCAGTATTTTCACTTTTCATGACATAATGAGAAATTCGCAAACTACATACAAATGTTTCTTAACTTACACTTACCTGCATTTGATTAGTAACCAGTGCCATCTCCACCAAACCCCCAAATCATCTAATCAATAAGGCCTACATCACCAAAAAATGACAGAATCAACACTTGCTCAACAAGAATAAAATCGGATTATCAGCTACCACCACAAGGAATGGAACAGAGATGTAGTCATAACTAGGCTAGAAGTCTTCATTTTCTCAAGAACAACATATTAGCAAACGAAATACCGCAAATTTCTACGTAGACCCATCTTTCGGTTTTATCAACCAACAACAGATAAAAGCGAAATACCCCACACACACAAAACAATAGCTTAAAACATAAACGAAGTAAAAGAACCCTAAGAACGATGCAGAATAGAAGCACAAATGAGAATTCACACAAACCTGAGTACTGGAATTCATAAGCTCGTTGTATGAGAACCGACCTCTAAGACGGGATAAGAGTAAAACCCCTTTTATCCCAAAATTTAATTTCCAAGAGTAGTATATAAAAATAGGTAGAGCATGAAGAGGAAGGTACGGTGATATTTTAGACCTCTTTCTGAATTGTCCTTTTTTTCTCGATACTTAAATAAAGAGGACTTTAAGAGTGAAAAAAATTAAGATATTTTGATTTGTTTTAATGAAATCAAACTTCTTAAATAAGAAGAAAACTAAAATATCACCACGCTAGAACTTGATTTAAAAATTATAAATTTAAAGTTAAAGGAGTGTTCAAGACCTAAGAGAGTATGATCGTGGCGTCATGTGGGTGCAGTTACATGTGTGATTTAATCACAATAAATGACAAATATAACCTAGGAATGTGGAGGCTGAGATCTGAAGGGTAAAGGACAAGCACTTTAGTCAGCCTATGGAATATGACAAAATGTTCTTGAGAAGAAGAATTCAGATAGAATTCTTCAAGTCTAATAAGTAGAAAAATATCAAATGAAACAAAAGTGTCAAAGTCCTTTTCAATGAGGGGGAAGGCCTCTATTTATAGAAAAGCTTCGACATGGGATTCACTCCAATTAATCTCTCGACTAATTGACAGTGGACCCTACATAATGACACATCAACAAGCTTGTTGTGGTGGCAACGTGCAATCATCGTTGGTTATAATCATAATTGTGTGGGCCACGGTATCTATGGGGAAGATTCTCATGTACGCTACCTTTCATATTGTGCCATGTGTCACGTGCAGTGATCGGGAATTTGGGAAGGAAGAACACGGAGAGCCCGCCACATCGACGAGATTGGCAGTATTCGTTCGGAACCCATCCTGAGGGGTGTCCTAACAACTAAGTCACTTCCCACAATGAAAAGACGGCACATCCACGACCATTAAAGAGGTCATACTGTTGAAAGGATATACTTTCCAATACAGCGTAACCTCGTCCAAATCCTATCAGATCACAGCTCCCAAAAATGTTCCCAGGCAAAGGACTCAATTAAGTCTTTTATCATTTAACTTAGTGATTACAAGGATATGAACGAACACATAGAAAAAATAAATAATATAAGATACATTTTATGTCGGTTGGTCATTGACGTAGATCGAGCAATCACGTTGAAAAGTCAAAACTAACAGCTGACATTAGTTCATAGGAGTGACATGTGCCACATTAGTGAGTCAACGTCATAGCGGTCAACCATGTGGGTGATGGGGGTGCACCCATGTACATTAGACCCTTGTACAAGTTCAAATGTGTAATAGTTGAACTTGTATATAGTCTCGGTGTGTGTTGTGATCTTACTTAATGAGCCACCGAATTGTGAGATGTTCAACTTTGATGACGAATGTTTCTCCACTGAATTAGTCATATAAGATCATCTTTGTTGCTATAGCCCCCAACTAGATGTGATGATGTATAAATTACTTTCATTTTACCTCTAATAAGAGATGCAAGAAGTAGTTGACTATGACGGACCTCTCTCAATAAATAGTCTGATCATGGCAGCATTCATTGAAGAATGACTAGCCAAAAAGCATATATATACATATATATACACTAGCAATTCACAACCTTATGTTCAATGTTAGCACGAGATAGTATACATGATAATATATACCATATGCATGTTCATAATATGTTTTCAAATATACCTATGTATCATGACAAGTGAATAGAGCCAAACGATATTCTCTAACTATATCATACTTATATATGACACATAAAGTTCAATGATGTGTTCATATTCAACATTACTAGAGATATTTCATTAGAGTTACGAATAAATGTACTATCACTTTATGATATTAATGATCTGGAAGAATTGATCAAGAAGAACTCACTAAAATGAGTTTCACCAATTAGGGGCGTGACCAATGCAGCATATCAAGGTAACATTTTCCCCAAGAAACTAACCAGGGTGGAACTCATCAAGAAGTGGCTTGGCAGTGAATACGCATACCAAGAACATATGTCATAATGCTTAATGGGAAACATGAACTTTCAAATATGACGTTAGTGTAATTGTATATGTATGACAATAGATGTAACAAGTGCATGTTTGCAACATTTTTGCATTTCCGTGCGATATGATGATTGACAGAATCAAGTAGGTATATGTCATAGCCAATTTACTTGCATGTGAATGATAATGTTTGACAACATGTTTATAACCTTTACTAGTGGAGATAAAATCGCATTCAGTGATGCCATTTGGAAAGTTTCCAATTAAGTAAGCATAGATGTACTTTCAATGATAAACATAATAGTATGAACAAGACTTCCCAAGCAAACAAAATATTATTATCTAACATGTCATCCTCAGACGATTCAATCTTTAAAGGTGCACACACGTAGAAACTTGCATGATACTGTCTAGAAAGGCACATATATACATGAAAATATAATGAAATTACCTAAAAAGGAATATATATGTGTGAACATTTAAACAACCTATCATGGGCACACTTGATCATATATTCATTTTCATGTGTTGGCCTAATGGCGAAATGTCTACCAACTTATTTAAAGTTTCAATGAATTCTCTCCTTTCAATAAATCATATTTCAACACCCAAGTTCCACTTTTGGAGGAGAATTCATGACAGTGACTAAGTTTCGCATTTACATGCCCAGTCCTAAGTCAACCCTCGTGGTAATTTTCTCGCTACCCCGGGTGCACTTAACGTGAATCATCAACCCACTTGTTAAGGTGATTTTGTCATCACCGAGGCAACAATTGACCATAAATACTCTACTTAAGACATCAAACATGGTTATTTCCTATTACCATGGGTGTGCAGAACCAACATAAAAAATATTTTCTCTAAGTGGTATTGTAGACGCACTTAGAGGCGATCAAAAGCCATTTTCTAATGATCTCTGAGGAACCAGGTGGCTTTGAAGTCCATATAACAACAAATCCTTTCCAAGAACCCAGAAAATTCTCAAGGACAATACTGAGATATAAAAGTAAGGCGACGCCTTAGATGATGAAAGCTTGACTGTTTACTATACCACACATATGTTCTGCTCTAAAGGCTTATCAATGTTTACTATCATGAAAGTTTCATCATATTATCCTCGTTCTAATTTGTTCAAAGTCAAATTTTCCCCCTGTGCAAGTTTAGTGCGTAGCAACTAAACTAGTACATCTTCTTTATGCATGCCCATGATGTTACTTGATGAAGCCCTCAAATCTTGATAGGCACAGTTGTGATGGCAGGTATTACTTCTTAAAATTATTGTTTTCATTAGTTGAGCAGACACGTTTGTATTATTTTTGTAATCGGGAAACTTCTCGAATCAAGGAGGAACACAACAAGATTGGATAGTGTGAGGATGTAATATGATTTATGACACATAGTGTGTGATTGTGCTCTTTATGTTGAAAATTTGTAGTGTGTTGTAATCATGAGAATTTTTAAACCAAGTAGGAGCATAATGTGACTCATCCGGTGTATAGATACAATGTGATAGTGACTTGTCATGATGGCATGCGATCGGGGTACAACTGATCAAAATCATCATTTTGTAGTCTCAAGTTGGTGACACTGGTGCCATTACCATCACGAGGAGCTGCTATTGGTGTCAAAATATGGCACATATACTAGGCGTTTGTTTGATTCATGGTGCAGAGAAACCATCAAGGATCATATATTTTTCAGATCACACTTCGTTGTCGGAGTAGGAAAGTAGGAGCGTGGAATACATAAGTGTTGATTCAATATCGCTCTTACAAGACATGTGTGGTGACCCCTCCATATTTCCCATTACCATTAGAAATCATACCAAAGAAGTATCCGGTGACGAGAGTGGGTGGACTACATTTTTTTCATTTCTTCAAAGACACCACTAGTTCGACTAAAAATGAGTGAAGCAATGGAAGTTTAGAAATGCCCAAACTTTTGAAATAAGAAAATGGAACTAATTGGCCTTATTGCATTATGGTCGTTGCTACATGCTTCAAAGTAATGTCACCTCATGTTCTATTCATTGTATTATTATTGTCCCATGTTGCGTGTGAACTATGTTCACATTGTCAAACTTCCCAATTGTATGTGTTTGGGTCATTTCGTTGCTTCTTAGCTTAAATGGAACTTATGCTTGTTTCAATGTCAAATGGCTTCCCTTTAAGATGATGAAGCTTATGATGGAAACTAGATTGGAAAGATGACGGAAAGTCACTTTAGCTCTTGTATTCTTTGATAATCTGTATTGCCTCGTTGATCATGTTCACCATAACTCAAAATAATTATTAGGATGTCATGAGATTGTAACATTTTTTAACCGTGCATCTTTACATATGCTCATATTGGGACATCACCTAGGTGTGTGTCATCAAGGATAAAATATTCATCTTATCCACAGTTTGATCACATGCCTTAAGTGTGGTCATGGAGCTGTGTAATGATGTTTAAAACAGTCAACTTTCAAATGAGCATTGACCGATTTTGGGTACATTAAGCATCGTCATTACACGTTGAAACTTTTTGGCTGCATGTCGGAGAACCTGTGGTCTGTGTTCGATAGGGACATCGACATTGGTGGGAACGAAAAAGTAGTATCACTCAGGTGGAAGAGCGAATCACGATGGCTATTTTGACCCATTCGATAGCTCTTGCCACATCTAAACATGAAGAGGGGAAGTCCAATAATCTTTTCGATATTACACGTTACTAGTGAAATAGAGTCACTTGCAAAGCTTGATTTCAATGAAGGAATCTTAAAGCATCTTACATTCATGTACTGTCTTGAACCATGAAGACCTATTAGAGAAATTTGAGTTTGACAGTAAAGTGGCAGTCCTTCATGGGCTCAGATCTAAAGACACCAGTGAAGATTTACATTTTCATAAGTGACTTGACATTGCATGCCCCGGAATCCCTGATGACATAGCCAAACTAAAGTAGTCACAAAAATCCAGGTGAAAAGAAGCGCTTACTAAAAGATTTATCGGCGAAGCCTACTGCTAAAGTAACTACCACTGGTAAAGGAAAATGGGTGGACCTATAATGAGCATTCTGATGTAAATCAAGTAGATTAATTATAATGTTACTTGATTGTGTTATCTCTACTTTTTCAAAAAAATTGTGGTCTTCTCGAAATCGCTATGAATTTCTGGCCATGTAATTGATCATCTTTTGCTATTTTATGAACCATTATTTTGAGTGCAACAGCTTGTGTATGCACATTCTCCCCTCCTCAGATGCACCCAGAATGATAGTTCATACCTGGGTCACACTTCGTGGTAATTTGGTTATTACCTTGGTTGTACTCAAAGAGATAGTTAAGATATATCCAGTCCCAGCATACACTTCGTGATAATTTATCATTACCACAGATGTATCTTGTGAAGTGAAAAACCATTCTAAGCTACCTATGATAGGTGCGCTTATAAGTGATACGTCCAGTCCCAACGTACACCTCATGATACTTTATCGTACCATGAGTGTACCTAGCGAAGTGAAACAATCATTCTAAGTGGCATGTGACAGGTGCGCTTAGAAGTGAGATATGTCCAATCCCACCCGCACCTCATGATAATTTGTCGCTATCACGAGTGTACCTGACGAAGTGAAATAATAATTCTAAGTGACCTGTGACAGATACACTTAGAATTGAGATGCCTCTAATCCAAAATGACATGTGACAGGTGCGTTTATTGATGTTCTTCATGAGCGGAACTTTTCATAAGCCGTAAAGTTTCTAAATAAAGAGGTGGTCAAAGGTATACTTAGCGATGATTTAAATTCACTTTGTCATTCGTTGGTAATTTGCTTAGCTCTAACAGCGGCACAGTGGTACCTGTATACTGTGTATGTATACTGTGTAACCACTTATCTTCCTAATCATCTGCACAACTCATAGCTTTATCATTGAACCGCTACACATAGGCTGATAACTCATCATCCAACCCTTATGGTTCTCTTCCCAATTCTAGGATGCCCACTCTTTCTCTTAGCATAAAAATCTTATCACAATAGATGAAAGTAATTTGTGCACATGTTAGTACTGACCCTGATGTTGGGTTGAAATCACATGTGTCATCGTTAACAATTGTCGCGTGGAAACATCTATATGAAGATATGGTAGTGTGAACCACCGGTCATGAGAGATGTGATCAGCATGAGTGTGTGAGCGCGAGATCTTGCTGTCTACTGGTGTGAGGGCATGCACTACACACTTCGTGGGAGGTATCTTTAGAAATTGCATCACGAGGCATCGTCTTGATATATGATAAATACGTTGTAGATGAGTTGCATAAGGTTCCTTTATAAGTGCACTATGGGAGGCTCTGTCGTGGGTGTGTTATGGGAGTCGTGGCAGCTATGCAATAACAGCACAATAGCAAGTATGTTAGGACACCATAGTGACAGTTGTGCTATGTCAACACAGTGATGGATGTGTTATGACAATCCAATGTAAGTGTACGATGGCAACACAGTGACATGTGTGTTATGACAGAGCATTCACAGGTGTGCTATGACAGAGTATTCACAGACGTGTTATGACAACGTAGTAGCATACATGCTATGGAAGGGCAATGCTGGATGTAAAATGGCAGGGCAACCATAGGTATGCTATAGAAACTCAATCACAAGGGTGGTGTGGCAGCATAGTGACATGTATGATGTTATATCATAGTTGCATGCTGCGTACCTCGCAAATAAATATTTTTTAGTGAGAATGAGTAAATAGTGAAAAGAGATAAATAATTAAATGACCATATTTGAATATACAATAACTAGAAAATAGTATTCAATAAGTGAAAACTTATTAGCTGATTCAGTCATTAACATCATACATTTGTGATACTACATTGGCGCTATGGACACCGATATACAGTGGATGTAGAGGCACATAAAACACAATTGCAAAGGACAATATAGTTCCCTATATGCAATGGCGCCTAGGCACCTTGCATTGTGGGATATAATTCACCACATGCAACGTCGCATAAGGCTTGCACATGGGATGCAATAGTCATAATTGAAAAAACTCATGCGTCGTTGCATAGTGGAAGTTAATTCCCCGCATGCAACCGTTCCTAAGGCGCCATTGCAAAGTGGGATTTTAATCCCTACAAGCAATGGATCTTGGCGCCATTGCCTAGTGGTTATTAATATTATTATTTTTTATTTTGCATGAGCAATTTGTTTTCATTTTTTTGGCCTCATAACCAAATTCATCATACAATGGATGCATGGAGCATCGTTGCAACTATCACGTAATAGTTGTTATGTAATAATCTTCATGCACGAAAGTTTATGGCGTTGTTGCAACCATCATGCAATAGTCATAATTAAAAAAATCATGAGTTGTGAAATTTTCCTCTTTTATCATGATTTTTGTGTGTGTTGGATTTCATGATATGTTCTAAGTTTTTCTTCATTTTTTTAAAGTCAGGCATAGAGTTGTCATGGCGATGTAGTTCCAGATCATCAACAAAGAGCAATATGTGTTTCTTTGGACAATCAATCTTTTCATTATACTTGAATGACTTCTCTACTTGAAGCATCTTTTCTAAATACTCATTAGTGAGATATTGCGAAGCATCATGCGTCCATTGCACTGGCTGTACTTGCATAGTGGGTGTGATGACGACATGAAAAGGTTTGGACGGACTGACTACATTTTCATTGTCAGTGGTTGTAACAGGTCTCAAGACACATTGATAGTGAGAGGTGCACGTGGAGCATGAATATTAGTAGTTGAGACTTGTGGCTGTTCTGAGCTTATTTGCGGTTGACCATTTTGCATCCGGTGCAATGGTGGAGGTGCACATTCATTTTTTGTGGAAGCCCTTTGAAGTATGTCTTAAGGCTACTCATCATTGTCCGAATCTCATTATTGGAAGCATATAGATCCCTGTTGGAATTTCGCAACTCCCTGATAGTCACAACATGATCCATTCCTGATGTAATAACAATTGTTACATTGGCAGTAAGTTTCTCCCATGAGGTGATTTTGTCCGTCTCATGAACTATCAAGTATGCTCGTTCATGCCCAACCATAGTTGTAGTTGCAGTGACAGATCACTCCCAGTTTACTATGTAGAAAAATATCAAATGAAGTAAAAGTGTCCAAAGTCCTTTTCAATGAGGGGAAGACCTCTATTCATAAAGAAGCTTCCACATGGGATCCACTCCAATTAATCCCTCGACTAATTGGCAGCGGACCCTACGTAATGATACATCAACAAGCTCATTGAGGTGGCAATGTCCAGTCATTGTTTGTTAAACCATAACTGTGTAGGTCAAGCTATCTATGGGGAAGATTCTCATGTACGCTACCTTTCATATTGCGCCATGTGTCATGTGCAATGACAGGGAATCTGAGAAGGAAGAACAGGGAGAGCGCACCACATCAACGAGATAGGCAATATTCATCTGGGATCCCTCCCGACGGGTCTCCTAACAACTAAGTCATTTCCCACAATGGGAAGATGGCACATCCACAGCCCTGAAATAGACCATACTGTGAAGGGATATCCTTCCAGTACAACGTAACATCGTCTAAATTTTACCAAAACACTGCTCCTAGAAATGTTCCCAAGCAAGGGACCCACTAAGTCTTTGCGACTTGACTTAGTGGTTACAAGGTTATGAACGAACACATAGAAAATAATAAATAATACAAGATGTATTTTATGTCAGTCGATCACTGACGTGGATCGAACAATACGTTGAAAAGTCAAAGCTAACAGCTAGCAATAGTTTATAAGAGCGACATGTGTCACATTGGCGAGTCAAAGTCATAGCGATCAACGTGAATGATGGGGGTGCGCCCGTGTAAAATGGGCAACTTAACCTTTTCTACTATAAAAGAGTTAAATTTCATTAAAAATAAAAAAGGGGTCTTCAAATCATTTTTCTTCTACAATGGGCTCTATATAAAAATTTCTCATAAACAAAGCCAAAAGAGAAAGCAGAGTATTGAAAAAAAGAGGCAGAGTAAAGATTGGTAAAATTGGTGGCTATGTCGGAGTTATTCATATTCTCTCATGTAAGATCTGTTCCATTCATTTTATTTTAAAGGGCTCAAATCCTTTTTTTTTTGTTTTCATGAACTTCATATGTGAATTGTAGCTTTTACATCCAATGGCAGGAGATTTGTCTCTTGTTCACTTCATATATCGGTTTGACGACACTGATAGAAATAATGACACATTGTATCTAGACACTGGCTACAACAATCATATGGTAACAGACAAGCGTATCTTTTATACCTCAAAGAAATCAAATCAACATTAAAATAGGTAATGGTGAGTCCGTAGAAATAAAAAGAGTTTGGCACTAGTTGACACAGAGAAAAATGGGTATGATACATAATTGATGTCCTACTAGTTCCTGACATTAATCAAAACCTTCTCAGCGTGGGCCAAATGATGTAATAAGGATAAACTATACAAGTTGAAGGTGATATATGCACTACCTAGGACAAGAAAGATAAAATATTGGAGATCGTCAAAATAAAGATGAACAAAAGAATACGCTTTCCTAATTAGTTGAGATATGTCATAGATAATGCTAAATTAGCACATGTGAAGAAAATGGGCTCGCCAACAAAAGAAAAGAATTTGAGAAGTAGTTGTAAGAATAGAGGAGATGAAAATATCAAAATCTCCCGACTATACAAAAGAAAAGAATGTGATAGGTAAACGGGTTGTTGTCATGAAGGAAGAGTTAACATTTGTGGAATAGAATGGTGTATGGGAACTCATCAAATTGCCTAGTAATTGTATCTCAATACAACTTAGAGTTACATCAATTGGATATGAAACAAATTTTCCAAATTAGCTTGGATGAGAAAATGTACATGGAGCAACTCAAAGATTCACAGAAGGAAAAGAACATCCGGCATGCAGACATAAATAATCCATCTATGGTTCTAAACAAGCTTATATGAATTTGTAAATAAAATTCGATTATATCATTACCTTCTTCAGGTTTAATGAAAACAATATTGATCACTGTATTTATCTGAAGGTTAGTGGAAGACAATTTATATTTTTGTTCTATATGTGGATGATATTGTATTAGCAAGTATAATCTTAGTTTGTTGCACGGAACAAAGAGTATTTGTATACGAATTTTAAGATGGTTTATAGAGGTGAGGCAAGAGATTCGATTTAAAACTCTTATATGTCCAATGTGCCCAAAGTGCCCTTAGTTGATAGAGGTGCTCTCGAAGAGCCCTAAATACATTTTGGTGATCGATGATTGTTACAATATTGGGTAACCGTGTCATATATTTAATCCTGTCTAGATATGTTTGCAAGTGAGATAGGAGAACTTGTGACATTTCTGATTGGTTGCCTAGTGTCGAGGCATTTTGAATTGTTTGTTGACACGAACAAAATGTGTTCAGTATAGAGATCATCAAGGATAGATATCAAGGATTGTTAGGGCTCTCATAAAAGGATATATTCAGTGAGTCTTAGAGACATTTAATATGTAGCTTTGTTTAGCAAGTGATGCACCTGTTATGAAATGTGACAAATTTAATCAAAATCAGTGCCGAGAAATACCTGGAAAGGGAAAACTAAGTAAAAAAATTTAGATGCATTTGTAGTTTGAGCTTGATTGTGCTCATAATTGTACCAGACTGGATATCAAATTTGTAGTTAGGATGTTGCACTAATATTAGAGAAAACCAAGAGTATAACATTGGAAAGTTGTGAAGAAAGTTATGATATATCTGCAAGGAACAAGGGAATATATTCTCAGTTATTGAAGATCATAACAGCTAGAAGTAATAGAATATTCAGATTGAGATTTTGCTGGTTGCCTCAATAGCAACAAGTCCACGTCAAGTTTTATGTTTTTGTGGCTAATGGGGCTATTTCATGGAAGAATATGAACCAATCCATTATTTGTTCATCTATAATGGAACATGGGTTTACGGCTGCAATTATGCTTTATGTTTGTCAAATTTCCTTTCATGACTTTGTGTTGTCGACCTTTTTTCTAGGCCGTTGAAGATATATTGTGATACCGCTACAACAATTCTCTTCTCTAGGAATGAAAAATACTCAAGTTGTTCTAAGCATATTTAGTTGAAGCACCTGGTGGTTACAGAAAAAGTCAAGAAATAATAAGAGTCAATCGAGAACTTGGGTACGCTCTTATATTTGTTGATCCATTAACTAAGGCTTTGTAGTCAAAGTTGTATAAAAACATAATATTACTATGGGTTTTGAGAGCAACCTATAAAATATATGGTGATTCATGTTCTGGTGGTCATTGTATTTGACAATATTAGTGCTACTATAGCTAATTGTTACTGCTTTCATGCTTCAAATTATGTGTGCATATATTATGTTTGGCCATAAGATAACAGGAGTACCTTGACAAGAAAAATTAAGGTCCATTTTGGAGTATATTAAGAGAGGCTAATAATAGTTGTGGTACCTGGAAGGAAGTATTGAATGAGAGGCACACAACCATGATGATCAACCGGTATTCTAACTTAATTACAATATAAATTGAATTTATTGGCCACTTTTAAAGTCGTGATCACGTTAAAAAAACTTTTGAGTTTAGAAACCAATCAAGTCATAATAATTTCAAGACTGAAGTTATGATTAAAATTTCGAAACCGTGTTTTCCATCTTAATTGACACAATGAGCCAAGTGGAAGAATGTCCATTTTCACGTGGGGTTCATCGGCCTTCACTGATAAGATGGGTTTTTAGGTAGATTCTAAGATAACATTAAACCCAATATGATATACTTTCAATTATCAGAGTAATCTATCTATAATCTATAGTATAAATAAATTAAGCTGGGGGAGGGAGAAACATTTTTGGACATATATTGTCTCACTATTTCATAGAATTTTAACTCTTCTTTACAAATATTTAATTAAATATTAAGAATTTCAAATTAAATGATCAATGATACTTTTAACTTTTTAGACAACATTAGTTTAAACTATTTTTAGAAATTCTTAAATTGTCTTGTATGCACCTAATAATTTAATAATTTAAACTAACATTTTGCATAATTTTTACTTTTAATTACATCTTATATCATTGTTTGTTAGACTACACATAAATTTTTAATATAACAAATTGTATAGCATAAACTTATTAAGATAACATACCACAAAATGTATGAAACGAAAGTAAGATGTATGAAAAAAATATAAAAAGTAAAGCAAATATAATTTTATTGGTTAAAATATATTATTAAAAAAATTAGAATTTGATGTAACTATTATGTTTTTATCAATTATTTAAACACACGCTCTATCATTTTTGTACTATCTAATCAACATATGTTCAGTACTTTTTCACCTTTTGGTACGATATTTTAATAGAATTTTTATTGTTTAATTTATCACGTGCAACATACGTTTTAAGAACTAGTATATTAAAAAGTGTTTTAACATAAATTTTTGATTTCTTATGATACACCTACTTAATAGTTTAAGGCTAATTACGCTAGACACCCGTGACCTTCTACGCATACACTAAATTGCATACTCACCTTCAAAATTTTACAAAAGTATCCCCTCATTTTCTATTTCCTTTCACGGGTCCCCCTATCGTGACTTCTGTTCAAAAAATAGAAGGATGTTACTACACGTGAGCTTCACGTGCTTTTTTTAATGGACCATGAGGTCATTTAATATTCCATTGCCACTTGTCACTAATCCAAATTTTATTGACCAGACCAACTACCCCTTCCCTATAAGAAAAAAGGCGCCAATCTTCCTCCATTTCGCGCTTGTTTTTTCTTCACTCACAGAGGGGACACACTGATATTCGGGGGTAAGAATAAGCTAACATGGGAGCTCCACTCTGCTACTATGGTACGCCTTCAGACTTGAAGACTTCATGGATCGATTTGAACCCGAGAAAAAGATTCTATGCATGTAAAGGAAAAAATTCACATGAACGTGACAAAATCTAGACCGAAAACTTCATCGAAAAAAAGATAGAGCGAGAACCGTAGGATCAACTAGGCGGTTATGAAGAACAAACCAATTAGATGAAAGTACATAGATTATCGACGTGGTAATCCAAAGAGAAGCTAATCAAGACCATTGGATTGATCAGACGGCGAAGAATCACTTGATTGTTATTGTTGATAAGCTATATCTCAGGTAATATTCTGTTGATCCTATTTTCAGATAGAATTAGATAAGCTGTATCAGATTCTGTGTAACTAATTGAAGAACTATAAATAGAGGTAATATATAACTCCAAAAAAGAGACTCAAGAAGACAACAACTCTCAACACCCTTAAGAAACAAGGTAACTATGCAGCTTGCATTAGCCTTGTATTCTCTTCTCCATAATGAAATACTATCAAAATCTCCTCGTGGTTTTTCTTCCCTTTAAGGGTTTTTACGTAAATCATGGTATTGTTATTTTTTCATTCTCTCTCTTAATTATTCTCTATATTTTCATATGATGTAGGAAATTCACGATCAATTCTCAAAGACCGTGAATTTTTTCCTTCACATTTGGTGCTTTCATTGGGAGATGAGAAAACTCAAGAAATCCCTCACTTAAATGCTCAAAACCAAATGAAACGCGCTTCCAATAATAGAAGCAGAAGAAGAAATGGATGCGGAAGCAGAAATGAAAATGACTACAAAACAAAAAATAGAGCGAAGAATGGTAAATTCACTCATTTGTATTCAATTAATTTATCTATTTTGTACAATTATTATATAAAAAATTACTATTAACATAATTCGTGGAATTGAATTATGTAAATCCAACAACCACCACGAGGGGCGAGGGAATCCCATGAACTGCCACTCGTGGACTGCCGGACGATCAAAGCTCCGCCTATGACAGCTAGGCCAAGAGCAACCGAAAAAATAGATAGGAAGGAGATCAGAAAAGAAATCTATTCGAAGGAATGATGAGTTATAAAAAAAAAGAGCTCAGAAAGTTTAGAAAAACTCAGAAAGCTCAGGCCAGAAGAGTTCAGAAAGTTCATATCAGAAAACCCATAGAGCTCAGACCATAAAAGCTCATAAATTTCATACCAGCAGAGCTTAGAAAGCTCAGATTAGAAGAGCTCAGAAAGATCAGATAAAAAGCCATAGAGTCCAGATCATAAAAGTGCATAAAGTTCAGACCATAAAAACACATAAAGTTCTGACTAGAAGAGCTCATAGAGTTTAGTCCAGAAGAGCTCAAAAAGCTCAGACCAAAAGAGCTCAGAAAGTTCAGATCAGAAAAGTCATAGGGCTCAGACCAGAAAAGCTCATAAATTTCAGACCAGAAGAGCTTATAAAGTTCAGACCAGAAGAGCTCATACAGCTCAAATAAGAAGAACTCAGAAAGCTCAGGCCAGAAGAGCTCTAAAAGTTAATATTAGAAGAGCTCAAAAAGCTCAGATAAGAAAAGCACAGAAAATTCATATCAGAAAAGCTCAGAAAACTCAAATTAGAAAAGCTCATAAAACTCAGACCAGAAGAATTATGAAAGCGCAGATCATAAAAGCTCAGAAAACTCATATCATAAAGCTAAAAAAGGCTTCATAATGGAAACGTTGAAGTCAGAGCTTCAGAATAGTCGAAGTCAGATCTTCAGAATAGTCGAAGTCAGAGCTTCATAATTGTCAAAGTCAGAGCTTCAGAACAGAAAATTTGAAGCCAGAGCTTCATAACAAAAAAGTTGAAGTCAAAGTTTCAGAAGAGAAAGTAGAAATAAAAAATTCAGAACATAGAAGCTTCAACGCTTCAAAGAGAAAAGGCTAGGACATTAAGAGTATCCAAATTTTAGAACAGAAATTTGAAAGAATTTCATAATAGGAATTCATTAGAAAAGAAAAATTGTTAAGAAAAGAATTCAGAGCAAAAATGGGAGCAAATGAAAACTGATACGAAAAAAGATGGAAGAAAAATTACATAGTGAGTCGCATAATTATAAAGATATGGGAGTCTGCTTCATGGAGAATTTTACGAAATTCAAGTTAGGTTCTAGATCAAAAGTATGGTAGTTTTCATACAGGAAAGTAAACTTAATTATGTCTTTCAAATTTATTTTTCCAAATGAATTAAGCGGACTTACATAGCATATAATATATCATGAGAAACATGTAGGTGTCTACCATTTGAAGAATTTTGCGGAACTTGAATTGGAGCTCATGAGAAAAAATTATGACGATTCTCATTGAGGCTGCTCAGGAAAATGGATTATCCAGAACCCTAAATTTGGAAATTAAACTGCATTGACTAGGGATCAACTGCATGACGAATCTTATATCAATGGAAATATACATAAATCTATTTTGTGAAGAATTTTATAGAAATCAATTTGAAGCTCTCGATCAAAAGTTATGGCAGCTCTCGATCAAAAGTTATTGCAGCTCTCGTTGGTGTTATTCAGAAAAGTAAATATATGAATGCTTCTCAAATTTAATTTTTGAATTGTATCAAATTTTATATTATTATATAGCAACTAATATATCATTATAAAACTATGGATATCTAATTCTTGAAGAATTTTACTGAACTTGATTTGGAGCTCTCAAGCAAAAGTTATGATAAGTTTTGTGAAGGTTGTTCGAGAAAGCAGAATATGCAGAAAGGTCAATTTCGAAAATTACACTGTATTTGATGGAAGCCAACTATACGGTGATGAATTATATATCATCGGAAGCATATGAAAATCAACTTCTTGAATAATTTCATGGAATTTAATTTGGAACATTCGATGAAAGGATTTGATGGAAGCCAATTACATGACGAATTATATATCATCGGAAGCATATGAAAATCAACTCCTTGAAGAATTTCATAGAATTCAATTTGGAACTTTTGATCAAAACTTATGGCATGATAACGGTAAACTGCTTACAAGACAAATACTTGGCATCAACTTTCTCTCTTATTCAACAACAATGAAAATTAGGGCGTGAGTCTTTGAGAGCAGGAAGTTCATAAGCCATGTTCTCTAAAAGAACTAAAAGCGTAAGTCCTTGGGAGGGGCAGTTCATAAGTCCTACTCTCAGAAGGAACTAAGGGCGTATGTCCTTGGTAGGGACAATTCATAATCCTACTCTTAGAATGAACTATTGACATAAGTCCCTTGGAGGGGCAATTCATAAGTCCTACTCTCAGAAGGAACTAAGGGTGTAAGTCCTTGGGATGAGAAATTCATAACTTCTACTCTCAATGGTAAAATCTAGACTGAAGACTCCATCAAAAAGAAGATAGAGTGAGAACCGTAGGATCAACTAGGCGATTATGAAAAATAGACCAATCAGATGAAAGTACATGGATTGTCGATGTGGCAATCAAAAGAGAAGTTAATCAAGACCATTGGATTGATCAGACGGTCAAGATTTACTTGATTGTTATTGTTGATAAGGTATATCTCAGGGAATATTCTATTGATCCTATTTTCAGATAGAATTATATAAGTTGTATAAGATTCTATGTAACTAACTGAAGACCTATAAATAGAGGCAATATGTAACTCCAAAAAAGAGACTCAATAAGACAACAACTCTAACCACCCTTAAGAAACAAGCTGATCTTGATCAGACGGTCAAGATTTACTTGATTGTTATTGTTGATAAGTTATATCTCAGGAAATATTCTATTGATCCTATTTTCGGATAGAATTATATAAGGTGTATAAGATTCTGTGTAACTGATTGAAGGCCTATAAATAGAGGCGATATGTAACTCCAAAAAAAGAGACTCAAGAAGATAACAACTTTAACCACATTTAAGAAACAAGCTGATTATGCAGTTTGCATTAGCATTGTAAACTCCTTCTCCATAATGAAATACTATCAAATCTCCGCATGATTTTTCTTTCCTTTAAGGGGTTTTCACGTAAATCAAGGTGTTTTTATACTGTCATTCTCTCTCTTAATTCTTCTCTATATTTTCATATTATGATGCAGAGAATTCACGATCAATTCTCAAATACCGTGAATTTTTTTCTTTTACAATGCATGTTCTAAAAACCGGGTAAGTTTGGAAGAATAAATTTTGCTGTTCTCCGAACTTCATTTTTACTTAAATTAGAAGCTCCATGTTTACTGAAACTAGAAGGTCTATTTTTCTATTTTTTTCTCATATCTGTTTGTAGTTCATAACATTTTTTTGTTGAAGTTTTTGCTTTGAAGAACATTGGAGGTTGCAGGTTTTTTATGTGGTCTAACCCACCTATATGTGAAAGAGCAAAAAATATTATTTAGGGGTTATTAAAAGGAATGACACCACTTGAGCTCGAAAATAGAATTTCACGATCTAAGATTAAGAAGTTGAAGTGCATACGCTTGTTGTTGTTGATGTTTGTTTACATTTATATTTTTAAGTTTAGGGTATTTGTCTTATAAGTAAGCTTATTTTAGTTTTGGTTATGTTGATGTTGTAAGCTATTTTGATCAAGGAATGAGATTTTGTAAGCTTTTTTTTTATTAATGAATGAGTTGTTGTAAGCTTTTTATCAATGAATGAGATGTTGTAAGCTTTTTTACCAATGAATGAGAAGTTAAGCTTAAATTCACATTTACAAGTATTTTGATCTTTGAGTTGAGAGAGAGAGAGTCATACCTATAATTAAACATCATCACGTCATTCACAAAATTCTCAAGTATTGTCAAACTCACAAAATGTGCTAATCAACTTCACAGAACAATATCCCAAAATAAAAAACATCCTTCACAATATAAACTTCTTTCACATAAGAACAGAACAACATTCCCAATAAAACATTCCTTCACATAACAATATTCCCAAAATCCTTCACAAAATATCCACAAAAATAAACATCCATCAAAATTCGTAAAATATCCATAAAAGTATCCAGCTTCAAGCCAAATTAGTGTTTGATTCTTTGGGTGGCCTTCAATTTCCTTTGTGAATAATGCTCTAGTAGACTTTCTGATGCATTGCTTCTTAAAACATATCAATCTCACAAGAGACATCACCCAGATAGGTTCAAAAGGTGATGCTTGCTGAGATTGGGATGTAGAAGTCACTGGATCAACATTTTGGGATGTATAAGCCGCATTGTAGGATACAAAAGTCACTGGATCAGTATTTTGGGATGCAGAAGCCACATGATCATCATTATATGAAGATGATTGTGAGCTAGAAGCCACTGGATCAACCTTCTGTGAAGTCAATTGTGAAACCTACAATTTAACAAACAGAACCTAATTAAATGTAAAAACGCAGTGTAATTTAACAAACATAACATAATTAAATGTATGAACTCTTTTGGTACCATTCTCCTGTTGCATGTCCGTTTATTATGTTTCAATTCACCACATTGTTTATATTTCATTACTATACTAACCCTTGACCTACTGTTTGGCACTGCAGGGAGTCTAGGAGGTTCACCAACCTCCATTGTCCTCAACTTTTTAGGTCTCTTAGGCTGTTTATGGTAAGTATAAGGAATTACTAGTGGTCTACTAGATTTGGTCCACAGTTCAGAACTGGTCATGTGGCTAATCACAGGCCCATATATCTTCAAATAGGCCTTTATCCTATAACAATTGTCCACATATGCAAGATGATCATCCAATTTGTAACTTATGATAGATATGGCATCGCAACATGGTATGCCAGTGAGCTCTCATTTTCTATAAGTATGAGTCATTGCCTCCAAGTTCACTATATTAACTGGCTCAATAGCATGAAATACTTTAAATTTCCCTCTTCTTGCCCATATAGGTAGGCAAAATGCACTATCTATTTTAGTCTTCTCAACTATTGCACATATTTTTGGAGCCACATCACAACTTCACTCATAAACACTATCTCTTTTCTTTGTTATTCACATAATTAAATATAACCTAAGTTTTCCAAGCATCATCAAGATATACTTATCCCTAGCTTCCAATATTGCAGATTAAATGACTCAAAAAGATTGTTTGACAACATATCGCACGTCAGAAAGGTCTGGACGTGAGACCTAGTCCATAAAGCACAAGGCTTTGTAAACAACCATTCAAAAGCCCCTAGATGTTCATCCTTCAATTTCTCCATTTCAGATAAAAATTGAGCTATTGTTGTTGACCTAGCACAACTCCACAATATATTTTTAAAAGCCAACCCTTTGAAATCCTCGTTAAAATTGTTGTACATATGGCGTGCACAACTCCTATGCTCTGAATTTCGTACTAAGTATTTCAATGCACACTTCAAACCTTTTTGTTTATCAGTTATGAATGTCCAAGTATAACCATTAACAATTCAACATCCGCCATTAAAGCACTCAGGAACCACTCCCATGAGTCTCGATTTTCAACCTCCACTACTACATAAGCAATTGAGAATAATGTAATATTCCCATCTATTTCCACTGTAGTCAGTAATTTTCCTAGATGGGGACATCTGATGTGACGCCGATCCAGACCAATAACTGGTCTATAACCCTATTTAAAGTCCTTCTTATATCCCCCAAACAAATATAAAGCCTTTGAAACTTAAGCCTACCACCTCTACCATCTTCAATTTTCATAAAAACATAACAGTCCTCAGTAACTCTTTTTAGCTCTTCAATATAAACCCACAGTTGGGAATAATGGTCATCAATTGAGCCTTGGATTACAAGTGTTTCCTTTCTCTTGGCTCACCAAACTTGCATCCTTGATGCCAACACCATATGATCATGCCATATAGCATTTTGCATGGCAGTGACAGTCATGGTTGGTGTATTCCTCAACTGCCTCATATATTATTATGCCCTCAAAATATGTGAATTGACATTTTGATATGAAATTTTTGAGAATTATATTTTCTTATACTTATTTTTTAAATTATTGTTGAATAATTTATATAAATATCTAAAAAAAAATTTATATTCATTAATGTGACTATGATCTTGTATTAGTACGAGAGGATAAACTCATAGATAATGAATAAATTTGTCAGCAACATATTAAAGTATGAGATCTTTAATGAATGGTTGCTAGTACGGTTCACTAAGCATTATGAATGCGTGTGATCTAGATCCGGATCATTGATTCATCTTAGCCAATGTACTTTATATAACAAGATTATATATGACAGGACAGATGTGAGTGAATACCTTTATCAACGTGTCGTCTATCATAAAGATTTAATACAGATCGATTCGATAATTATATGTAGATAAGTCTGAATCCTGAGTAGTCATGAACTTCTGTGCATGTCTACTCGATCTTTTGAATCACTTGTTAAGGTTTATTTGTGAAAGAAGCTAGTGATTTTTGTTTTGAAGATTTAGTGATGTGGATGGCTGGGAACATGATCTTGCAAGATTTGGAATCCAAATTTTCCTAACAGATTGTATATTGGCTACCTTAAACGTTAATTATGGAACTGAATGGTTATTGAGCTCAAATTTATAGTAAGATTATAAATTAGTCATTCACTAGTGGGTTAATGGTACTTAAGGATCGAGAGGTATTTAGAGGGGTAAAATAGTAAGTTTGACCAGTTCTAATTTACGAATCAATAATTGGAGAATAAAATTACATGAAATGATTATACCGGTGGACTACATTAGAATATTTTGTAAATACATATTATAATCACCGAGAGTTCAATTCCATATTTATGGTGGAGTAATAATAGAATTAATAAATAAGATTATTTAATTAAAGAATTTAATTAACAATCTGGTTTATTGGAGCTTAGAATTACAGGTTCATTGTTTTCAAGTCATCTCTATACTAGTAGTCTATGGTGTGAATATTTCAAGACATGAGAAAAAGTCTGACTTTCAAAGGAATTTTTATTCTGGGGAAAGTACATATTTATGAGATAATTATATGTGATTAATTAATTAAAAATTAATTAGTTGAATTATTTATATATATAAATAATTTTTGATTATTTTTTTAATTATCGATAAGTGAGACATAATATCTAATTTATGAAATTAGATAATTAAATTTTTATTAGATAATAATTTGAATCAACTAAATCTGTTATTTGTGAAATAACAGATAATTTAGTTGATATGGATAAACAAGTATGTTAATTTCGAACTAACTGATATCTAGATATTTATCTGATTAAAATAAATATTTAATTTGCAGTAATTGCCACGTGTCGATCAATGATTGAGAATCATAGATCACCATGGATCGCTATAGTGCCACGTGACACTGCAATAGTAGGCGTGTAACACTGTAGCGCCACACGGCATTGCAGTGTGGCGTAACACACAGTGATGTGAGCTACTGGGATGGTTTACGCCAACTGTAGTGCCGTGTGGCACTACAGTTGTGTACCATTATACAGTGGGTCCCATTGTATTGGGCAATTTGAAATTAAATATTAATTTTTCATTATTCTTAAATATCTCATACACCATCATCTAGAGAATATACAAATAGTATTCTGATGGCCTAAGTTGAGGATCAGTTCATCAGCTCATATATCAAGAATTGAAATGAGAACATGGTTAGTGTCAAAGTAATTTTTCTCTGTGATTAGAAGTTAATCAAATCCAAAAAGAATCATCATCGTGTACTTTTAGATAATCGTATCACTAAAGTCCTTCTTTGTAAATCTCTAGATCTCATGTGTTGGGTACATTTAGAGACATAAAAATGTCTTGTAATATTCTAACCTAGTGCGTTTAAGATTGACTTGGAAGATCTTGTGGTGGATCTCAGAGTCTACTGATCGTTGGAACGGTTTCGTGGGACGGAGGATCGATCGGTTTTACAAGTATGCTTAATATAGACTACAAGAGGTAATGATTCCTAAACTTGTATATTGTAGATTTAATGTATAAATATATAATGGATCCCGATTGAAAAAAAAATTCAATAAAAGTTTTTCTTTTTTAGAAATCGTTGCGTCACGCTTGTTTTCTTTTTATAAAAAGATTTGTTTTATTAAAAAAAATTTAAACGCTTCCGCAGCGAGTGCGCTGCGTTTTCCAACATTTGGTATCAGAGCGGTCTTTATATATTTATGTGTTAAATGTTGTGTGAGTTTTCTTACATTATTCATATAATATGAGATATGAATGATGAATGATTATGTTTTTTGAATGTATGAAAAATAATGGGTCGTTAATTATATGCTGATTATTGGGTTAGGTATTGTTCTTGTAATATTTTCCTTAGATCTTGTTAAGTCGTTTTGGGGTGTTGGAATTTTTGTGATTTTATTTTGAATATTTATTATAATTATTTCGATCGCGAGAAGATGAAGAGCGCACGAAACGAATGAAGAAGAAAAAAAAGGAATTCATAGGAATTCTGGCGCCGGCACTAGAATAGGATTTATGGCATTGACACCGCTGGAAAAATCAGCTCCCGTAGCAAGCTCGTTGGAAAACTGGCACCAGTGGCGGTGGTCGGCTGGGGATGGCAACTGTTGTCACAATTGAGGATGTTTCGTAGAAACTCTGATACCAATTTACCCTATCACTGCAGAGTTTGAAGATCACCATATCTCTATCTATTATCTTTTAAATTTTGAAATTAATTATTAATTATTAATTTTAGAAAAAATAGAAATAAATAGGTTGATTGAGTTTGACCCAAGTTTGACCAAATCAAATAAAGTGTTTATTTGAATAAGTCAAAGTCAACTATTTTTTAAAAGAGATTATAGAAATTATATTTAATTAAAAAAATAATTTTCCTAATTAAATAAGATTTTGTTCAAAACTTGAAGATTATGAAGAGGGACATCAGGAGGAGAAGGTAATATTTGAGAAATATATATTCTTGAAGTCTGTTTTGTAATATTATTTTTTATTTTAAGGGTTATAATTTAGAGATACCCAATAGTCACTCAGTCCATTATTATTTTATTTAATTGTTATGTTCGATAACATGTCCGTGCATTAGTCAATCACATGTCATACATAAAAATCTCACAACTTTGTTTGATCATGCATCTCATTAGTAGAAACATGATTTATTAGGATTGTCCTGATATGTTTATATGTATTGTTTTATGAAATCAGTTGCATGTAAACTGCTAGATTTTAATTAGTTAAAACTTGATAATCACACCACACTAAGGGTTATAGTAACATTTAGGATAACTGACTTTAATAAAAGAGTTATCAAAGTTTGATGAATATAATTAATTAGTTAATTTAAGCTCACATTATTATGACTTAGGCGCTTTAGAATGTTAAATGAACTTAGATCAATGAGATTGGCATAACTGACTATTAAATATTCATAGGGTTATTAATTTAACAAATGATTAATTTGAAATTAATTGATTAGTTAAAATGGAAATACATATTCCAAAATTAGTGAGTGAGAGAAGGTTGGCATGTCAATGTAGCATATAACCTCCATCATTAGTACAACACTGTGAGGTGCGGTAAGGGCTTCAAGATGGCTTTATTTTCATCCCACCAATGAAGGTTTCGAGCTCTACCAATACCAAGGTTGGACTTCTTAAGAAGATAGGAGGAAGTGATGTAGTTTAGTTTTGACAGACGCTAATGCGGTAAATTCTAAATGATGTCATGAAATCTGAAATAATGGGTTACACTCATAAAATCATAATTAAGCCTTCATATGGATAATTGTGATTTGACCGAACAAGAGATACATTATTATTAAAAGAGAAAATATGAGATATTTTAAGTTTTAGTAAATAAGGATGAGAATGTTACATAAACAGTCTGAGGATCCTAAGACATCAGATTAATCGTTAGGTTATTTTATCGCGATTATTAATTATTAAATTTGTGAGTTTATTATGTTACATTCATGCATCACGTTTACTTTTTGAATTCTAGATACACTACAACAAAAAAATGAAACTATAGCGGCCAAAAAATGCTATCGTAGCATTTTTCTAAATGCTATGTTTGCCAACGTTATTAAAAGTCTGACCTACGATAGCATTTTTTCGCCGCTATCAAAATACTTTTTATAGTGTTTTTTCAATGTTGTTAAAGATTTAACATAGCATTTTTTCAACACTTGGCAGACCTATTATAGCAATTTTTCAATGCTATGACAGACTTATCATAGCAATTTTGCAATGCTATGGTAGACATGATATCATTTATAAACCAATAGTAAAAACTTACGATAGTGGATTTTAAACGCTGTTAATTTTCATAGCATTTTTATGTTATATGATATGCAACATCTTGTTATTATAAGTTTTCTTTTATATTACTTATTCTTGCCACTGTACAAACTTGAAAAAATAATACTTTTGACAAAATATCAAAAAAATAATAACATCACATAACTTTTTATTTTATTATTCAAAATTGTTACAAACTATTATCCGCTAAAAATCATAGTTTCAAATGAAAAATACATATTGATTTTTACATAGAACAAACAAAAGTAATTTCCTAAAAGAATGATTAAAATCTAGTAAGATTTCAAATCTAATTATGAAGTTTCAGAAACCGATGTCCAGACAACATGTGACTTGCTTGCTTCTGTTGACTTTGTTTTGAAGTATAGGCTTAGCCGATCTATATATCAAGATTTAAAAACATGAGGTCCATTTATATATCAAATATGTACTTTAAAAAGTTAAAGAATCAAGCTGGGAAAATTTAACAAAAATTTGAAAAATCTATTTCACTATTTATAATTAAAAAATGACAACAATTCATGTTGAACTTTTTGACAAACGAAAAACAAAACATCAAGTGTAACAAACAACAAAGAAGAAAATAAACGGAGCTTCAAAATTCAAAATTAATAAATAACAAAATAAATGTAATAGAAGAAAAATATGAATGAGATTAAGCAAATACAAAATCATATGATGAACAATTTAAATCTTAGTAAAGCCTAATTTATACACAAAGAAATAAAAGAAACAAAACTTACCGAGCCGCATATTATGACTACATGACATAACAAATCTCTTCATAATGAAGTTTATGTAACCCCCCCTTTCTGATATCCTNCCCCCCCCCAATTTCTGATATCCTTAAGATCTCTTCATAAGGAAGTTCACTCAACTCCCCCATTTCAATATACCATGTATCCATTCTACAAGATAGTTTTGTGGGTGATTGAATCTTTTCACTGTAACATGAGTTTATCACTGCCAATAAGCAGGGAGATTGAAAACAATGCTCACCTTAAAGGAATCTTTTCATTTTGAGGCTCTAATACAATCACGACATTATTGCTTGCATATACAAAGCTTTTATCTTCCATCATAAGTGTGTCTCTACATCAGCCAAAGATAGCACAAAACTACATAGAAACAAAGAACCCAAGTCAAGAAAATTAATCTCGTTAATGCCTGTAAGTCAGTATTTATGTTGTTGTATTGATCGAAATCAGTAGTGCGAATGAAAGTATTTATACAAGGGAAAAGAAAAACATAAACGAACAAGAGAAAAAGTTATCAAAGTTAAGAACAAAGAAATCCAAAAGTGATCCAAAGTCAAGAACAAAAACACTAATTTATTATCCCTGAACCATAACAAGACGACAACCATGGCAAAGAAATCCAAAAGTGATCAAAGTTAAGAACAAAACAGCATGAAAAATTTCATAATAGAATCAGAGGAGACGAGAAAATAGAACAAAAAATAAAGAAAAAAATGAAAAAACAAGACGGAAAATAGAAAAATACATACCATCAACGAACTCAGATCATCCAATTCTAACTACTTACAGCTGCATATTTTTAAAGTTTGACTCAAATAGTACCTGACAACATAAAAAATAGACCCACCTCCTTCATAACTGATTAAAAAAAACGTTGAGAATATAGACATTTACACTCACCTCCTTCACAACACTAGAGTTAGTAATACTTTCATACTAAGGACAATGAATTATCTCAACTTCAAGTACAATTCCTTTAAGTACTACCATCAATAAAAGAAGAATAAATTATAACAGATGCACAAGATAAGCAAGGAAAAGATATATCTACAGAAGTTCAGCTAAGACGTAGAAAAGCCATTGTAATGGAATAGCATTTTGTCGAGATAATTAATCGATATGTACCCACACTAATGCCTAAACCAGGATTGGCACCTAAACCCATGCACATACCTAAACCCATCATTGGGAGTGTTCGGTGCTGCTTGTGGAAAAAAGTTGCCAAGAATATCATTCTTGTGCTGTGTGGAAGGTATAGATGAATATTGTTGACCAACCTGTGAAGTGAATTGAACAACAGATTCCTGGTAAGGATTGAAGTGACCACCACTAGGCAGCACAATTTGACCACTTGGAGCTTGAAGAGCCATGTGTGAAGTAATAGGAGTTGTGGAACCTCCATGATGCATGAAGAAGCCCCCACTGTTTCCCTGTTGGGGAAACACGCCATTGCTGAGCTGTCCAACTGAACCACTTTGAGATTTCCATTACTAGATGGGACAACTGTAAAAGGAGAGTCGCCAAATGGATCTTTAAAACTCTGCATCATGAACAAAGCTTTTCAATCCAACAATGCCATTTTGATAAGATCATACGAGGGATAAACGAGCCAGATTTATAAACAGTGGTGAAAACCTGGATATCATATTATCGTGCATCACAAATGAGCAACTTCACTCTAAAAAAATTTGAAGCGTCTTAAGATTTCAAATCTTACCTGATTTCTAACTTCAGTTGCTGATGATGATGCTACAAAAGAAGGTGGTGCACCTAAATTTTTGTGAGCATCAAGTTTAGAGATTGTTGAAGTTGCAGCTGCAGTGAGCATAACTGCCAATAGGTTTGGTGAGGACTCTGAAAAAGAGCCGAGAAAGTCCATATAAGCACTTTTGGTGGTAGTCGGGGTAACTAATAGAACGGAGGGAGAAGTACTTTATTAACCAATATTTAGTTGTAAAATGATAACATAAAGTACAATGCTCAGGTCTGGGGAAGGAGAGAAAGCAATGAAAAGATAGAGATGCATTCAATAAATACCTGAGAGAGAGCTTCGCCTAGCGGGGAAAGCTTGGTTCCAGATTGATCCTTTTGTGAGCTTCATTGTGGAGAGATGAGATAATAGAAGCGCTTTGTAGCGGAGAGAACAGAAGCACTTCATTGCAGAGAGACGGAGGCGCTTCATTATAGAGAGAACATAGGCACTTCAGAGAGAGTGTGAGATTCGGTGAACCCTAAGATCAGTGAGAGAAAGAGAGTGTTGAAGCTGAGAGAGAGAGGGTTGAAGCTGAGAGAAGAAAGAGTCAAACCCGAGAGAGATAGGTTGAAAGAGGGAGTGTTTTTGTGAGCAATTTTTTAGACGGGTTAGAGATTTTTGTTCCCCGCTCTTTACCCCGCATAAAAAGAAGCACCTTTGATTGCGTTTTAGTATAAAACGCAATGAAAGACTGCAATTAAACACCAAATTCTTGTAATGATATTTATCAATTATATTGAATCTTGTATGTTTTAAATTTTAGTTATCATTATTATGTGTACATGGTCAAACTGTTACTACTTTACTCGCTCATGAGAAATTGAATGATAATAATTTCATACGTTAGAAATCAAATATGAACTTAATGTTGATTTGTGAGAACCATAAGTTCGTTCTTATTGAAGAATGTCCTGAGGAGCACGCTGCTAATGTCCCTAAGAATGTTAGAGACAAATATGATGCTTGGATCATATCAAACAACAAGGCGAAGTGCCACATGCTTGTGAGCATGAATGATGTTCTGAACCAAGCTTTAATCCCATGGTAGAAAGAGACCCATTTGCAAATTGGATGGGTAGAACTATATCCTACTTCCAATTCCAATATTCTTTTTTCGTAGAAAAAAATGGGATTTTTTAGTATTTTAATGTTATTTTTAAAAAATGTTTAAAATTTTGAGCTTAATTCTAAAAGTAAGGTGTTGTTGGGCATATAAGCTAAAATCATCTTTGCAAAAGACGAGATCTGGAGGACGTGGCTCCATGCCATTCTCATCTTTTGCAATGATGAGTTCAACTTTTTTTAGAGTTGAAATCATCTTTTGTAAAAATGATTTACTTTAAGTGAAATCGTATTTGTAAAAGATGATTTAACCTAAGCCTCATTTTTAATGAAGTCCTTCCCCCTCCCCGAGTCTAGTACCTAAAGAAATAATATATCAACACCTAGGCATCATCTTTCTCCTCTCTTCTCCCTTCTTCTCGACGACCTAAATCTTCCCACTATCAGCCGCCTATTTCGTCGCCCATTTCTCCGACGTTACTCTCTCGCTCTCTCTCTCTCACACACACACACACACACACACACTTATCTCACTCTTACCCCGAAAGCAAGCTTCTTTATCTCTCAAGCCATAAGCAAGATGTCAATCCCTCAAACTCTATGTATATTTTTTAACTTATTCAATTTCTTTAATTTTTTTATTCAACTCTTGAAATTTTTTGTTTTTATGAATCGTATGTTATGTGTTTCACCATATTTGATAATCTCTCTCTCACTAGAACCTCCCAAACCCTAGATTTTTAACTCATTCAATCTCTTAAAGTTTCAATTTTTATGAATGTTGTGTTATATCAAATTTAATAGTTTTGTTATAGGATGAATTACATGAAATCGTATAGTTTGTTGTATGTTTTTCTCAATTATGTGATGATGAAACTTTCAATATGTAAAATTTTATTTATGAATGTGTTAACATGTTATGAAATTGTAATTATCAGCTTTGAGTTTGTAGATTTATTGTTGAATTCTAGAATTAGTTCTGAAATTTTTATCTATTGGTTAGTAGGTTGATAAATGGGGAAAAACTTATGGTAGTTTTATGTTAAATGAATGATAATGTCGTAGACGGTTCAAATAGAGTTTGTTATGATCGACCTTCAATTAATAGAATTGTAATCATAAGGAGATTATATTTGACGAGTTCTATCATACCTTATGTGAAGCCTTATCAATTGACCGCCTCAATCGGAAGTTGGACATAGTTTATCGATTTTCCCTTATCCTTGATGTTGGGTCATTCAACTATGTGGCATTTTTTATACGAAATAATGATGACACAGTTATGATATTTACTATTGAGCTTCAATTTCCCCCTCCAACACAATTGGATCACCGCATATCAATGTCGGTCGAGTGTTATAAGCCATAATTCAAGCCTTTTCCACATGAGCATTATTGGGAGGTACCTAACTTTTCAATAGTGCACCCTGATCCAACTAGGACGTGAGAGAAAGGTGACCTAGGTCGTCACATATACGAAATGAGATGGATTGGTGAGAACCAAGTAATCAAAGTAAATGTGGACTTTGTAGACAAGAAGGACATAACCGTCAAAATTGTCCTTCTCGTAATGGAGGACAATCTTCGAATGTCTCATAGTCTTCAATGCATTTATTTTACTTGATGCATTCCATTAATGTTTTTTACATGATGTATTTTATTCAAGACTTTGAATTTCATCTTGATGTGATGTACTATTTTAGAGGTAGTATGATGTAATATTTGAGTTATATTCACTCTTTGATTTGAATGTCTAGATTTAGTTTTCATGTAATTTGAATATTTGAATTATATGCACTTGACCACGACTCTCATTTTCATGATATTGAGGTAATATCATGGAGCCTGGACCACATGATAGCTCAATATTGTATTTACAAGATTAACATAGATCCCAACATATTTAGAACCATGAGGATTCTCATGCTTTACATTGTCATTGTCATACTATAGTTGTACACCGAACCATGAGGATATGCAGAGCAAGCCATAAGGATGCTTCTGATATTGCTAGCCCACTAGTATGACTATAATTATGGGAATGGGACCGGTTTTCTGATTTTAGCACCAGTGAGGTTGCAACAGGTGAGACACGAAAATGTCACGGAAGATGGACTTCTGGTGCCACCTCCTCCATTGGGTATACGGTAAGTTAACTCACTTGATTATCATGTGTATGTTATCATTTATATGTATGCAATTATGCATTTTATCTCGTAGATGGAGATATATTTTTAGTCTTACAGAGACCTCTACACATGTTCTTGAAGTGTATATATTTTACGTTAGACAGAAAAACTTCAGATCAGGTAACACTATCATTTATTATGTGTATGCAATTCTCTGATTTTGTCATATTATTTATAGGACAATACTTCCCTCCTAAGTAGGTCAGGAGGAGCTCATCCTGACCTCTGAGTTGCCCAATAAAAAAGCCATGTACTATTTTTTATATTTAATTTAAGTCGTGATGGGTCCAACCGAATAAAATATTTTTAATGGAACTTACCAAAACTTTAATCAAGCATTAAATAAAAAGTGAAATAAAACATAACTTTTTTTATTAGGCCAACTCAGTGCTCGGGAGGAAAGTATTGTCCTTGTTTATAATATGTTTTTATAGGTTATATGGCAACCTTATAATGATATCGTCCATGCGCTTCCTAGATAGCATTATGCACGGAGATATATGGTGAACAGTCTCTCCCCTCATTTTCTTTCACATAGTGGAATGACATCGACATGATCATGTTTTAAAGCAATTTGTATGATTAAATTAGTGCCCTAGTCATGTCATGCATCGACTTGAGGGGGAGACGTGAACTACATTGGGGAGTCAAACATCAAGTATACATTTAGAGATGGGCTAAATGTAGAACACACATTTCTGAGGGAGAAGTGGATGAAGATGTATATGATAACTCATAAATGTTATGATATCAGAGAATTACACGGTGATACATAACTCAACAGGGAGCATTATATGACTTAATGGTAATTTTTCAATAATTTATACAATTGATAGGTTTATGGTTATTTAAAAAATAACTTATATAGCATTTTGAGATGAGTTAGTGACTCAACTTGGTCTACTTCTGAACCATGTCATCAACCTCAATGTCGTAGAGGAGAGCGGGGTGTAGCTCCTGGAAGAGGTAGAAGGCGTGCCCGAAACTTATAAAATGCAATTATTGTGGAAGATGCTCCTATTGTGGAGGAAGATAGACTATTTGTGGCTACCAGAGAATGTGCTAATGAAGAAGGTCTGCAAGTAACACAAATACAAACATATGAAAGATGTTCTAAAAGAATTAGAAGACGATTATCGTGTGGAACATGATAACTTCTTTGATACTTCTTAGTCTTGGTATTGTGTGACAACATTTTTAGAATAATGTTAATATATTTGTGATGATCTTTCTAATCATATTGGAATTGTAATTATGTTTTTTTATCATATTAGAGTTTAATGGTATTTTTATCATATTGGAGTTGTAATGGTCTTTTTAATAATATTTTGTTCTTTATGTTTTGTGATTTGTTAAAAATGTAAGCTACTTATTATTTCTTGGGATATAAGATTATAAGATATTATGTAGGTTTAATTTTATGATTATGTATATTCGATTTTATGATTATACAGATTTGAATTAGGCGGGGTACGAAAAGAGGCAAGGGGGAATTAACAGTGAAACTATTTTTGTAAAGACGATTTTAGTTGGAAACAAACCGTCTTTTGCAAAGACGATTTCAGTGACAAAGAAAATCGGTTTTGCAAAAGATGATTTTGGATAAAGTTGAAATCGACTTTTGTAAAGATGATTTCCACATACATGCATGAAATGGCTTTGACAAGGACAAAATCATCTTTTACAAGGACAAAATCATCTTTTACAAGACAAATTTGTCCATGTGAAAATCATCTATTGCGTCCAGCGTGGTACAAACTACCCTACTTTTGGAATATCCCAAACTGCTTTATTTTAGAATTTTTTTTAAAACGTCCTCACTAGTCCATGTAAGAGACATGGTAAGTTTTTAAATGATACAAATAAAGAAACAACGCACCGTTTAGAAGTAGTTGAGATTTCTGAAAATAACCCCAAATGGGTCTTCATTCTTCCCTGAAATTTTAGCCAACACCAGAATTCCCAAAATTTCAAATTCCTCCAAATTTTTCCGTTTATTTGCAAAATCCTTATAACAAAATCCCTAAAATCATCGCCACTATCCCTCCATTTTATCATCCAAAATTTCAAATACCCCATAATTCTTGGAATGGGTATGAAAGTTATGATGGATGCATCTTTTTATTTTATTTCCAAATATTCAGTATTTGAGAAAATTCCTTTGACGCCTATGTTTTAGGCTCATGTAGTTTGGTTAAATCACACGTATACTCTTCTAATTTAAAAAATAATATAGACATTCTTTAATGTTAATTTTTAATGATAAAAAACTCAGAATCGTTAAATTTCTAGCTAACACCGTTTAAATAATATGTAATATCAAAATTAACCCTCGTCTTATTCTCAATTCTGAAAATGTTTGAAACATTTTTTTTAATAACCAAACTAGAATTACCCAAACTCAAAAAACTCAGGTTGATTTATGTTTCGAATAAAAAAATGGTTGGATAAGATTTTTTTTAGATAAAAAAAAATGGACTTATTGGTTATAGGAATCATATTGTTCTTTCACACCTAAACATATTTGTAACAGAATAGACTTATTTGTCATTTTTCAAACCAGATAAATATTTTGTCATTTAAGCAAACTACAAAGGCTGTTCGAGAAATTTTTCTCAGTATTTTGAAATTATTTCTAAACTTAACTAATTCTGCCATCTCATCAAATTTTCAATTTCAATCATTTTTTAACTTTCGTTCTTGTTATTTTTATCTTTTTATTGTGATTGCAATTTTCTTCCTGAAACTCGTAAGAGAGGTATTAACACGATTGAACCCTTCTCTTTTATTAACACGATTGAACCTTCTCTTTTATTAACACGAGGTACTTTCACGAGGTATTAAGTTAATAACATTATTAGTTAGAGAAGATACATTAACGTGATTCAAACTCAACTAAATTCTCGATTCAAAATATTTAGATATGTCTTAACCATATTCGAAAAATCTTAAAAATTATTAACATGATCTCTTTTAAGAAAAATGGCAACCATGAGAATTTCGGCTTATTTTGAAAAGTTAATGAAGACCAACACGTGAAAGTTCAGTTGACTTGGTATATTAATGGGAGAATGAAAAAATTTTAACACATAAAAATCCTTTTTGATTGATAACGTTGACACACAATCCTTCAAAACCGGTGGTATGCTAACAAAAACATGAAACAAATTTTCAATATGTCTTGAATAATTGATGAACTGATTATAGGGATTGAAATTAAACATAATAAATATGTTATATAATATAAATAATCAGATCTGTATATTTCTATGAAATTCTTCAAACTCTAATCTTAGATACATATGTCATTTTGATTTTTATGAGAAACATATTCGTATAACTCGATTGCGGAAGACTTACATGATTCAATTGATAATTGAATCGTAAACTGGAGGATCAGATCTTCCAAATTGACACAAGTCCTAGAGTTCTACTCTAGGATTCTCTCTTGAAGGAATATAGATAACTACTCTAAGAAAAATAGAGTTTTCTTGCTTGTGTAATTTGGGGATCATAACTCTTATTAATAAATATTGATATTTCTAATTTGACCTTTTAACAAATTAAAATATTATTTTTAGTATCTACACATTAATTTCACAATAACTATACACATAAGCCTTAAAACTTTAATTTTTTAATTAAACCAGTTTAATTAGGTTTGTTCAAAGATAATACATACACATTTAATTTAACATGTGTGACCCCACATGTTGAGTTTTTCCAACAATGTCTCACTGTGCCACATATGTAACCTTGTAAATGTGTTTAAGTTTATGAGCTCCCAAAATTTGCTATCTGAATCACAAGGCATATCCGAAACAATCTCGTCCATTGATTATATAGACACATGATCAAAGCGGTCTTCGCTACCTTTATTGTAACTAAACTCATCAGTGGTCACATACACCAATATAATCAAACAACATACATCAATCATGGATGCGTAGCATGGAAAATTACATGTAATGTGATCTATACATGTCTATTTTCAACTGGTCCTACTTTACTTTAGTGAGGTTAACACTAACATAATATCACAGAGTGGATTGAACTGAATAACTTTATTTCTGATTAGAAAGTACCAAATACATAAATTTTTGAAAAATGCATTATAAAGCCATAAACAAACTCCAACTAAACCATGATAACCTTAAACAACATAACACTCATATGAGCAGTGTGCTCATGAAAGACCTTGGGTGGTAATCCCTGAGTGAGTGGATCCGCTATAATGGAGTTTGTCCCAATATGCTCCATGGACATCTAACCATTTTGTATCCTTTCTTTTACAATCAGAAACATAATCTCAATATGCTTTGACCTAGACGAGCTCTTGTTGTTGTTGGAATATAAAACTGCTGATTTATTATCACAATACAACTTTAGTGGTCTTTCAATGTTCTTAACAATGTGCAACCTAGTGACAAAGTTTCATAACCATATTCCATGATTGGATGCCTCATAACATGCTACAAATTTTGTTACCATGGTGGAGGAAGTTATGAGTGTCTGTTTGACACTTCTCCAAGAAATGGCTCCACCAGCTAATAAGTAAATGTAGCCTGAAGTTGATTTTTTGCTATCTTGACATCCAGCAAAATCAGAGTCGGAATACCTAATGACCTCTAATTGATCCGACCTTTTATACATGAGCATATGATATTTTGTTCTATGTAAATATCTCATAACCTGTTTAGCTGCTTTCCAATGATCCATCTTAGGATTCCTAAGATATCTTCCCAATACACCAACGATGTACGTAATGTCTGGACGCGTACAGACTTGAGCATGCATTAGACTCCAAACACCAGATGCATAAGAAATCTTCTGCATTTTCATAGATTCAAGGCTAGTTTTCGAGCACTGATTGAGATAAAATTTGTCTCCTTTAGTGATGTGGGTATCACCTGGTTTATAGTCTTGCATGCCAAACATTTTAAGCATTTTTTTCTGTATAACTCGTTTCTGATAATCCAAGAATACCCCGAGAACGATCTCGATGTATCCAGATCCCTAAAACAAAAGAAGTTTCACCAAGATCTTTCATTTCAAAATTCTTAGAAAAAAATCTCTTGGTCTCGTATAACATGCCTAAATCATTACTGGCGAGCACTATATCTTCAACATACAAAACCATGAATATTAACTTACTCCCACTGAACTTGTGATACATACAATCATCAACAATATTTGCCTTGAAACCAAACAAGATGATTATCTTATGAAATTTATGGTACCATTGACGGGAAGCTTGTTTGAGCCCATATATGAATTTCTTTAGTTTGCAAACTATATTCTCTGGATTCTCAACCACAAAGTTTTCTAGTTGCACTATATAAATCATTTCAAAATGTGCAACAAGTGACATAATTATTCTAAAAGAGTCTTTCGATAAAACTGGAGAGAAAGTCTCTTTAAAATCAATGTCTTCTTTCTGAGTAAAGCATTTAGCTACAAGACGAGCCTTATATCTTTCTACATTATTTTTTGAATCCCTTTTGAGTTTAAATATCCATTTACAACCAATAGGTTTCTTACCTTCAGGTAAAGGGACAAGATCTCAAACTTGATTATCTTGCATAGACTTATATTCTTCATTCATAGCCTCAATCCATTTTTTAGAAGTCATATACTTCATGGCTCGGTGAAAGTTGATTGGATTATATTCCACCAATTCATTATTTTCCTCAATTTCTTGGAGAAATACCATATAGTCATCTGAAATAGCACTTCTATTTTCTCTTATGGATCTCCTTAGTGGCATTGCATCTTGAGGTTGTTGAATTTGTTCTTATGGTATATTAACCTCAACTTGAATCGCGAGTTGGTCAACATTATCTTATTCTGATTCTAGATCTACTTCATGATCAATGTTAGGAATGAAAACCTACACACTGTCAGAAGTAGTGACTGTAGTAGAAACTAGAACCAAAGATGATTCATCCTCAAAGACAATGTCCCTTACTTTATTTCTCCCTCCATACTCATCATCCTAAAAAATGTTGCAGTTCCCGTCTAAAAAATATTTCATAGTGTGGGATCATAGAACTTGTAGCCCCTCGATCATTCAGAATAACCAATAAAGTAGCTGCTCACTGTTTTTTAGTCCAATTTTTTTTCATTTGGCCTATAAGGCATTGCCTCACCTGGACATCCCCAAATGTGAAAATGTTTCAAACTAGGCTTTTTGCCTATCCAAAGCTCATAATGTGTTTTAGCAGCTATTTTAGTTGGTACTTTATTAAGGATATAAGTTGTTGTCTTTAATGCCTCTCCTCAAAGTGATTCTGGTAAGGAAGAATGGCTTATCAAACTCCTCACAATGTCCTTAAGGGTTCTGTTTTGTCTCTCAGCAACATCATTCATGCTAGGCGAAACCAGGCATGGCGTATTATGGTACTTTTCCATAATTTCTAGGAATTGGGCAAATGGCCATGGACATTGTTCTGTTGAACCATCAAATCTATCATAATATTCACCACCATGATCAAATCTAACACTCTTAATCCTTTTCCTGAGCTGGTTCTCAACTTCAGCCTTAAATATCTTGAACACGTCAAAGGATTCTGATTTATCATGAATAAGAAATTGATAACTACATCTCGAGTAATCGTCTATGAACGTTATAAAATATTGTTGACCATTCTATAAAGCCTTAGGGAATGACCACAAATATCTGTATGAATTAATTCTAATATGTTTGTTGCTCTATTGGCATCTACTTTCTTTTGTTTGGTCTGTTTTCCCTTTATACACTCAATACATACATTAATGTCTGAAAAATCAAGGGATCCTAAAATGTCACCTGACACAAACCTCTGAATTCTCATTTTGAAGATATGACTTAAGCGCATGTGTCAAATTGTGGTTGAATTTTCTTCATTAATTTTTCTTTAAGTGCCTCGTGATTCCACATGCAAGGCTTCACTATAAGATGTATTAATATCAAGCAAATGTAAGTTATCATAAACATTAAAAAAAACCAGTCCAACAAGATTTGAATTTATTGATAAATTAAACTGATCGTCTCTAAATGAACAATAATAACTTAATTTGCCAACTTAGAAACATAAACCAAATTCCATCTAAACGACGATACAACACAAGTATCAAATAAATCCAAATAAAATCCAGTTTTCAAGAACAACTTAAAATGCCTAATAGCCTCTACTTCTACCGATTCTCCATCTCCTACATAGATGTATCTTTTAGCATCAGTTGTATACCGATAAATCAGGCAGCCATGCGTAGAATCACTTATGTGAGTAGAGATACCAGAATCTAACCACCAAATGTTTCTAGGTACTGAAACTAAATTTACCTCAGAACAGACCAAATCAATAGACGTACCTTTATTTACACGCCAAGTGTGATATTTGGCATAATCCTTATTTATATGTCCAGGCTCCCACAAAAGAAACAACCATCATTGTCCTTATGCTGTTTCTAATCTGTTGAACCCTTAAGAGCTTCTTTATACTTCTTTCTCTTTTTGTCTTTGCCCTTAAATGTGCTAGCCAAATGAGCACTTTCAGTCTGGTTATGCTTCATTCTCTCTTCATCTTGCATATAATATGAAATGAGCTCTTGAGAGTCCATTTCTCCTTCTGACAGTTATAACTGATTTGAAATCGACTGTATTGTGAAGGGAGAGAGATCAATACCAAATGTATGAGTAAGTCATCTAACAACTTAAGCTTGAGTTCCTTAAGTTTTGAAGCAATGTTAGCCATTTCTATAATGTATTCCTTTATGTTCTCTTTGCATTTATAGTTCATGTGAATCAAGCGTCGCAAAAGTGTGTTTGTTTCCGCCTTATCATTTTTGGCAAGACGCTTTTCAATTTAAGTAAGGAACTCTTTGACATCGGTTATCTCCTCAGATACTGCACCTCTGAATGCCTCGGGAATGCCGCGCTTTATGATCATCAAACTTATACAGTTTGAATGATCCAACCTCTCAAAATTCTTCCTAATATTAGAAGAACTTTCATCCGTAAGAGGGGCAGGTTCGTCCCTCCTGAGTGCAAGGTCTAGATCCATGCAACCAAGAGCAATTAACATGTTCTTTTTTCAATCCTTAAAGTCGGTCCTGATCAAAATGTGAATGTTGTTAAGGTTGACAGATATCGTAGACATATTAACTGTAAACAGAACAAAAGAATTATTCATATATGCTCATATCAAAAGTCAACCATAGTATTCAATAAATTCAAATAATTAATTAGTCATATTTCAAGATGCCTAGCACAACATTAATATTAAATCTTTGGACAGTAATATTAACTGTAAGTGGTACTCTTGTTGTAATGATCAAACACAACAATAATTTATGTTAAATAATAAATTTATCTTTGGATCGATTTAGTATTCACATGTAAAATCATATAATCGTCACATGTTTACTATCATAGATGTGTGTGTAATTCGACCAAATATTAACATTCCTTCGGGCCGGCTAATACCCGCATGAATTTACACAAACATAAATATCAAACACCTTCATGAATAATTTACACAAGAGAAGTCACTTTACTGGCAGCTTACTTCAATTAGTTTATTTAAAATATTCAATAATCATAATTAAGAATTAAGGCGTGCCAAATAATTGAATTGAAACAAACGTACCTTAATTAAATTGAATCACACAATTTAATTCAAAAAAATCGCTGTAGCTGTGCTACAGTTGGAAACCGCAAGAAACAGGAAAACTAAATCTGCTCCTGTACGGTACCCGCGATGTAGGGAAGAATTACTCTGAACCGGTACCGATACCACAAAGCAGGGAATAACCCCTGCACTGGTACAGTACTGCGAAGCACCTGATCACTGCCTATCCCCTTCTTCTCCAAAATAACCTACGGCAGTTTTCCTTCATGGTCTTCGAACGCCATTTTGTATTTTTTTTAATTTCCTTAAATCCATTGATTTTAAAACATAAAATCATCAAAACTGAATTTACATAACAAAATAACATTTACATATCAATCATTCATCATAAACATCAAAACTACTGTAAATTTATCTAATCTCTACAGAACACCAAGATTTAATTAAAGAATTACGTTCTGAAAAACTGATACTAGCGTACGTAGCAGACCACTTTCACATTTTCAGTTTTTAACAAATATTACCTATAATATTAATATTTTATAAACTTTTACTAACATGCTAAACATTTAATAACTCCGAAACGTATTTCCCGTACGTAGCATTCTAGTAACTAATGAACAACAAAATTATACCCGGTTTTGATCTTTAAATGTTAAAGTAGTTAATTAATATTTTATAAAATTTTACTAATACGTTAAAAAAGAAGAAAATGAACAATAAAAAAACAAACGGACGGATTAGAAAAACAACAAACAACTATTATACTGCAATTTATTTCAAGAATTTAAATTCCCAATGTTATTCATATTTTTGATCTCTCAAAAAAACGATCAACTTTTTATGAACAAAACACAATCCAAACCCAAAACCAATCAGATCTAAACCAGAAATATGAAAAAAAATTAAAAAAAAATATAATTTAATTCCTTCAATTATCAAATTATTGTGAAAATATTATTTTTATCATTTATAATATTCAACTTTTTATTTATCATAAAAATAACCTTTCTTCTCGTTTTGGGTCCTATTTTTCACAGACTAGCAAACAAATTGGTGAACCCACGCTCCAGCCCCTTTCTTCGTGAAACCCACCCTCTCCATAACCCCGCGCTTAAGCACAGATTTTATAAACACAGATTTTACAAGCAAATGGAACCCATAAACAAGCAAATGAAAACCATAAACACGCAAACAGAACAAATCAGACTTTCGAACAACCCATAAACACAGATCTGAAGAAGACGGGCGAAATTTCACCTTCGAGCTGAAGAACACGAGCTGCGTTTATGGAGGTCACGAAGAGCTGCCGAAGACAAAGAGTGCGCGCGGTTATGGAGGTCACGATGAGCTGCGATCTGTGTTAGGGAGGAAGAGATGCTGCGCACGGTTATGGAAGTGGTAGGGCTTGACGAAGAAAGGGGTTGCAGAGGGGAAGGGGCCCACAAATTAATTTGCTTGGTTTAGAAAAAAATAAAATCTAAAATGACGTAATCTTGACGAGTGAGTTTTATAATTTTAATATTTTAAAATTACGTCATTTTACACTATATTAATAGATGCTTAATAGATGAAAGGTTATTTTTTACAATAAATTAAAAATTAAATGTTAAAAATAATAAAAATAATAGTTCATAATAAAAAAATAACAGTAACTGATAATTCGAAGAACTAAATTATAATTTTCTCAAAAAACAAACTACATCAACATATAAATAAACTTACAAAGCGCAGAGAAAACTTAGGGGTGTGCGGAATTTTTCTGAACCGAACCGAACTTTAGGTTCGGTCGATTATTTTAATATAGTAATTGTAATCGGCTTGATTATTTTTAATAACTTCATTTTTGGTTCGACTATTTATCTCAATAACTTTGTAATCGGTTCAAACCGATTACAACCACTTTTTAATATATATTTTATATTATTAATTATTGTTATTGAGTTAAAGTAAAAAAAATAAAACTACAACTAAAACCATTAACTAAACGCCCAAACGAAAACCCTAGCACTCACCTCGCGCCTCCATTTTCTTTCCTCTCCATGTCGACAACCATCGTCTCCCTCAGTCCCTCGGCTAAAAATTCTTGCTGTTTCAAGAAGTTTTACAGGTGCAGCTAAACCGGTTACAAGTAACTAAAACTGAACCGATTACTTTGGTTATATTCGATTCTGTTCGGTTCGGTTCGGTTTAGACGGTTACACCGGTTCGGCCAGCTTCGGTTATATAGGTAATCGGTGAATTCAGTTCGGTTTACAAAAATGTCTTACTAACCGCCCGAACCGAACCCTGCACACCACTAAGAAACTGGCAGAAGAATGAAACACCTTGAACTATTGTTAATTCCCTAAATGTCGTGAAACTCAAAGAAAAATAATTCGGCTATCTGAGGCAGAGAAGGTAAAAATACTTGTAAAAAATAGGTTTAATTAGAGAACTAGTCCATGATAGGAAAAATAAGTAAAAGAATAGCCCAAATTTTAGTAAATTGTACAAATGGTCGGATTTATAAGAAGCCTAACAAAAAAACCTAGTAATAATAGTGAACTGTCGAAATTGCCCTTACTAACCAAAGGAAACCTTACCTCCCTCCATCTTATTTCAGCGAAAACCCTAGCCTCTATTTCTCTCTCGTGACGACGCGAGAAACCTACACGAGGGTCTATATATAACAACGCAACGTTTAGCAAAAATCACGATTGTAAGTTGAAATTTCAGTTTACAGTTTCTTATATGACAATATATTATGTACTGACTTTTCATCACTATATCATGTATTGAGTTTATTTGAGTTTTTCTTTCACGGAACTAACTTAATATACATATATTGCTAGTTAACAATTTGTCCATCTGTTTTGTTCCATTTTCTGGAGGCAAACTAATGTATTTTTTATATTTGCATATTTCTCGTACTTAAAATTTGTTATATGATATATTATTCTATACTATGAGTAAACGATGATAGAATGCATAATTATATACTATATAATTGCATACTATTTTGTATGTCATCGTAACTTATTGATTATTATTATTATTTTTATTTTGTTTTTAAATACAAGATGATTAGTAGTCCATAGTTCGCTTTTATGATGTTAGTAGATGAAGGGAGATATGACAATATTTGCAGCCAAATTTATTTGGTCAATGAGAATGTCCAACATCAAGTTTATTAGTAATGTTAAAACTTTCAATAATATATATTTATATACACAAGTATACTGTCATATATGTGTAGAAACCATGATTCAAGTATCATAAAAATCACACATTATAAGATAAATTTTTTATATAGTATATATTTATATGTAGTATAAATGAATGTACTTATAGTATATAATGATATACCCATTACTTGAGAAATATTTTTGAAACATTATACACATCATCATAAAATCAATATCAATCCTTAAAATCATTTTAATATATACTTCTATCATAAAAGAATATCATTCATTACAAAATTCAGATATATCGTCAGAAGTTTACTATCTATCATCGTATCAACAATATCCATCATAATTGTTATAGCAACTATTAGTACATAAATGTATACTATCATTATATAATAATATACTATGAGTTCATATCTATAATATAAAGTTCTTACATGATGTATATAGTGATAGACCATGTATATATATATTATGCACATATATATTATCCATATATAAATATAAATATCATCTACATATGCCTATAGTATATAGTATATAGTATATGACATTAAATACAAAACAATGCAGAAAACAGTATACACAGAAAATCTGCGGAAAATAAAAATTACTAATATGAGTTTGCTCCTGCCCCAGACAGCTTCGAGGTTCCCTCTTAGTAGCCAGAGGAAAATAAAGCAAAAGTTATTCTCTTATAACTGTCTATAACAGAAAATTACAAAAAACATAAATGAAACTTAAAATCCCTAAAATTTATTGTAATTGATTTCGATTATTGCTCAATTTTGAAAGAATATTCTATAGAAAATTGTTTATAAATCCCCCAAAAATATAATTACGAAATCAACATGATATTACCGTGATGAGCAACAAATCAACAAAAATCCTATTATTTTATTTCATATATGAAGGAATAAATGAATTGAAAAAGAAGATTAAAATATGTGTAATCGAGAAGCTTAAAATTTGAGGCACGATTGAATTCACCAAAGGAGTTTCAAGCAACCTACAAAGAAAGGAAGCTGCGAGAAAGACACGAAGAAGTAGCAAAAAAAAATTTAAAATACAAATCAATTATATAATAAGGGCATAAATATAAAATAATAAAGAGAATTTTCACTACCTAATTTTTATTTTCTCATTTCGGCCAAGTGTGCATAATTACAAAAAATAGACATTATATGAAAGTAAAATTTAAACCATCTCTAATTTTACTTTAAAAAAATGATAGTCCAATACCCGTACAAACACCTGCCCATGATTCAAATGAAATAGCTCAAACCCAATACTCATCAAATATACCAGCCCAATACTCACACAAAACCCAAAAGAAAATCTCTATATCACAACCAATATTCCTAGCTTCGGCGTAGACAAAAAAGAAAGAAGAAAAAGCCCATGATGAATACACAACAAGGACTCAAGATAAGAAATGAATTTGTAGCCCAGGATGAATACAGAAAAATTTGCATAGGAAAAATTTGCATAATAGATAATATTAGGGATGATGTTTTAAGAAATAATAAGTTTTCAATAGATTTTAAGTAAATAGTAAGTTTTCTATATAGTCAATAATTTTATACTAACATGCCCTTCATCTATATATAATATATTATAAATTTTTCAGGTAAATCATATATGTAAATCTGATATACTTAAACCATATATCTTAAAAATTAGGAAACTGTATTTAACCTCTTAAAAAGTGTAATTAATAATATTTTAAATATCTTTGTAAGCCGCTACTCTATTAACTTCCCCAGTCAATTAAATCTTGAATATAAATTTTAGAAAAATCAAATTAACTCAACGAACAATAACAATAAATCAGTGATAATTCGATCAATAATTTAAATTCAAAAACTTCTAATAATTGATAAAAATGCTTGTTTTGTATTGTTATTAGAATATATCATAAGTAAATAAGTGATATACTGATCTACAATTATGACAGAAATTAATGCTTGGCTTTTCTATTTACATTTTCCATAACTGTAATTAACTTATCCACCGAAAAATTAGAAAAAAAAACTAAATCCCCACCACAATAACCTTAAAAAATGTAGCCACTATAAACTTCCCTCTAAAACATTAACTAACAAATATGTAAATTTTAAATTCCACCAATCATATTTCAACAGAAAAAATGGAAAGAAAAATAAGTTAACTACGGTTTTGGTAACTACTAATTAATCATGGTAAAAAATAACTCCCATCAATTGTCAATCAACCATCAACAAAACAAAAAAAATACAAGAATCGCTACCTATCTCACGAAACCTCCATTTACAATTTCAAATTTTCTATGTTTTATAGAAAAGAGGAGAAACTCTATTGACGCCACAAGAAAAGCTTAGTCAATAAAACAACGCCACAACCTATCTCTTCTATCATCTCCAGTAAGTTCAAGGTATTATTAAGCAAAAAAAATCTTTTTTTTTTCACTTCTTGCATCAATATATCAAATCTTCAAACTTCAATAATGGTTAGATTTACTAAAAACACCATGATTTCTTTATTTTTTTACACATAATATATCACTGATTGAACATGCATGTACATCTATCGATTTTAGAAAATTTTCTGGAATTATTAATTAAAAAATCTATTGAAAAGATTAAAAAATTTATAGAAAAAACAATTATTTTTGGAATACTTCCGTCAGATACTTGTTTTTATACCTTATAGTTCTGTACTATTTTGTGTTTTTTGTTTGGTCCATGCATGACTATCAATGAGTGGTTAATTTATGTTCTAGTCAATAAAATATTTATATGGACCATATTTTCACTGTAATTATATTTTGGAATATAAGTGATTAATTTTGAAAGCGTAAATAAATGATTGATCATTATCACTAGAAATATATTATTCATAAATGTTGTCATCATTTTACTGCAAACTCTGATATATGATACTAAATCAGTCGTAGATATTACTAAACGTAAATGCATTAAAAGTAGATATAAAAATGATGGACGAGATCAGACAGCTCTAAAAAATATTATTGATCATATGCGTTTGAAGCATGAGGTTACTATTAGTTATTATAAGGCATGGAAAGCCAAGCAAAACTACTAGGGATATTTTTTAAATCAACCAGAGCGATAAAAATGTCATCGTCTTGAGCATCATCGCAATCGATTGATGCTGATTGACTACCCTTGTCAAGCACATAATTTTGTAATTGAGAGCATTGGTTTCTATTGAACTTACTACTGTCAATAATAAGTAGATAGTTGATCCCATTCTCATTCGTTATCAACGAAACATACCATTAGATGTCCTGATTATTTTTTATTTCAACAGTAGACATGAAACATTGTCAAATTATAATTTGACAATAATTTCAAACCGATCTCTTCCATCAACAAACTCCAAAACCATCTTGATACCTTCTACTAGCGCAACAAACATCATATTATCATCAACCAAAAAAGGTTTAGATCGAAAATCAACATAAAATTTTGTCTCATCCCATCTTTTTCATCATACATAACAATAGTTGGGGTCTTTAAATTACCTGAAATATATTTTTATGAAAATTACATGAAAGTCATCCATCCAAAACTCTATAATGTAATACAATAAAAATAATTAGTATAGTAACATTCCAATATATGATATATTGTATGGGTTATCAAAACTATATTTGGATATCTGTAAAGGGTTGATTTACATTTAAGAATATGATCATATCTGTATTATTCTAAATAAACTGTTGATATTCATTGATCAACCAATATATTTACTGTTTCATAGAATAAACTCAGCTATTGAAATATATATATATATATATATATATATATATGATGATGATTTACTCAAAACAAGTAAAAATGATTCGAAAACATACATCACCGAATCAAACGAACAATATCTCTTGAAAATATGACATTGAAGCACATACATAACATATATCAAACATGTAACAATAATAACACATATTGAACATACAATGACAAACGATGATTAACAACAAATGAAAAATGCATACATATCACGTAAAACATTGGGTAAAAATGAAAAAAATGATGTCAACAAATTATAAACAAAACACTTGAAATGAATAAATGATGAATACTCAAATGAAGTTGAAATCAAAGAATGATCCATTATTTTAATCTAATAAAAAACATATGACAAATAAGATTCTAACGAAAAGTAACATTCCATGATTGAATCTAACAAAAATATATGGAGAATGGATTGTGAAGCTTGAGAGGTCTATATAATATGAATGAATATCACCGAATTACTCAATTTTTTCTTCGAAGACTTGAAAACGTAAAGCTTTGTGAGTATCTATCGTTAATGGAGAATGAATGAAACCAAGTTGATGCTGATTTTTCTTCAAATGAAACTGAAAATTCAGAATTCATATCACACTAATAAAAAAGATAATTCCATAACTAAAATTCTCTAAAAAATAGAAAACCGAATCAACCAATTATTAAAAATATAATTTAAATTAAACAGAATATATATCAAGGATCGTATTTAAGGAATTTTCCTAAAAACGAGATAACACATTAAGTGAAATGGCTCTACAAAATCAGATCATTAAATCTATCAAAGAAAGTTAAAATCGTCAACAATAAAATTATAGATAACTGCTTGATGACGTGATATCTAAAAACTGTTATTTATCTAAAAATTTGAAAAACGTGCTATCTGTTAGATTAGTTTTTAAATTTTATGTGTAATTAGTTATTTGTATAAGTCAAAATGTCCACCCATCGTGCAAGAAAAATTACGAGGACAGGGCAGGCGACGCCATTGGCCAAGCAGAGGAAGAGAAGGCGTATTTCAGATGAGAAGGTGAGTGACTCGCCAACGCGAGAAATAAACCACCTGTGAATGGATAAACATTTTGCCCAAAACAAAAAATGGCTCTAGGACCACCATACCCAGTCAATTCTCACCCTCACACAAGCAAGCTTTCAACACATTGGTAAGAAGATTGGGTTGGCGAAGAATTGGTCAGGCGGTATGTTTTGGTGCCAAGGTTTTCGAAAAGCCCATAAATGGAGGAGGCATGCAAGGTTGGAAAACAACAACCTAAGAAGCAAGCAAATCCTCCATAGAAGTAGCCTAAGAGGCTTTCATGTAAAGCAGGACCTCAAATCTGACTTACGTTTTGAATCCCTCTTTTGTAATAAAAACTTTATGGATGATATTTTCTTATAATACAGAGGCTTTATTTAATGAAACTGCATTCCTCATTATTATTTTAAGCTCTCTTTTCTTTTTCTTCCTAATATACTATGCTTTTCTTTATCTTTCTTTAATTATTTCGCATTTGAAGATCATGGAAAGGGATAAAGACGTTTGAAGAGAATGGCATCAGTTCTTAAAATGTCTAGGCTTAATTCTAGATTTTAAAATTGAACCTATTTGGGTTTTATAACTAATACGGTGCTCATTAGCCAAATTTCGTATTCAGCCTATCTCCTGAGATGACCCCGCTGTAACTAGTAAGCTGCACATTCAACCATGCCCTCATCATCCAGACTCGCTCCAGAACCATGCATACCCCAACCCTCTTCCATGAAGAGCAAAACCAGAATATTTTTCAAACCAAATATTAGATTACTATGGCAGCGATCTCACCATTCCAACAATTTCAACATTATGCTTCAGAATTCAATTACCATTTAGATTTTCTGCATTTAAGACATTACCCAACAAATCTACAGGCATTGAATTTGAATTCATTTTTTTCATGCCCATCTCCCAAAAAATCGCCTAGTTAAACTTGTCCCTCATGCAAAGTCTCTACTCATCATCTCATCTACACGTATCAGCCTCACCTCTCTGTAAAAAAATTACCCAAACACCCATTTCTCTCTCAAATCCCCCCTCTGAAGTTTTTTTTTCCCCAAAATTTTCAATTAATTGCTTCATTTTCATCCATGGCTGACCATACACAGCAGCAACAAAACTCCACCCACCAGGGGCGAAGTCAGAAAAATTTTCAAAGGGGTAAATTATGACGAGAAAATCATACGAAATTACACATCTAATAAAAATCAAAATAGTGATAATTATTGATCAATTTATCTAATTATGCATTTAATTTTTCGTAATTTGTAGGTTAAAAAATTCACTCAACAAAAAACTTATATTAATTACTAAAATTAAGGGGGAAAAGGAAATTAAGTTGATAGTTCCACAAAATTAAGATGGGCAAAACTTATATATTTGATTAATTTAAGCTTTTAATTATTAATATTTCCTAAATTATCTTAAGATTAGAGGGGCAAAATTAATATAATTATGATGTTTCCATGAAATTAAGGGGGCATCATTTTATCAATTTAACAGCTTATTTAGTTATATAATTGTAAATCTACCAAAACAAAGGGGGCAGGGCAATTGCCCCATTATCATCTAAGTAGGCTCGCTACTGCCAACCACAACGCCAGAAACAAGATGCATGCGCAAAAGGGCGACCTTTTACCTTAACTAGGCCATATTAGCTTCAAAAGCGTTAGTAGTCCTTACTATATTACCAATTGGAGGGACATTACTTGCTCTTTCTCGTTTGACATTTGCAGCAACCAAGTCTTAGATCGCATATTCCCCGAACCATGCATTAACCACGAAGCTTGAAGTAACCACAAGTTCCCATTCGGTACGAACTGGTCTCTTATTAAGAGCAATATCTGAGTTTCACTTCAATACAGACTAATCTCTTATATCCATATCAACAATCAGTTCCTCTTCCACATATGTATACACGCATTTGTACCGTTTACTTCTCTTCGATACAGAACGTACGCTTTTCTTCTGCATCATGAGTTTCTCTTTATACTAAAACCATGCCTAGTTTTCTTGTCAAGGCTATACCTACTATACGTACAACTCTCTTGCGTCTTTATCAACCATGAACTTCTATCTAAAAAATATTTTAGATGCAAAAAGCATCCTCTAAATCATGCTGATGCGACTCCCATGCTAGTCGTTCTCATCCATGCCCAAACACTTCTCATTTCTCTCATGTATTCGATACTATACCCTAAGAAGATAGAACTCATACTTGTACAATTTACAAACTCAAGCAATTTTCATATGTAGTCTTTCAATATGCAGAAATCATGCATTTCCCAAACCGTATATACATTTTTCTTACCTTTTAAACACAAAGAAACCAAGCCTTGTAGTAAGACCCCAATCTATGATGCTGAGCAAAATTGTGTCTCTCGAAATTCAAAAACTATACAGAAAACACAAACTATGCAAAATCCAAAAATCAAAAAATTCAGTCGATTTTTTTACGGATACAATTTTCCCGGCATTGATGCTGTGAGTCTTCCTAGCCATTAGATCAGGCAAAGAGACTCCCAACCGTTACATTAAAAAATGAAACTTGACCTGTTGAACAAGTTATAGGTCTTCGAAAGCTTACGAATGAAGCTTTCTCCTTCCCCCGAGCTTCACATTTTTTATTCGACATTTTCCCTCTGAGCCTTACATTTTTCCTTCGAGCTTCACAGTCTAGGGCATGCGATTTTCACCCCGATCTTCTGCCCTCTCTTCAGGCAAACTTTAGGCGCTCTCTCTTCATCGTCTAGGCTTTTCGCGTCGTTGTCGTCTCTCTCTCTCTCTCTCTGCGTTCATCGCCGGTGTTCTCATGGTAATATTTTCTAATCTCTTAGCCTCTCTCTTTCCCCTCTCTCTCTCATTTTCTTTGTCGACGTCTAGTCTCCTAGACTGTTCTCTCTCTCATTTTAATTGTTAGTCTGGAGTGCTCTCTCTCTCATTGTTCTCCATTTAGTCTGCTTTGATTTAAGCTCTGTTTAGATTTAGGTATGTTTAGATTTAGGGCTTGATTTAGGGTTTGATATAGGCTCTGTTTAGATTTTAGCTCTATTTAATTTAGGCACTGTTTAGATTTAGGGTTTGATTTATGACTTGATGTTTAATTTAGTCTCTGTTTATATTTAGGGTTTGATTTAGGGCTTGATTTAGGGTCCTCTCATTGTCTTCTGTTTATATTTGATTTAGGTTTGATTTAGGCTTGATTTAGTCTATGTCTATTTAATTATTGATTTATGGTTTGTCGGAGAGAAAATAAGACTCGTAGAGGAAGGAGTTGGGTTGTAGGTTATTGCAGGAGTCGGGTTGGAGAAGAAGTCTAGTAGGGAAGAAGATGAAATGTCACGTGCCTTCACAAAATTGGATAAAAAAATAGTAGATGATAGCTATTTTAAACTCTAGATAATTTGAATTCTAGTTAAAATCACAAGTATGTGTCTTCATCATAAATGGAGAATGACTTGATTATATACAATTTATAAAAACTGCTTTTCTTTTCTAAAAATAATACCAAGTTGAGAGTGACTCCACGAACTCCGCTTTAAATTTATGAACATCAATCAATTTGTAAATATGTCTCTAATATATTCTAAAAATGTACATTGACCTGTGAGGCTAGGAAATAATTCTTTTTTTTTATTTACCAAAACCACAAATGTACAATTTATAATAAGTCTTTGTCAAATTTTTGTCTCTCTTTGTTGCTAGCTGATACTTTAATTTAGAAGGTCGTTTTGGGTAAAATGAAGTTTTTCTGGTCACACAAAAAAGAACGAATATAGGTGTCCTTTGGCCTTTATTTTTCACCTTCTACACTAAAATTCAATGGTTCCATAATATATGTATGTCGTTCATTCCCTATATGTACATTTCCAGTAAGGATGCTCTAATTTTTACATCTAAATGTGCTGATATTGTGATCTTTGAAGTTTGAAGAGTGCAAAATCTTAAAAGATGGTCTTCTTCGACAAACTGATTATATTTATTACTTGGGCTTTGGTTTCTTTATAAAAAATATACTAATAAACTGCTTTATCACCTTTAAACTGTGAACTTTATTTATAGAGAGTGTCTTTCGAGTTGAGAAAAGGTAAACAGAGCTTATATAACCTTAGTCTAGTTTCTGGTGATGTTATTATTCACCTATTTTTCAATGTTATTTTTGTTTCACTTAATTTATTTTGGTGGAATTATATGCCTTCTCATTAAGCATGATAGAAGAAATAAGAAATTAGTCATTTCTTTCCAAAAGTTTCAATTATACTATTTTACTATTAAAGATATTCTTGTGGAAGAAAGATAGGTCAGTTTATTATCTCATCTTCAATGCATTTTCAGATTCTTGGGAAGTTTTGCTGTGGGTGTTGCTTACCGAACATTATTTTTTCTGTGAATGCCCCTCTTCTATGCATTGTTTTTTTTAGATTTTCCATATCGTCACCAAGAAATATAATAGATATTCATTTCAGGGGTGAAATCTATGAAGAGATATGTATGAATGAGTTATTTTAGTTGTTTAGATTAGTTAACTAAGCCCGCGTGCTCACTTGAAATCATAAACTATTTCATTTTATTTAGATTGGTTAAGTAAGCCACATAAATTTTGTTAATTTTTTTGAAAAAGATACATAGATCATTTAGTTCGAATAGCAGCAGCTTCACTGAGAGGCCAACTTATATCCTTTTCCCGACTCTTTGGAATAATATAATCGCAAAGGGTTACTTCCTTTCATGTATTCTTCCTTGCCAAATTTAGTGTCTTTAGGAAAAAAAATTAAAAAAATATTTTCTTTAAGTGTATTTTTTGTCAAATTAAAATTGACATGCAAGCAACCAATTAGTTTGCAAGAATTATTCCATTTAGTCATCATATAATACATTCTATGAGAAGAGATAGATATCGTTGTGTCATTACTGTCTAAAACATATATGCTTAATTAATGTTAATCTATACAGTCTCACATAAAATAAATTGTTAATGCTATTGTGGTATAGATCTCAAATGGTCAAGAGTTTATTCTCATTATTCCAATGGAAATAAAAAGTGAGAATCTAGTTCGTTATAATTTTATCTGTTGGCTCATAGTTTTTTTTTCTATAAACAACGTATATAGTTAACCATCAGTTTGGTAATATTATCTGGGTTGCCTTTCTATATTAACGATTTATGCTTTCGAGTGATATTTTTGTGTAATGCTTATTTATTTCATTGTCTATGCTTTGGCAAAAGGGTTGTATTATGTTCATGTCTTAATGTTGTAGGTTGTTCACCCAGTTATAAAAGTGTCTCATTATTTTTTTCAGGTGAAACCTCTTGATTATCGGTTATCAATAGGAAAGACTTTTTGACATTGACAAAGTTGATAGTCATTTACTTCTGGAATTTATGTCTCAATATCATTAGCTTGAATTGGATTTACTTAATCAAATAGAACTTGCTATGTTGTAAACTAGTTTATCATTTTTTGCATTTTTCATGTTTCTATACGTAATATTGTAGTTGGAAAGAGATATTACTTGAGGTTGTTTTCTTTCATGAAAACTATGTTATTTCAGATGTATATTTTTTATTAGATGAATACTATTGTACTTATTATCCTTCAAGCAATCAAATAAAAAGGGAAAGTCATGCTTTAGAGAGAATTACATGATCAACATCATTTTTATATGATTATAGAGATTTGGACATTTATAGAGCTTTTAACTAGCTTACCTATGTGGTGGAACTTTACTAATATGATTCTTTTAACATGATAAATTGTGAAAAAACTTGGAGAACAGCATGTTGCAACTAGATCAAATAAGTTTCTTGCATTCTTTAAATTCTTTACACATCATGTTTATCATCTATTAAGATTGTTGATGTATGTCACTTCCAATTAATTCGTTATCTCATGTAGTCATTGCATAAAGATGATTAATAACATAATATGGGCAGATGTATACAATAACATAACATTGGTATGTCATTGTAGCATTCTTACTAGATGATATCCAATCCATTATAAATAGTATCAGGGATAATAATGATAAGAAGGCATTATCATATGACTAAATTTGATTATACTAACATATATTATGGACGACTAACATAAATGTCAACGTGAAGAAAGCACAAAATGGTCTCTTTGTATACTTGTAAGTAATTAATGAGATCATTAATTTAATGTTACTTATTTTCATATAAAGGGTTGCAATGTTAATGTGATTTTTTAAAACTTAAATAGTGTAAAAGAATGTGCTAGAGTGAGGGCGGGCAGGTGAAAAGATTAGTGGTCATGAAGTAAGTATGTTTAAACAAACATTACATTATAATATGGAATTGATAAATTTTGATTGTAATTTAAGTGAGTTTATGATATGTAGACATGAAAAGATCTAGCTTTAAAGTGGAAAAGTATGACAAAGGAAGCAAAACTCAATTATTTAAAGGAAAATGAAATCCATGCCTTTGAAAGCGGAGTGGAACAACCTGGTCCTAGTCATCTGAGAAGGCCTACCTTTAAACAGAAGTTGCTCATACGGTGTACACTCGAGAAATTTGCAAATCTTGTTGTAAATTTTTATGAGGGGAAGAGCAGAGTAGTCGTGGAGATGGGGTTCAGATGGTTGTTGGATATCAAATGCTACAAACTGAAGAGGAACTTCTTACAGCAACTATTAGGTCACTTCGATCTAACCACCTGCACGTTGAAATTCCATGGGTCGACACTCAAAGTCACCTCAAATGATGTGACTTCTATATGGGCATCTTTGACGGTAGGCAGGAGATCAAATTTGATGGTGATGTGAATGGGATAAAAGATCTAAATGCGAAGTGGGTGAATGTCAAAGGTGATATTCCGGTGAACGCCTTGTCAAAATTCTTGATTGGGGAGTCTGACAGTGACTACTAGAGGCAACCCCTTGTGCTGTATATCGTCGGAGTTTTGTTATCTCCTCGATCAAAACCAATCATCAATCATTCATGGTTGCACATTGTGAAGTCACCCGCGACCATCCAATAGAAGAATTGAGCTTTTGCTTATTTTAAAGATTTTGTGGATGGCGTCGCGAGGTATCAAAACAACCACCACCTTAACATTACCAGATGCATGTTATTTATATAGGCAATATATTTACTGTACATTGGTATTATTTTTGCATTATAACATATGTATATTTACTAATAAATTCATTTTGATGCAACTATTTTATCTGGAAAAGTTGGCATGTGCTGCCAGCTATGTTGACTTGAACCAACCTTCGTCGCTAAGGTGGAACAATATGGATGTTGCAAAAAATGATTTATTTTATAAAATCAAGGGGACGAGAAGCTTGGTCTAAAAGTTGTGCGGTAAGCATTTGAGAATATTGCAAACTTCGCTAGTTATATTACCATTGATTATTTATTACTAATTCACATATATTTGTATTATGTAGAGTGATACAACCGCGCAAGTCGTTCTGGGTGACCGCGAGGTTCGGGAGGATCGCAAGCGTAAGCACGTTCACGAGGGCGTGTGTGCAGATCTACCTGAAGAGCAAGTCGTTGGGTTAGGTGCTTTAAGTGCACAAATGATCGCTCTTCAGGCGGAGTCCAGCTCCATAAGGGTGGGTATTTCACAATTAATGGAGGTGTAGAGAATGATGATGGTTGTCCAAGAGAATATGTGCACAACATTGACGAGTATTTTGGAATGGGACACTAGTAAGTCTCGAGCCCAATATGAAAGCCACACGTCACCTTGACTCAGGTAAAGAACAATGAGCTTTTGATGAGGATATGGGTCCCTCCCGTGAAGAAGAGCTATCGGTCTCTTCATCACCTTTATATAAAGGTGATAATGATGAAAGGTGCTTCCGACAATGCATTCACTGACCTGCTATTGGTCAGGAAACCATCTATGACTATGACTGGAACAACTAATGGACGTCGAAAGGTATTATTCTGTTTATTTTTATTTCGTCTTTTCTATATATAACATGTATAATCTAACTATTAATCTAACACCTTACTTGGGGTTGTGTTTTGGTAGGGCAAACAAGTCTTGTCCGAGTCTATTGAAAGCCAATTCTCGATGAAGTTGCGCAGCACTCAGGAGAGGAGAGATGGTCCTCTACTAAGTTCACCATATTTGAAGGGTAAACCAATCAGTAAATACAATAAGAAGGTATTTAAAGTGGGTTCGTACTCGTTGCATGACCCACTAGAAGTGAAAGAAGAGCGTTTAGTGGAGTATATTTTTGAGAAAATATTAGAAGATAGGTAATAGTCATACTAATGTGACAAAATTTGACACATCATCATGGCCAAATTTTGATTAAGTTTGTCTTTTATATGTCTTTTGCAGTGAGATTCTCGTTAGACATTCTGGCCTCCATGCTAAACGGAGAGACTTAAAGACTCTCGCTCCAGAAAATTGGCCTGGCTCAGACCTTAGTTGAGAACTTTTAGTTATGTAATTGAGAATTTTTAGATTATTCTGGATTTACTCATTTATATTGTTATTATTGAATTTGTTTAGGTGTAAGATAGCTTGGAGAGATGCTAGGCCAAGACAATCCTATTTATTGTGTCCTATTTTTTGATGTTCTTGTTCAAACACTAGTCCATTTCGATTTCTGAGATATTCGGTGAGCTAGAGGTTATTGAAGAAGTCAATAACGACAGTGCAATAAATTTTGATAAGGGATATCTTCGTACGCTTCAAAATTTATTGCCCCGTCGTTATTGTCTTCTTCAATAACCAGAGCTCATCGAATTTCTCAAAAATGGCAAATGGGCTAGTGTTTGAACAAGTTCATCAAAAGACAGGACACAATAAATAGGCTTGTCTTGGCCGAGCATCACTCTAAGTAGACATTATTGTGTCATCTTTCGTATATGATTATTGTGTATAGTGAAGATGAATAAATTTTTTAAGTTATTGTGTGCAAGGATGATAAATAGATTTTGTATATTATTATGTATAACTATAAATAAAAGGGGTTTTTGTAAGTTATCGTGTACTGTGATGATAAATAGATGTTGCAGAATTATTTTGTACAGTTATAAAATAAAAGATTTTCTAGAATTATTGTGTATTATTATAAATAAGCAGGTTTATAAATACTTGTATATTAACATTCTCAAAAAGTTATGAAAGCAAGTTAATATCAAAATGTACATTTACTGCGGCGGGAGATACATAAAATTATACCAGTATGTGATGTTTGTGTTGTATATATGGTACCTACCTTGTGCGTTGGGTGGTGGTGGGTATGCATATGGGTCGAATTAGTACGTACCTTGCACATTGAATGTGTACGCACCTTGCACATTGAATGGGGACGCAACTTGTCCGGAGACCCCTGTCTCGCATGCAGCTTGCACGTTAGACGATGCTGGATCATCATTATTATCGTCCGGCATCGTGGCATGCACATCGCTCAGTAATTATGGACATGACCGTTTGGTATGTCCAGTGTTCTTATAATGGCCATATCGACGGGTGGTTGGTCGTGCTTTACTCGAGCTAGCACCTTGGCTGCCCTTCGTCCTCACAATTACATGGTCTTCAACGAGGCCTCTTTTAATATCTACACCATCCTCGTGCTTCACATCATGTTCGTTGATGACCTTCTCATTCCACAATGTCTCATATTTTGCACAAAACATCCCAACCTCCACTTTGGCTCCTGTCGGCCATTCAATTGACTTTGATGCAAAGTGAACAAGTCTTTTGGCAGCTAGTTAGATCGAATTGTACCGAAGCAATACTGTCTCATCTGTATCTAGATGAGAATGGCTTGACCCGGTTGGTAGCATATTACTCTTCACAGTGATCCGCCACCGGTCTAGTATGCACGTGCTTGGGATCTGTTGCATATGTTATGCTTTCATAATAGTAAACATATGCCGACACAGTATCCCTACTGATTCAAACTTGCCACAACTGCATTTGAGCGTATAATAGTTTCTTCTTCTCTGTTCTTGCGTTTATCATCTTTTTGTACACTGAACCCAACATCGGCTGCATATGTATAGTAGAAATGTTCAGCCTCTTGTAACGTATCAAAATTTTCACCAATAACATCCTCATTTCGTAAGTTTGCTAATGTGGATGAACCCGGTCACGTATTCGTCTCACTCGGGTTTATGAAAACTTCATGATGACTCATCTTTGAAGATGCTTAATCTTAGATAATTTTCTAAACATCAGGACATTGGGTATTTGAATATGCTTAATCTTAAAAAAAAACTAAAGAAAAGTAAACAAACATTACCATTTCAGTGAAGCCGATCACTTAGTCGGAGATGAAAATTGGATAATCCAAACAAAGAAAATGAAGAGCAAGTAAGTGTATTTGAAGTTTAGGCACTTGAAAATTACTCAGAATGTTTTTAGTTGAGTAAATATATGATTTTTAAGGATGGTTTAGAAGAGTAATTACCCCTATTAATTGTACAACCACTAGACATCACCAACCAATAATTTGGTCAAACTAGGCGATTAGGACCCAAACGTTACTTTGGTAGTCCTAATCGCCTAAACGTCAGGCGAATCATCTATAACAACATGTGTTTGGGGCCTGCAGTAGGCGTTTGGGTCTCAAACGCTATGGTAACAGGCGTTTGGCCGGTGTAGATGGGACACGGGCCAAATGCCTTTAAATCATTCGTTTGGGGCATGACCATCAGGCTCCAAACACTATTCAAGACTAGCGAATCGCCAGTAATGAATGGCATTTAGGTACTACTAATGGCGTTTGGTCCCCAAACGCGATTCTAACAGGCGTTTGGGCCCCAAACTCCATTGAAAGTCTCATATAGATGGGACACGGGCCAAATGCCTTTGGATGCGACCATTAGTCCGTTTAGGGACTGTTGATGGCGTCTGGTCCACAAACACCATTGTAACAAGCGTTTGACCCTTGTCCTATCGACACGGGCGTTCGGTTCTAATACTCCCTAATATGCATAAAAAACCTGGATGGAAAAATTATTTTTTATTTGTCAACAATAAAATGTTTGGATAGATTGTCAGTTTGTAAGCGCGAGAGAAACCATAACGTAAGGGGCGAATATACTCTTCGTACAATCTAATTGGATAGATTGATGGTTTGTAAATGTTATCCTTAGAATCCACTTTTAAACTTGAACCAACAATTCGACAGAACCTCCCCATAAATATTAGAAAACCCATAATATTAATTGCATATTTATATGCACAATATGTCAAACGCCTATCATGCAACTTTGACAAATGTATATTCCAAAAAAACTTAGAACCCAATTCAAACAAACTTAGAATCTAAAAAAGCTTAAAATCAAAACAAACATAGAATCCATCGTATTTATATCCACAAAAAGTTGATATTAACTTTGACAAAACATCATGGTGTAAAATTTCTCTTTTTCGACAAAACATCATGTGAATGCTTTGTACGTCCTTCATGTTCTCGTTCTGGTTCAGTATCCTCATTGGTGTCGTCATCATGGTCGCCTTCATCATCATTAACTGAATCTTCATCATTGTCATCATCTTCATCAACTTCATCATCATCACTCTCATGCCTGCTTTCTTGAGTTTCATACATGTGCAGGCGTCTTTGCAACTTTGCCTATAAGTGTACATATTCAGTATATTTTGATTTCAAACTAAAAAATAAATAGGGAATGATCATAAGTTTACAGTTTTCTTATCCTTTTTTCATTGATGCTTTTGCCTTTATCATCGCCTTCATCATCGCCTCATGTGCTCTTAATAATTTCTCGAATAACAGCTTGTTGAGACCGCCAATCATGCGCATCATGCTAGCCGCGCATGCTGCCGACACCTGCATTATCCGAATTGTGCGTTAATATGATATTGAATGACTAAATAATAAATATTAACATCATAACTCACATAATCAACTTCAGCAGATGGAAGACCCCAGACTGGAACATCATTTGGAATGTCAACCAACTCACTACCACTATCTGGGAGTGGTAACTAAATCTGCCACGATGGTAGTGGGATGTCAGGATTCTTATATCATCAACGGTCGCTCTAGCCGACCTTGATGCTCCTGGTACTGCTGTGGCTGTTCCATTTGCTAGTGTTACCGCCTATACATAGTAGAATACAAAATTACATTGTATAACAAAATGAGCTATCTCCTATATTTAAAAACCACTTAGAGACATTTAGCACTGCGAAGATGAAGATGCCCCATCATAGTTGTAAGACAACCATTTTTTTCAAAATTCATCATAAGTATCTTCATTATCGCCATCTATATCCTAGATAAAGTGTGTCACTCTAAAACCTCCAAGAGCACTAGGCAGATCCTCTCTGGTGAATGGTTGGTAACATAACATTGAATTTGAAGGTCTGTATAGGATGTACGACACCTCAGCTCCCATACTCTACCGTGAGATGCGCTCACAACCATGCTCTTCTAGCAGGTCCTTGCAGCAAGATTCTCATGGTGGTAAGAGGTATAATGTCGATGCAATAGTCAGGCAAGTTTGTACGTTGTCCCCAAGGGTACCAATTGATCTGCAAGTTAAAAAATAAATAGTTTGTTAGGCAAAAATTATTCATAGTCAGAGGGGTATGAAAATTGATATAATAGAACACATACCTCATTGGGCCTCACGTATCGAAGTTTAAGACAAAATTCTTTTCAACATACCTTATTCCTGACTCAATAATTATCTAACGTGTTGCCTTCGGGAACGTGCCTAGACCACCCAATGGTCTGCTCAGAGCCAAACAAGGAAAGTACTCACAAGCCCATACCTTACATGTTCTCCAAAAAACCCCTGTCCTTGCACTTTTACTACGACATAAAGAGTCCTTATTGCAGTACAATACGAACGATGCCGAACCACCTCAATTATACTCCCGTATCTCATATATTTTCTTTAGGTTGAGGAGGAAGTACAAATAAACCTTATTGCTATTGTCACAAAAATTGTATTATCCAAAAGCACCAGAATAAAGACTCTCGTAAAAATGTCCTCCTGCTTAGGAGTATCGACCGTCAATCCAATGGGGTCATTGTCATTTCACCCACTTCATCTATATGAAAGGTGTGGGTTGTATCCCACTATTTCTCGACCAGACTTTTCAATATGGCGTAATCCATATGAACATTTTCAATATACTTATAAAATAACTAAACCTGGAGGCATCGACATTCCTTCTCACATTTTCAGGAAGCCTACTGTACCATCGAGCTACTAGTGTAGTGTTCTCAAACTCACGAATACCAAGATCATAGAAATCATACTAAGTATGACTTAGTGAAAAAGGTGTGTGGAGAAAGAGAAAAATGTACTATGATCCATATTGTGACATTTTATCGAACACCTTACGGGCAATAAATGTACACTATAAATTTTCATCCAAAACATATTTCACTACCAAATGATCATACATTTCTAGAGGCATCATATAAAAAACACTTAGTTTTCAAAATGATTCAAGTATCTATTCGGTGTTTTAACAATATAACACATAACAACCAAATTTTTTGTTAAAGAAACTTACATTTTATCATTGGATGGGATATAGCATTTCATCGAACATGTTACGGGCATTCATATAAATATAGTATAAACCTCAATATGAAATTTTATCAAACACCTTACGGACAGTGAAAAAAAGACACCATATAATTCATTATGACATTTCGTCGAATACTTTATGGGTACTCATGAAAATACTATAGTTTTCCATCCAAGACATATGTTTCTACCAACAACATACATTTCTATAAGCATCACCTAATAAACACCCAATTTGAAGAATGAATCAAGTATATATTAGGTGTTTTAACAATATAACACATAAAATTCAAAATCTTTAAAGAAAAACTTACATCTTGTTTTCTTGGGTGAGATATATGCACCATTGGAGCAATATGAAGAATAAGGCTACTAAGATTTCGATTCTTTGGACGAAATCTTTTCACCCTATAACCGGTGGCATTGTACGGCCCTTTCGAGACCCTCGAGCTCGAACTTGGTTCCGTCGTTACACTCAATGTTACTTTTGTAACTTTATGCTTTCCTCTAGCTATTATTTGGTGAAAAATACAATATTAGAAGGATATAGGGTTTGGGGTCTCGGGCTGGAGGGATTTGGCACGGGTTTTGACTCGTGTATTGTAAGAGATGTGTTCAATGAAAGATTGTGGGTTTGACTCGTGAGTTGCAACAAATTTGGATCAGTTTTGATGGATTTCGGGATATGAAGATGGATATGAAGAAGAAGGAGAATAGAGTTTGAGTTGAGAGAAATGAAGTGTTGAAAGAGAGGGGGAATGGTGGGTATCGATTTTTTAAGAATAAGGGGGAAAAGGTTTTCTAATGTTGGGGTTAATTTTGATAAGAAATAAGGTTATATTTAAAAATTAATTTTATAGGGAAAATTAATTAAAACGTAAAAGGTTTTTTTCCAAAAATTATAGGGTTATTATTATAAAATAAAAAGGTTAAATTTCAAATTTTAATATTTAGTTTCATACTTTTTAGCGGATATGCTCGATTTAACAGTAGAATCCAACCTTAAGGGTTATACATGTTCGTCCAATTGATAAATACGATTTACCGACTATCATAACATCATGACATATAATTATATTTGGTGAATCTCGCTCGATATTTGTCACAAAAGTAAAACAACATTATCAACGACAACTTTTATCGAGTTTATGATTAAGTGTTCAATTGTAATCCTTAATTAATCCAATCTAATTTACATAGTAAGTGAGTATCATGGATGTTTGCATTGAAATAACGAGTTTTTTCTATTTTTATCAATGGATTTCAGGTGTACGGTAAATAATTATAAAAATATCAATTTTAAGAAAAAAATGTGATGAATGGTGTTTAGAGCCATATAAATGGCGATTATGAGTAAAAAAGTGGCGATTGGGAGGGAGACAAGCAATCGCCTATTAGAACATGACATTTGGGGACTAAAACAGGCGATTAGAGGCATCAAACTAGCGCTTGACTTTGACGATGCGATTACCACCTTTAAGATGATATTTATGGTCTAAAAATAGGCGATTCGCCTAATAGGTATGTCGATTAGGTTTTAGGGGCTCACTAAATACATAGTGGTGTATAAAAAATTTTTTAGGGGTTCACCAAAATTTAAAAATTCTTTTTTTTGGGTAAACCCTAGTACGTGATTGGTGAAACCCTATACGTATTTGCTGAAACCCTTCAAGATTTATTATTTTGTACGTATTTAGTGAACCCCACTATGTAATTTTCTGAACCCCGCCAAGAATTATTATTTTGTACGTATTTGATTAATCCCACTACATAATTAGTGATCCCCAGTACGTAATTGGTGAACTTCAGTACGTATTTGATAAACCCCTCCATGAATTATTATTTTGTACGTGTTTGGTGAACCACACTACGTAATTGGTGAACCCTAGTACGTAATTGGTAAACCCCTCCAAGAATTATTCTTTTGTACGTATTTGGTGAAACCCACTACGTAATTGGTGAATCACTCCAATAATTATTATTTTGTACGTATTTGATGAACCCCACTACATAATTGGTGAACTTCACTGCATAATTGGTGAATCTCACTACATAATTGGTGAACTCCATTGTGTAATTGGTAAACTCAAGTATGTATTTGGTGAACTCCTTCAAAAATTATTATATTGTACGTAATTGGTGAATCCTAGTACGTAATTGGTGAAACCCCCAAGAATTATTTTTTATATATATATTTGGTGAACCACACTACGTAATTGGTGAACTCCACTACGTAATTGGTGAACCCCTCTAAAAATTATTTTTTATATGTATTTGGTGAACCCCACTACGTAAATGGTGAACCCCAATACGTAATTGGTGAATCCCTCTAAGAATTATTCTTTTGTACATATTTTGTGAACCCTAATATGTATTTAGTGAACCCCACTACATAATTGGTGAACCCCAGTACGTAATTAATGAACCCCTATAAGAATTATTCTTTTGTACGTATTTGGTGAACCCCACTACGTAATTGATGAATCTCATTATGTATTTGGTGAACTCCAATACGTATTTGATGAGCCCCTCCAAGAATTATTCTTTTGTACGTATTTGGTGAACCCTATTACGTAATTGGTGAATCCCAGTACGTAATTGGTGAACCCCTCCAAGAATTATTTTTTATACGTATTTGATGAACCCCACTACGTAATTGGTAAACCCTACTACGTATTTGATGAACCCCAAATAAAAAAAGAAAAAACTGTTACCTGTTGGGTTTTGTGTGGCCCAGATTATTTCAAATAAAATCTAAAGACCACAATAACCCAATATACATATTATAAATTTCACGGCATGATAAAATTATCTTGTAAATAGACTTCTCAATAATGACGACATTGTGCATTTTAAATCAAATCAAACTCAAAAGCCCATACCAACTTCCTACAAAGTTCCAATAACATGACGGCTCCAATTTTTCAAATACTATATTCAAGTTGCAAGCTATCTCTTTACCATTTAGCCCTTATATCAAGCTAAAACAAGCTATCACTTTACCAAAAAAACTTCCTTGCAGATGATCTTAAACTTCAAACAAGCATAAAATCAAATGGATGGGCGTCGACCATTGGTGCCCAAGCACCTTATCATTATCTGCTTGGAGCCTTCAGTCAGCCAAAGCTGATAAGTGATATTTTCTCAGGCGACTATAATCTCAAACAACTCCATAGTTTAAATCACAGTGTCAATCCTATAGACAATTTAACTCAATACACTAGATTTAATTTTCTCATCAAAAGAAGTCAAGTTTATGGGTATTCTTTCACTATAGAGTTTAATTACAGATTTTCTTCCTCCTCAAACAGGTTTTCTCCAAGACATAGAAGATTTTCATGCCCACTCTATGTGATACAGGCGATTCTCATGGATACAAGGACTTATTTTCAAACTCAAATTGTGTGTTCTATTTCAATAAAAATAATTGTTATAAATACTATGGGCTCCTATTCAATATGAATAGTTCATTTCAATATAGACGATTTTCTTCAATAAAGACAATATCCTCATGTTGAATCTAAGTGTTTCTCTTGATATAGAGTGATCTTCGACATCCAGACCAACCAACCTGGAAGACACACTCTTACCATGCAAACACACTCTTACCATTTTTACACCACAATTCATGAGAGTTCTCATCCTATATTCAACACCCAATTGCTTCCAACCACCGCATATCCATGACTATGCGCCGATAAATGGATTTAACTTCACAAAGGGCCTACTGCATTATATTCATGCGATGCACTAGCATCATAGCTGATTGTCCACTCCATGTCATAAACAATAGTCTACTTTATAGCAAGTCTATGTCTCTTTAATCAGCAATATGGATCAAAGAAAAGAGTAAGTCCATAGTGATCAGCTCACACTATCGACGATACTCTCCCTTCGATGGTTAGTAGTCAACGCCAGTCTGATAGTTCACACTTGAACTAATATTTCCCTTACATCCTACACAAGGACTTCTTGTAGATTTCAATCTATTAAAGTTACAAACACCCTATCAAAAAACGCAAGCAAATTTCACGAGCTCTCAAAACCTGATCCAGACGGGTTAACTATGAATGCAAAGCCATACGGTTAATTACCTTAAAGAAACATCAGGGGGATCGTACAAAGCCAAATAGATTTTTTTTGATCTACAGAAAGCTAAAGTATTTAAACCTACTCTTATACATTATGCTTCTATATCATCCATGTTCAATTTTTGTCCAGTAAGCCCATGGCTTAAACACATTGCTCTTCCGTCGAACGCAACATGATTTTTCGAGGCTTTGAGCACAACTAGTGAGGTTCTCCCAGTTAAAAGGTACTTAGCAATAGACCTCATTAATTAATATTGGGAGATCTCATGCCACTTTCCTATACTATTCAACATGGCCTATTCAAGAATTATGTAGCTCATGCAGAAACATGCCATACTCAGCTCGAGAAGTAAAGAACTCATGCACTATTCCTCTGACAAATAATATTGATGAAGCATTTATCTCTACGGAGTGCCACGATACAAAGGCATACAAGATTGTTTGTTCAAAAAAAGTTATCGCGATTATGCTTTATTGATGACTTCCCCTGCTTAATTCAAGTGATTCTACAGTCTAACTCACATGCTAGACTTGATTGTCATTGATACGAAGAAAGTTTATGGTTCATAATTTATACAACAGACTCAAGAATACCACCAACACAAGAAGACCCCGCTCCCAAATACATTTGATCCAATAGTTAAATCTTCGCCCACAGCTTCGATGCCTTTCATGCTCTGAGACCATCATAAGTAATTTGATTATTCATACCATGAAACTCACGCCTTTCATATTCAACCACGACATATACACCAACTTAATTAACTTGCTCAAGAAAAAAATTCAAGCACAACAATATTCCTCAACCCCATACGTTACAGACCATTATGCAATATGCTCTAATCCAAAAGTCAACATGCATTGGATACTATTCATTTAGAAGAAAATTGTTGGACACATCGTCTCTTTTCAAGGGAAACTATAGAGGCACACAACAATGGTTATCCAAAACCATTAATTTTAATGGATCACAAAATCCAGACTTTGTCACAATAAGGAGATGCATTACGACTTAAGGCAAGAGCAAACCAGGGAATCAAGCACCTTTTAGTCATATGCATACCCGTTTTGTAAATGCTAAATCTTATGATGAATTCACACCCATGCGATACTCTTTAACCACACTCTTTTTTTGGATACAAGAAAGTGATCCAGATCCACACACGACCATGCCTAAGTAGGTAGCTGAAGTCATTAAAGGGAAGGAAGAAAAATAACAAGCATACAAGCTAGGCTACCGACCAGCACACATCCTACTCACAAAGTAGAAGGTGAAAAGTGTTAATCCAGTTTCAAGGATCCAGAGGCTTATTCATTGAATTTTGAGATTCAAGGCCTATCTATAATACATCCAGACACAACGATCCAGAGGCCTAATAAATAAATTCCCAAAATACATAGCAAAGCCTATCAATGAGCGTCTAGACACAAACGTCGAGATGTTTAATCAATACAAAGCCATAATTTATCCAGACACAACCTAAGGCAAGTCAAAAGTACCCAATTAAAGATCCATAATCCATCCAAGCACAAACCAACCAACAAAATTCCAAATCCAGACATAAGAGCCATCCTCAAGACCCAACCATCATTGCAAGCGTAAATATCCAGAACAACTGTTAGACTCCAAGCCAATAAATTCATCTCTAAAAAATCAGTATTGTTTTAAGCTATGTTACTAAGTATTGTTTTGAGTTTTCTTTTCTTTTTCTTCCCAAAGATACTCTATTTTTCTTCATTTTCCTTTATTTTGCACTTGAGGGCCATGGAAAGGGATAAATACATTTGAAGAATTACTCAACATTTCTTAAAACTTCTAGGCTTAATTCTTGACTTTCAAATTGAACCAATTTGGGTTTTATTCTAACATGGAGTCCATTAGCCCAACTCATTATCCACCCTATCTCCCGAGAAGACCCCCTACAACTACAAATGGTGAACCCTTCAAAATACGAAGAGTAATTGGTAATATATAGTCAGTTCTCAAATCTAAGAATTATATACTCATTTCTCAAATCTAAGAATTATATATCACTGACTTACAAAATCAAATCAAGGTTCATTTTTCCTTTCCAATGAATATCTCTTCCCCTCTGACTCACAATACCCATCATATATATTATTACTTGAAGGATTCAGGTAGTTGTTTATGACTACTTAAACCCTTCAAGTTGTTATAAATAACTATTCAAGTAGTCGTAAACAATTACTTGAATCATTGAAGTAGTCATCTGGTGTCTGAGTTGTTGACTGATAAAAAAATAATTACTTGAAAGATTCAAATAGTCATTTTTATGACTACTTGAACCCTTCAAGTAGTCACCTAATATTTGAGTTGCTGACTGACAGAATAAAAATAACGACTTGAAGGGTTTAAATAGTTATAAACAACTAATTGAACATTTTAAGCAATAATATCAATGATGAGTATTGTGGCTCAGGGATATGCATCAGGATGGATATGCATTGGAAATAAAAATGAACAGTTTATTTGATTTGATTTTATGAATCAGAAATATAGAATTCTTAGATTTAAAAAAGAATATATATTTCCAAATCAAACTTGTAAAGGTATACTATTACAAATGACTCAAATACGAAATGATAGAATATTTTATCAATTGTTAGAGTTCAAACATAGAATAAAAAAATATTAAAGAATCTTCTTAAGGGAAGAGGAGGCAAGAGATAGGAAGGAAAAATGAAAACAAATTGAATTAAAACCTTAATAAAAATTGCCATCAAAATTCCTAAATTAAGGCATCTATGAATGGACTACACTCTTTAATTTTACATAAAACATGGGGAGTAAAAATGGGTTCCACTTTTTGATTTTAAAAAGAAAATAAAAATAATCTGCCAAAGGGTAAACTGAGGGCATTTTAGATAATTTAATATTTTCACAACATAATAATTAAAAATAATCATTTATCTACTGTTATTTTTTATCAATTAATAAGTTACTACTAAAAAATGACAAATCTATTAATATTTCTATTTTTCATTAGAAAAGATAATGGGCAACTTTCAAATCAAATTATTACGAATGACAAAAGTAAAAAAAAAAAACATCAAGAATGGTCCATCAGAAGAAAAAAACCACAAATATGACAATCTTCTACCCTATCTTTCTGACAGGCGAAAGGAAGATGATGTCAGGCGAGCTCCCCCGGTCCACTAGTAAACGCTTCACATGGCAGTTTGCCATGTCCAGTGAGATAACTAAGGCATCATCGTGAGGGTAGTGGATTCTTAGTGTATCCTTGTCTGAGAATTCGATCTCCACATCTAAGATGGACTGAAATGAAGATCCCAAGGTGAACACGTGTAATTGTGTTTAGCTGTGTTAGTCAGACGGCCCCATTTGCATTTCCTCCATGAACCACATGCATTGCCTTTCCGTCGGTCTTTTCCTCGCAAGAGCTATCTCTGTGGTCAGTCTTGGGGCACTTTCTAACACTTTAGCAAGGACACTATTTTTTTTATCTTTAAGCAGACATTTTTTATGAACGTGGTCTTGATGGAACTCAAAATAATTGTCCTCTTTCCCGTCTTGGTCCACTGCGGTAAATATTTCCCTTGTATTTGGTACGGCAAGCTTCTTCAATGTGACTTTGAGTGTGACACTGACGCTCTCACGAGAGCTCTTCTTGTCATTTTTTCAGCCACTCCTAGCCCTTCTATCTCTGACATCATTTTTTCCCTAAAAATGTTTCAGAGAACTCGCACCAGTGCTTTTCATTTTCATTATCTCTTCTTTCAACATCACGAATTCGTAAGCCTTGGACATTCTCTCAGACATAGAAAAAAAAATTTAGCCTCTTTGATCATCTTCTTGTTGCTTTCAAACTGATTAAAGAAAGCTTGGGCGAGTTGGGAAAATGAACCGATGGATCTTGGCTCCAGACTACCGCACAAGGTGATGGTTTGAGCCTCTAAGCTTGTGGAAAGTACTTGTCAAAGCATTGCCTCCAGCTTCTCCAACAGTATACAGGCATCAACATTGTTTGCTTATTATACAAGATGATGTGGTCAATGTGGATTGTGTTCCTAATCGTACATCTTGAACTTTCTGATTGTGAGGTGAAAATCCTTAATATGCTCTGACCAATTCATCCTATAGATGGATGCCTCAGTAATCGGTTCATCCACAAGGAATTTCCCTCCATAGAAATCGGTTCATCCAGTTCTAAACTGGTCCGTCCGGTTTTAACAGGTGTGATCGAAATCCTCTCCAAAGTGAAGTCGATTTTGACACCGGATTAAGAGTGAACCAGTCCATGACATTGCACACTGTTCTTCCCGGTTTAGTCTCTTAGGTTCTGGTACATGAGTGCACTACTACAATCCTAGCTTATAATGACAGCCACTATATAATACAATGACGGGTTTTTAAAATCTGTCAAAGAAAAATAGATTAGGGTGGAATAATTTAGATGAGATGACAACTAAAAAATTAGTTGTCATTAATATATTATCTATTATGTTAGCTGTCATTAATATATTATCTACTATGCCATGTATAATAATCACTGTCATAGTTATATATATCATTCATCTTAATTATAAAAATACCACTTATATAATACTAATATTTCTCATATCTCTCTCAGATTTTCAGAGTCATTCCTCATCGAACTCTCTTTAGAATGAACTTCATGCTCTCTTGAACTCCTATCTAGAACGAACTCCATGTTCTCTTGAACTCCTCTCTAGAACTAACTCCATGCTCTCTTGAACTCCTCTCTCACTCTCAGCCTGCTCTCTCTCACTCTCAACCTACTCTCTCTCTTTCTCTCCCTCTCGAGTTTTCCTCTACACAACTCTCTAGCTTGTCTCTACATTGCTCTCTCACTCTCGATACTCCTCTCTCTTTGCTACTAGCTCGTCTCTGATCTGTTCTCTCTCTCTCTCTCTTAAATCTCAGCCTCCAACGATGATTTTCGCTCTCTCGTGGTGAGTTTGTTGTTTGTTTTTTCAGCTTTATATAATGTTATTTGTTCTGATTTAGTTTTATTGAGATTTATGGTTTATATTTTTAGTTAGAGTTTCAAGTTTTCTGATTTATTTAGGGTTTAGATTTAGAGTTAGGGTTCTTTCTAGTGATAGATTTTGTATGAATTTGAAAGTATCAAATAAGGCTTATAGAACTCTGAACAGAAACTGAGATTTAGAGACTCTAAATCTCTATTTTTGAAATATCTATCACATATTTTCTGAACGTGATATTGATTCCTTTTATCAAGAATTTCACAGCATGCTTATGATAATTTTGAAATTCATTAGGCATGATGAAGAAAGTTCCTTTTAGTACCAAAAACTCTTTTATTATTTTATTTGAAAATTCAATTTTAGAATTTACTTGTCTCAATAGATTTTCAGTTAAAATTCCATTATAACAGATTTCGTTATTTTTGAAAAATCCTATTTTTATACTTTTCTTATACCATTAAATTAATGTTGTATTGAAGTCATACTTCAACCTAACATGTTCTAAAATTTCATCCAATTCATCAGTCCAGCAATATTTTGGATATTTAAATCCATAATTAATTGATGTGAGTTTTGAACAAAAAGCGATCGTTTGCTATTGAGTTTCTTGATTTTAAAATAATTTTGATTAAATACTATGGCCTTTACCTTCTCATATTCTAATAGGCCAGGTTTCTCAAATTGTCCTATTGCAGAATCTTGGTATGGTTTCCAGGCAAATCTTTGTTTGGAGGGAATCTCGAAACATATTTTGCAGATTCATAATTAATAAATTTTTTATTTATTAAGGCAAATTGTATGAAATAAATTTCAAATTCTAGAAATCTATTTTTTGATTGAAATATTTTGATTCTTTTTGCAAAGATAACTAAAATGTTTTGTTTTATTATCTTGGAAAATAAATTAAAGTATTTCAGTATTGTTTGTTATATTTAAAGGAAATGTTATTAATGTAAACAATCAAGAAATTCAACCAGTGTTGTTTACTAAGAATGCGATCTATTAAGAATTGATTAAAGCATTCTGAAATTTACTTGGAGTAAATTTAAGATCAAATAGTATTATTTTCTATTTATAATGAGCATATATAATTTTGTATTTATCAATCTTATTTATCTGAATTTTCTAAAATCCATATTTTATGTCAAACTTAGAGAATGCAACAGTTTCTCTAAATCTATTGATTAAGTCCCTTTTATTTATTGGATATTTTATCCATTCCAAAATATTGTTAAGGGGCTTGTAATTGATTACTAAACAAAAAATTTTTTGTTTAAAGATTCGTTCTTGAAGAACAGTATCTTGAAGATGTTCCTCAATCCTTTTAGATTTAAAAACAGAAAAAGAAACAAATATTAATTTAATAGGTTCATCCATTAAATAAATAATTATCCCATCATACTCTATTGTAAAAGGACACAACAAAGAAATGAATGGTAAACCTATAATTGTTTTATCAATCATATTTTTTACTAAGACGAACGATGTTTTAAAACATATATTGTCTTGACAATTATGAACTTTGGGTATTTCATATTTGATATGTATATGAGTACCATTGGCAGAAGACAAAGATTCTTTTGTATTCTTGAAGTACTTGGGAAGAGCTAGTCCTTTCTGCATACAATTCAAATCTACTCCTGAATTAACAAGATCCATTGTTGTGAAATCAAAATCTTGAATTATTATTCTGACCATTATATACCATTTCTTGATTTTGATATAATTAAGTGTTTGGATAAAATTATCATTATTTTGATTGTTGATAATAGTTTCTTCAACCTTATTAATTGAAATTGAGAATCTACTAGGTTCTCCTAGTTTACAAGATTCATGAATTTTAATTAAACTCTTTATTAAAAGATTTAATTTTAATATTTTTAATTTCTTTCTGAAATTCATGTAGGATAACTTCTTCTTTCTTTCCTTTACCCATATTGAATTTTTAAGGGTTTGTGAAAGGCTTTAGACTTAGTATTTTCTTTTAAAACTACTTTCCTAAGTCTTTCTAGGAATTCTGAATTTTTAATTTTGTTATATAAATCCAACAAAAGATTTTCTTCTTGTCCTTTATTTTTATTTAGAACATTAAATTTTTGAAACCTATCCTTACACCCCATAGAAATGTTAGGAGAATTATTGTCATAAGAGCTAGATTTTGAGGACTCAGGGTATTCAAATTCTCCTAAATCATCACTATCACTATGAACTCTGTGATTCTAAATAATTCTTGTTTTTCTTTATTAAATATTTTTAATTGATTAATTCTGTCTTTAACTTGACAAGTTTTAGAGGAATGACCATTTTGGCCATATCTACGAAATTGTCTTTGGGCCTTGCTCCTGAGAGCTATTTAATGTGGGAGTTGTATAATGGTAGCTATAAATCCTTCAACTCGGTGGTAAGTTTGACTTCTGGATATTGTTGGTCATGTTTCGAAATTGAATAAAGGATTTAATAAATGAGAATTTTTCCTACTTTTCAAGAACTTTCTTGATTAAGTAGAAAAAAGTTTTCATGGTAATGCTGTTAATTTCTATCAAGTGGATTTTTATAACTGATAAATTTACTAAATTCTATTACTTATTAAATCATAAAAGAAACTATTTCCCAGTGACTTTGATTGTATTTGGCTATTATTCATGTTTTTGTTAATTATGTACATCATTATATGTTGATGCCATTTACAGACTTTGTTCATTATATGTCTGATTTCAAATACAGGGGATGTTGTGTATCTGAAACCTATTTATGATTCATGAATGATGTGATTCATGGTAGTTGAGTTACTATATTATTATTTTATTGGGAGTTGCCGTACTAAACCTTATAGGCTAGTTAAATATGGATAAGAAAATATACATAGGTAGCACTATTAGTGATTTGGCTTCTCCCAGACAGGCACATGAAAAAATAAGAATTTTTTCTTTTATATTAATCTGTTCATTTGTTCTATACAGGCTAAGAGGAAAGAAGCGTGGTTAATTGAGAAGTTGAGAAAATTTGATGTTCCCAAAGTCCCAGCTGAAACGTATGATCCTAAAATTCTTACAGAGGAAGAGAAACATTACTTGAAGTGCACTGGTGAGAAGAAGAAAAATTATACTGGTTAGGAGACAAGGTGTTTTTGGTGGAGTTGTTCTCAATATGCACCTCCATTGGAAAAAAGCACGAAACTGTTAAAGTTATTTACAAGCCTTGCAAGCCAGGGTAGATTCATGAATATACTGACGAGCTTGCTCGGTTTATTAAAGGCATGTGATTGACATAAAGCCTAATAATGCAATAATTTTCTACCGAGGAAGGAACTATATGCAGCCAGAACTACAAGGTGATTTCATTCTTTGTTTAAAAGATCATTTTCTTTTCTTGTATTTTGCACCTTGTATCCATCTACCATTTGTATAAAAGTTCTGTTTATTTTCCCCTAGCCATATGGGAAATTCATTGAGGCATACAACTTTGTCTATTTCATAATATTTGTATGCTTCCCCCATATTAGTAAGTATTAGATTTGACCATGCTGGCCTTGAATTTGATATGATAGTTCATTTGAATATTAGGCCTTGGAAAAATATGCATATGGAAAGACTGTAACTAACATCATTATAGGGTTTTAATGACGACATGCTATTGCCAACATTTTGGGTAAAACGCTGCTGCTTGGTTATGTGGTTTCTAAAATGTTTGTAGTCATGGGTAATGTTGAAGGGCAATGTGAGTCTTGGCATAATCATGTAACTGCAGTAACTATTGCTCTAGAATACTGCAGGTAGCAATTAGCCATAAGCTAATGAATATGTTTGAAGAAATCAATGACAAAATGTAAGATGGAGATATGTAGATTGAATTGAATTATAGTTGCTTGTTTCTTTAAATCTAGAAGCTTCATTTTATGCATAAATTTTCCTCATCTTTCATGTTAGTTTTATGTGAGTCAGATCTAGTTTTAATAAATGCCAGAGCATTCTAGCCGATCTTATGAGCATTTTGTATGTTCCTTTGTCAATTGATGACTGACCTTTCTTCAAAATTTATCATTATTCTGTCTATTAACATGGCAATTAATTGCACGTATTTGAATTTGGACAGGGGATGCCAGTTTCCAAATTGTAGTTGATTACAATAGGCAGCCGCTTATGTCAAGGTGGATTCCAAGAAGGTTAAGTAAAAGACTTCTAATTACTTAAATGTTATCCGTGCAAACATCAATTTTATCTTATCTACATTCTTTCCAACATGAGAGGGTCTTGGTGGTAAAAATGAGTCAAAATAACTTCGCTTTGGAGGAAGTGAAAGACCATTTCGAGCCCCTCTGTATGCATACTCATACTCAATTTATCTATGACTATCGATAAGTTTATTAATGATTTAAGTTAGCTGAATTGTATCCTTGTCAAGATAATTAGCTCATCATATTTAGTAATTTTATTTAATAATAATCACAAGTTAATGGGGCAGAGTTTAGGAAAATAGACAAGAAAAATTATTTAAGATCATCCAACAATTATATTTTCCTATCAGTATGTAGGTTTGGTGAATAGTATGCTATTGTGATAAACTGTGTATGGAAAAGCATCATTCTATGCATAAAACGTTGGTTTGTGTTGCCTGTACTAGTAACTTTGTTGCAGCCTTATATTCTTTTGAATATGTGAATGTTTTTGCAACTCTTAAGGTTTGGACTAATCATATGATTTTTTCTTGATGGTATTTAGAGTCGTTTATGGTTCTCCCCCTTTAATAAGTTTTGCTTTTAGTAAGTTCCAATCATTTGCATACAGATGATAGTGTTTTGATATTAAATAATATTAGATCTTCTAATGACTGGTACATCCAATGTCACTCTGTTCGGGCTTGCAGGCTAGCTTACTACTATTATGTTCTGCAAATTGAGTTTATATTCCCTTCGTTTGTTACTATCTCACTCCAAAGTATTTTACTATCAATTTTTTAAGCTCATCACATCTATATTATAATGTTCTTAACATTGTAGATGCTTTCCTCAAGTTTTAAATGATTTGTTTTATAATCAATATGTATGGAACAAGAAATTTAATATATATAAAAAAATTCGGTCGTAGGAAGGTTTTTTAATGAAAAAAGCTGTCATGGAAATGCATTTTTAACTTTTCCATGATAGTTTAATCCCCGTCATCTAATTACTTTTGACGACACCTATGATGACGGAAATTTCCCATCATCTAATTACTTTTGACGGTGGCTATGATGATGGGGAATCCCCGTCATCTAATTACTACTTCGCGACACCCTATGATGATGAGGGATCCCCGTCAACAATCATTATAGGGTTATATGATGAGTTTTAACCGTCATCTAAGGGTAAAATTGTAGTAGTGGTGGTTTGGTCTGGTTCGTTGTTCTTTGAATCATTATGAGTTCAACTGACTTCGGTTCAAGCAATTTTGAGTGCATTTGATATATTTCGCTCTGTACGGTTTTGATTGTCTTTTTTCATCAGCACTTAAAATTAAGTATTTTCAACATGATTTTCACTTTATCTAGGACATACACACTTAATAAAAATATTAGTTTAAGTATAATTTGTCATCATCAAAATCGTCACATTGTCACATTGATCAGGGTCAACAATCTCCACATTCTTCCCTTTTTTCATTAATTATATTTCTTCCCCATTGAAATCATCAAAAGAATTTGACATGCCATTTGTTAAAAATATTCTCATTTTCGTAAAAAAATCTTCTCATTTCATAATTTTGTAACCTCCTTTGAAACCATCAAAATAAAAGTTTAATCTTTTGAAAAATCTCCCCATCAATATATGCATTTTTTTAATTTAAATAAAAAATATTTAATTTTAACTGCATAAAAAAATTAAAGAATAAATTAATGTGAATTTTCAAAAAATAAAGATTATTAAGAAAATTAAGCTTGCTAACCTTGTCAATGTGTGTCATCATGCACATGTGTGCCTTTTTATTTGCAATGTAGCTTCTCTTTTCCTTGGATTTCTTCTTTGAAGTTCATCATCTCTTAGTGAGTAGTTTTCAAAGTTTCTTTGTAAAGTGCATTAAATTTTCATCTTCATCTTCACTTTGGCTCTCAATACATGTGGCCTTAATTAGTAGATTTCCTCCTTTTACATAGTCCACATCCTCTTCCATGTATTCTATTTCATGAGTCATTTGATCCCATGAGTTCTTCAAGTGAAAGCTTCTTAAGATCTTTCACTTCTTGAATAGTAATTGCTTTGTTCTTCTACAATGTTGATAACGATATAATAACTTTACTCACCAAATCACTATTAGTAAAGATCTTACCAAGATTCTTAAAAGAACTTACAATACCATTGAAGCGAGTAAATATGTTTTCAATGCTTTCAATATCATGCATTTTAAACATTTCATATTCATGCATGCGAATATCAATTTTAGAGTCTTTTACTTCATATGTCCATGTACAATTTCTAATACATGCCGAATGTCTTTTGCAGATTCACACATACAAATATGATTATACTCATTTATACTTAAAGCACAATATAAGATGTTCATAGCTTGAGCAATGAGAGACAATTTAATTTTGTCATTCTTGGTCAAATCTTATGACTTAGGCACGTAAAGACCATTTTCAACAATTTCTCATAAACTATATAATCAATAGATTGAATAAAAATTCTCATTCTAATTTTTCAAAAATTAAAATCCACTCCATTAAAAAATTGAGGTTTTGAAATTGATTGCCCTTGTTAAAAATTAAAAGATGATGCCATAGCTCAAGACAATTAAGCCTTAGATATTTGATCATCAATCTCTGATACCAATTGTAGGATCGATATGACTCCCATTTGAATAGTTTAAAAAAAATTTAATATTTCAAAAACAAATTGCTTAAAATAAATAATGGTAAAAATAAACAATCAAACAATTGATAATATTTATACAATTAAATAAATGTTCGGAAACTTAAATACACAGAATAAATAAATAAAGATAATAACGATGCGGAATAATAAAGTGTAGAAATTAAACGTGAGAGAAATTAAGTACGTAAAATAAATAGCATGTAAATTTAAAAGAATAGGGAAGAGAAATTTGACACACAACATTTTTACGTGGTTCGGGAAAACTTATCCCTACGTTCATGCTCCAAGGATCTCCCAATGAAATTTTTTCCTAAATGATATTTTTAACAGTGAAGACCAAACTTTTATCAACCCTATTGGTTTATGGTGCTAATTAGACGTTGACAATGCAGCTCAGTTGAAATAATCAAATCTCTTACAAAAATTCACTAGCTTCTCTCTAGAAAATATCTTAAAATTTCACTCAAAATACAAGCCCCTCAAAGAATAAGATACTATAAGCTTCGTCGGAGAGGAGTGGAGAGGTGTGGTTAAAAGAAAATGCTGCTGTTTACAGGGGAGGTTTAAGACCGGATGGATTGGTGCCTAATTTGGGGAGAATTTCCCAAATAAGCAACCGGTCCAACCGGTTTACTTATTTCCTTCTGTAGAAAAATTCAACAAGAAATTTCCCAAATAAGGATCCGGTTTGAAAAATTCAACAAGAAATTTCCTTCTGTAGAAACTGGTCCATCCGATTCTAAACTGGTCCGTCTGGTTTCAATAGGTGTGACTGAAATCGCCTCCAAAGTGGAGCCAGTTTTGACACCAGATTGAGGGTGAACCGATCCATGACATTTTGCACACTGCTATGCCTGGTTCAGTCTCTTAGGTTCTGGTTCATGAGTTGTTCGTTCTGATTCTTTGTTCTTTGAATTATTCTGAGTTCAACTGACTTTGATTAAAGTAATTTTGAGTTCGTTTGATATACTTCGTGCCTTTCGTAATGTACCGCATGTAACTCGCTCCATATGATTTTGATTAAGTGTTTTCAACATGATTTTTACTTTGTCTAGGACCTACATACTTAATAAAAATATTAGTCCAAATATTATTTGTCATCATCAAAATTATCACATTGTCACATTGACTAGAGTCAACAATATAATCCGATCTCTCTCTAAAGATCTCTTTTTAATCTTGAATGGGGAGATATTATTGGTAAATACCTCCCCAATATGGTTAGTTTCTTTATCATTGGAACTTACCATATCTCGTTTCTTAGAGGTTGAGAGTGAAGGAAATATCGCAGCTGAAATTGCCTCGATCTCTAATTTATTTGCAAGACATCATAGTCTATGATATAGAATCAAATGAGATTATCCTTTGACGGGTGAACCTAAAATATTTTTCGTACCACATCAGCATCCAAACCTCAATACATGAGCAGACTGATGCCTCAATCCACGAGCCAACTTCATGAAACCCAAGCCCTACGCCGTCATGCAAACCGACGTCCAATGCCATAGTTCGTTGTTACCATGTGATAACAAATCATGTCAATAAATAGACATTTTTTATCTTCCTAGCTATTCTTTAGACCATCAACTAAAAGTGAGTGTGTGGGCATTCAAGGAAATACAAAGGTTTCTCTTTCCTCTCTCTCTCAATTTTTTGCCAAAAAAGGATTTTCTTGGGGTTGCCTATTCTCTCTAACTCATTATGTCAATAGACTTAACCTTAAAGTAAGAGAAGCCTCCTACTTATAGTAACATCCAACAGCTAGGATATAGAGATCAATCCTGATAGAAAATTATATATTTAATCAAAATAAATTAAATTTATTTTCATTAATAATTTTTGTTACTTAGAGTATGACCGAATTAATTTAAATGGTCGAGTACAAGGTATTCATGCCATGCCTATTTATTACCGATCATGACAATACCTAAAATCTATAGGCTAGCTCGGAGATCATAGGGAGAACAATACTTTTAGCTAAATAATTAATAAATTCTACCGATCAACCCATGATCGAATTAATTAATTATTAATTAAAATTATTTCTACTATAAAATAAACTCTACTGATGAAGTCTATCGATCCCTGACCTATTAGTCATTATGTGTTGCCCCTCCATAAGGTAGTACCATATGTAATTCAGTGAAGTACTATCAAACTAAATTATTCATGTTTGCCTGTCATATCTTTGAGTTTCAAGTCTCGTTCTATTGATCAACCATTATAATTTTCATACTTGATTTCTCAAGTAAAATTATCAACTCGCTAATAATGCATTAGAGATACTAAGCGTTTGGTTTACTGTAATCACATAAATTGATTCTATTAAGGGGTAATTTGTCACTTACTTAAACAGAATCTACTATTGAAAATCTATGTATCCTCACATCTAATAACTCATCTATCCAACCTGCAATTATGTTGACCGATAGAGTCTCAATCATAATAGATCAAAACAACTAATCTATTAAATATGAGTTCATAATGCTCTCAAAATTAAGAACACTCATAATATAATATCAATGAGTAATGATTTTCTTAATATAGTACTTACTTAAAATAAAACTCAATAGTCCTTTCAATGCATTCTAAATACACTAGTACGTTAACTATGTATTCCATCTAGTGACCAAGATAATTCACTCTACGTGATAGAGTTAATGCACTACAGCTCTTCTAAGTGAAGAACCCAACTTCACTAAACTAAGAAAAATAAGTATTTCCAAATCATAAAAAACTCCTAATTAAATATTTTTTTCATATAATCTAAACTCCATAGTACTTATAAACCAAGTACTATATGTTTGTGAACTTTTTATAAGAATGTATCCCATGCAATCTAAGAATAATAATTTATTATGAATAAAAAAATGTCTGATAAAAAACATAGAGAAGAACTAGCAGATGTCTTCCTAGAATCAAGGGAGACTTTCTAAGGATGGTAATAGGGACGGGCCGCAGCCACAACAAGAAGTCTTGGTCTCTGTCGAGGTTCAGACCTTGCTAGACTAGGGTACGATTTGAATGGGCATATGAGTCTATCCGGTCAATAGTGATGTCGGGGGCGTGCTATGGGCCTCAGCCTCGATCTGTTGTACAGTTCGAGGCCTATTAAACACAAGCTCTAGCTTTTCCTCATTATTCAAAGTTGTTATTAACAAGTTGGATCTTGTTCCACTCAGTTGGGTCGACATTATTAAGACCATATTTACAATAGTGAGCTCTCGAACCTTCCCTTAAGGAGCATCTTGAACAAGTTCTTTGCCTCTCCCTATGGATAAGTGTTTCTCTTTGAGCCACTTTTTAGGAGTTTTGGGGCCCATCTTGGGTTTCTTTCATGACTTGTGAATTTTGGTCTAAGTGGCTTTTGGTCCCCTCTATAGTATGTCAAAAGATGACTATGTTAAAAACTATAACGTCATTATGTAATAAGAATGTTAGAATTTGATTGTAGGAACATAAAATTTTTAGGTAGTTAAAATTATCATGTTTAGTAATAGTTGAGAATGTTGTTATATAATGGTGAGAATGTCAAACTTTTTTATTTGTATTGGACTGTCTTGAAATATAGTTTATTACTTATTATAATTTATAATAGTATAACCAATATAAAAAATAACAAAATTTTGTGCTTAATAAATATCAACAAAAATATATTTGTTTTATTCAAATCAAAATCAGTCATACCTTTGGACTAAAAATTCGGAACAGAAAATAGAGAGATAAGAGCAATAGCAGAAATGGTCCGTTGCTCAGGTTGATTGAAAAAGTCAATAAAAATGGAGTGAGGGAGAGGAGGAAGAAAGTGAATTGTTGAGGACATTTTGGACAAAGTAAAGAAAGTTGTTGGGCATCCATATACTCTCCAACTTTGGAGGATATATTTTCTATACCCTCAAGGTGTTTGTTTAAAGGTAACTTAAACACTACTATGATAATGTGATAAGGTAAAAACATCATGGCCTTCTTTATATCACAAACCAAATTCTGAACATTATCACACTAATAACATTACTGTTATTTTAAAGATAATTACATTATCTTTAAAATGAGAGTAATGTGTCACTACCACATTGGGGGAATGTTTGAACTTTTTATACAAAAGAATTATTATATAGTACAGATTAAAAAATAAAATTGATAATATTAAAAAATAAGACAACAATTTATTTATATGATATGTTATTATAGTATTTTAATATTATAATGATTATATTGATGAAAATATAATTATGAAATTATTTATAAAATTAATATTTTTATTTTATAAACATGCATATTATGATAGAAATTTATTAAATAATAAAATTTTCATAATTTGTAGTTTATATTTTAAAAAATTATATGTAAATTATAAGAAATAAAAATAATATTATATTAAATAATTAAATATTCATAGAGCCACAAAACTAAGCCCATAAGAGAAAAAAAAAAACCAAGCTAAAGCTGATCACCTCCTAAAAGCATCAATGGAGAAAGACTAATGGACTTGCCAAATCCTTTTAGTATCTGTGTCAGTGAAACCTTTTTGATTCCACAACCTTTCCATAATTGTACTCAAAATGCTTGACAAACAACCTAACTATCTCTAACTATACCTTCAAAAAATCTAAGATTTCTTACTTTCCATATTTAGTAGACAAAATCCCTAAAAGCAATTACAATGAGACCCATAAGCTCTTCGTCAAGGACAAGAGATAGAATAATATTCATGTATGAAATATTAAAATAGTATATTACATGTTCATACACCATATCATAGTTTTTTTTTACAAACAGACATAGTAATATTACATTTTTTAGGTTGTTACACTCTTCCAGTTTCTCAAAAACGTTTATTATATTTTCCTATTTTTCAGTAATATTTACAATATTCCATGATAATGTTACACTACGCGAAACGAACAACCCCTTAAAGTAGTGCAATCCTTTTATTCCAGCAATCTAATGTTTTTTTTCTTATTTTATAACCGTGCAAGTATTTTCTCACTTTTCAGAGATGCTCCTACAGATGAACCCATATCAAACAACCCCCAGTTGTAATAGACCTAGATTCTCTCAAATTTTGTTGAACTGGAGATATTCTTTTTGCATGATATGGATTTTATTTTGCCTTTCAACAGCTTAAATCAGCTCTATAAAAATTTTAAAATATTTATGTAGATCTTGGTCATTGGGAAATAAACCAACGAATACTGAGATATGCTTGGTTAACCTATCCAATTACACTGAACTAGAGAGTATCTCAATTTTAATTTAGTTATATATAATCGACCTCCATGTTTTTCTATACTAATTTACGAGTGTTTCTAGACTGACTAAGTTAATATTAAATTTTTAGTTGACTAAGTAATGTGGTAATCATTTTAATGAGATTCACCATGTTAACCTATGAATGATTAATATATCATTTGATCAATTAAAATTTGATAAAAATCTTAATTAGTATGAAATTACTCCTAAATTAGACTAATCGTTAATGGTTATTACCTTAGTTGGTCATAAAGAAAATATGCCTCTATGTGATAATTTGGGATTTGATCCACATGAAATTATACTTCCGTTTAAAACAAAATTGAGACCAATCTTGAAATAAACTCCTCCCTTAATTTTTACTGATCTACATCTATGGTTCACCATCGAGTAACTTTTTCTCAAAGCTGCAAAAAACCTTTCTCCTCTTACATTTCTTACACAACCGTCTAATCAAATGTCAAGTTCATTACTTTAACATTCAATTAACTTCCTATTCTCTCAAAAGAGCTAACAAATCTTAAAAACTTCAAGACCAATCTTGAAGACTTCAAAACTAATCTAAAAAACTTGAAGTCCAATCTTTTTTTTATTGGTAATGAATCTTGAAGATCAAACTTGAAGATTTCATGTAACACCCCAATCCCTGAGGGTTAGACATACGTGTAATTTCATAGTTTTGAAATCCCAAATTCGAAACAAACCCTAATTTTGAGAAAATTCTCAAATTGAAATTCTTAATTTACCCATGATAGAAAAACCTTGACCTTAAATAGCGGAAGTATTAAACTTATCCATGACCAAAATCTTAATCATTAAACAGCAGAATCAATAACGTATCTTAAATACATAATTAATGAAACCTCGAAAAACTGAATTAAATTCTCAAATAAAGTCTAAACTTGAAATCCATAATTCATGAAACTTTCACTCATCATAGTTCGTAGAAAATAATAACGTATAATAAACTACTTAAATAACCAAGTTTAACAGAAAATATTTTCCTAAGTTTTAAATCAAATCATCAACTGAAAACATAAATTCCTCTGATCTAACTGGTTATGGTAGTCTCCCACTCATACTGCTCGCCATCACCACCTGTGTCATAAACAACTGTGGGGGAATTAGTATTTTAAAATAATCAGTAAGCAAACTCACATAATAACATGCATCGACATGTCATAAATGTAATCATGACATAAGATAACTGAACTTGACATATATCATAAATGAAATAAAGTAACGTACTTGATCATGACATGACTTAACATAGCACATAGATAACACATGTCTCAAACAGAATCATATAATAATCTTATTCATATCTTGTCTTGACATATCCTCTAGTTAACAACCTAATCAGAACTGATAACATGTTAACTGAAACACATAAAGACGAATTGGGTGACGAAACAGATGGTACACATCGGGCGATGAAACAAATGACACACATCGGGCGACGAAACAGATGGCATTCATAGGTGACGAAAAACGTGAACAGATGACACCTCATGAGTGACGGATAACATTTATAGATGACACCCAATGTATGACCAAAACATGAACAAATGACACCCTATGTGTGACAAAAGCATAAACAGATGACACCCCATTCGTATAACAGAACAAAACGTGAACAGTCGTGATTTCTTGTTAACTAAGGGTCGGCTTAAGTTCATATCTTGCTTAATTACCACTTGACTGAATTTACTTGATAACTTGCAGAATCCAACGCATGATAATAATTGATCATAGGGTTCACAAGTAAACATATAATGCATGCTGATACATGTAATAGAATCAAACATAAGAACATACTGACATAAAATCAGTCATACTCAGAGATTTATCACATGATAATCACATTAATAACTGACAATAATTAAACACCAAAGTATTCACGAATATAAACATTATAAAAAAATGGTTGAATAAATAGTAAATATAAATATATGACATACAATTATAACAACATGAGTCACACCATCATGTAAGTCCACTTACCTCAATTGATAAGAATAAAAAAAATTACAATTATTGACTGGGTGTAAACTTATCAAAGCGATATCGATTCAACTTGTTCTGTTGGTCTAAAACAGTTGGTTTGGTTGGGCTGAACTAGCTCGGGCAAATGAATCAGTTTTGATTAGTCTGAATGGCCCAGTTTTGATTGTAAAATCAGTCCTTGTCTTGTGAGTTTAAACCTAAGAACGTCTTCCCTTGTTCTTTTTCACTTTCACATGGAAAGTTTTCCATCATTCGTTTGGCATGTAATTGTCCTCTTATATTGTGCTTATGGTATACTGCCTCAGATAAAAGCCATAGAATGTGCATGTGTATACATGTACCAAAACAAGCATTTAAATAGATTTATCCAAAGTTTGACAAAAGAATAATAGATTCATCCAAACATTTTACAATAATGAAGTTGTGTTTCCATAAACTGAGTTACATATTTATGTATACATGGGGTAGCTTAAAGTAAATGTAATTATGTGTTCGATTAATTTATTTATTGCACATAAACTGAAGATAGTATTCCTTTCTCCCATCAGACAACAACTAAGCAGCTATTCAGTACGCAGTCGTTCCACTGAGATCACAGCCATCCAATTCAGATGGATTAACATCCACCCAAACTTCATTTACTCGGGTATGATGGTGGTTTCATAGACCTGATAGATCTCCTAAGAATAGGAGATTGAGGTTGATCCTCATTAGTGAGGAGGATCTGAATTAGTATGAAGATTTTGGAGGAGAGAATTTGGTTAGGCAGGAAGGTCTTAAAAGGATGTATGAGGTGGTTTAGGCAAAACAAGATCAAGAAATGGGTCAATAGGAGAAAAATAATGAGGGATAGTGGAAAAAGAAAACATTGTTTCATGGAAAACAACATCTCTAGAAAGGAAAAATTGTTTGGAAACAATGTCATATAGTTTGTATCCTTTAACTCCTGAAGAATACCCAAAAAAACACACAAGTTCTAACTCTTGGAGAAAATTTTGTTTTGTGAGAGGGGAGGGTAGAGGCAAAGCAAAGACTACCAAAAACTCTTAAGAAACTATAGTCAACGGGTTTGTTATATAGTAATGTAAAAGGAGTTTGATTTGACAGCAAATGAGATGGTGTTCTATTGATGATGTAAGTTGCAGTAAGTAAACACTCACCCCAAAACTTAAGAGGTACTTGAGACTGAAAGTACAATGCACGAGCCACATTAAGAAGATGCTGATGCTTCCTTTCTACTATAGAATTTTGCTGAGGACACTCCACACAAGAGAACTGATGCAAGACTCCTTCAGAATTGAAAAAATCAGTAAACTGTAATTCTGGAGCATTATCGAATCTGAATTTTTTGATAACAGTGTTGAATTGAGTTTCAATGAGTTTAAAAAATCTTGGAATGAGACTACTTGCTTCAGACTTATGCTTCATCAGAAAAGTCCAAGTAAACCTAGTTGAATCATCCACTGGGTGAGACAATACATGAACTCATTGTCAGTGTTTGTACTGAAGGGACCCCATGTATCACACTGTATCAAATCAAATGCTTTAGCTGACATATGATTGTTAGATGGAAAAGATAATCTTCTCTGTTTAGGCAAACTACACCATATTACTTAAGTCATTTTCTAAGTAAATTATGCTTAGAAGGGATATATCTTGCACCAATCTCCATATGAAGAACTTGATTTTGTTAGGTGATTTCATATTCCAGAGTTTCTTCCAGAAGCCAATATTTAGAGCATTTGATGAAATACTACCTCTCCCATCATTATTCCTTTCCTAAAACTCACTATTAGTAATTAACTTTCTGTTAAGTTAGTTTATATTCTTTTACATCTGTCATTTTATTATTGGTCTTGTGTTTGCTATATATATATATTTATTCTCTTCAGCTCTGCTTGTAAGTTTAATCGAAGAAATATGAAAATCATTCTTCCATTTCCAACTGTCTTGATCTTCAATATGGTATCAAAGCACATTCGTGCTTCCATCATTACTTATTTTTTATCGATCATCTCGTCGATTTTTAATTCATTTTTTCTACTTCGATGCTTCCTTAAGCTCCATCGATTTTATCTGTATAAGCTTTAGCTTCGTTAATGGTGACTCAAGCTGTTAACAATTCAACACAATCGATTGGGTCTTCAATGAACAATTTTGCCATTGAAGATACTTCTAGTCCTTATTTCTTGCATTATTCAGACAGTCTTGGGATCGTTCTTGTTTCACAACCATTCACTGATGAAAACTACAATTCTTGGAGCCGAGCTATGATGATAGCTTTATTTGTGAAGAACAAGCTAGGTTGGTTCCATTCTGAAACCATCAATTATTGTTTCTCTCATTAATTCATGGATACACAACAATAATATTGTCATATCTTGGATCTCTTAGCTTTGTTCCAAAGGAAAATTCTACATCTGTCATTTTTTCTTCATCTGCCTATGAGATTTGGAATGATCTTAGAGAAAGATTTTAGCAAAGAAATGGACCTCGTATTTTCCAACTTAGGCGTGATTTGATGAATCATAGACAACAACAACTTATTGTATGTGCTTATTTCACTACCTTGAAGACTATCTGGGAAGAATTTAGCAACTATAGGCCATTATGTACTTGTGGAAACTGCACTTCTGGTGGAAACCAAAAATTTATAGAACATTATCATATGGAGTATGTAATGTCTTTCCTCATGGGTTTTAATGAAAGCTTTTCTCAAGTTAGAGGTCAACTTCTCCTTATGGATCTTATGCCTCATATTAACAAGGTATTTGCCTTGATCTCTCAAGAAGAACACCAAAGACAGATCCAAGAGAATTCTGGACCATCTAACCATGAACTTAGCTTAGCATTTGCTGTCAAAACAGATTCTTCTAGGTTTAGTGGTAATCAATCATCCAATAAATCTAACCAAAGGAAAGACAGATCTCTTTGCACTCACTGTGGTTATTCTGGACATACTATTGATAAATGTTATAAGCTTCATGGATATCCAATGGTTACAAACCTAGACAAAAGGCTAATCCTTCTGTCAAACACCAATTCTACAATATCTCAAGTAGCAAATCAAGTTTCTGGACTTGGTTTTTCTTCTGGAAATGGTAACACTAATGTTCAATCTCCTACTTCTACAACAAACAATCACAATCTGAACAATCTTCATAGTTTTATTCAGACGCTTAATCCAACACAATAGTTTCGCTTAATGACAATGTTGAACAGTCATTTAAGTGAAGTTAAGAATGAGACATACATTTAGACTTCTACCAATCAGATAATAGGTACTTGCTCTTTGATTTCTGTTAGTCAAGCATATTAGCCTTCAAGATTCTGGATAGTTGATTTTGGTGCAACGTGCCATATTTCCTTTAGTCAACACATTTTTCTGTCCATGAAAAGAATTCAGAATGCTTCTATCATGTTACCTAATCAAACTAAGATATCTGTGCATTTTATTGGAACTGTGAGGCTGCCTTCTACACTGATTTTGACATATGTTCTATATGTTCCTCAGTTCAAGTTCAATCTGTTATTGATGAGTGCTCTGACCAAGTTTTCTACATTGGATGTTCACTTTATCACTGATTATTGCATTATCCAGGATCTTGTCAGCTTGAAGATGATTGGAAAGGGTGATAGAGTTGATGGTCTTTATGCCATTGATTCCACAGATTTTTCTGTTCCAGCCAATTTCAAAATTACAATTGACCAATTATGCAATTTAACTTCCATTGTAGTTAATAATGTGAATGCTCCAACATGGCATCACAGATTAGGTCACTTGTCTGCTAAGAGACTTAGTTTGTTACATAATCTTTTGAAGTTAGATGGGGAATCATACTGTGCTATGGAGTAAGCATATGGACTTCGAGAAGAAGTGGAATTTGCCTAAGGAGACCTACTCAAGCTGGTGTTGAGTTTTTCTGCCTCTTTTACAATGTTATCATCTCTGGCAAATCCTCAAAACTTCCTAACAGCAATACAGTGAGTGTCCCATGAAAAGGATTCCAGGTTCAGTTCAGGGAGCGGAACGGGTGGGCTGTCCTGAAACTTTACCGGCAAATAGAGCCGGATAAAATAGGCCGACGAGTGAAGAGGACCTGCCCCTCGTACAATGCTTGTCAAGACAGGGCCTGTCATTGCGATCCGGGAGGAATTTAGATTGGCACCTTGAATGTACTGGAATAACCTGAAAACATGATAAAACGTGAATAATCCTGTGATGGAGGAGATACAGGCAATATCTTTGATTGAACATTATATGTGGGAAAAGAAAGTATGTATGTTAATTTTCAAAGAACCAGGTTGAAATGGAACAAGGCAAACAAAGAAATAATGATCATCTTCCTGTAATTTCCTTGTGAACCATCCCAAAAGAACCACAGCTGAGATGTTAAAAACAGAAAAGAGAAATAATATGCATAAAAACTCAATATTGAACGAGAAAGTAAGAGTTCAATACAAATTAAAGCAGTATTATACTTTCAAAGGAAAACATCAGAACTGGACTGGGAACTCAACTCACTTCACAGTTCACTCTATACCGGACATTCATTTTCTCGGAATCGCTTTTTCAAAAACCAAACATCGAGAAAGAAAAAATTGAAAATTATATAGAAGGATTAACTACACCTCACCTCACTCATAAACAAGAAATAGGTCTTGGTTATGGAGAAAAATAGGAGTAGATGATGCAGGTGAGAGAATAGAAACCTGTGGAAGCCAAGTCTGGTGGCCTTATGAAAGGATAGGTGTTGAACAGGAGCAGACATCCATGAAGCCTCCCTGTAGAGCCTGATCTCGAAGTTTGATTCTGAATGAACCACTGTATACGGTGGTATGACTAGAAAATACAATAAGTTTACCAACAAGATTACTAACCTTGAATCCTCCATTTCAACTCCCTCCTAGTACTATCTCTGTAATTTCGTGAACCGACTATGGTGTTCCACCCAACTTAGATGGCGTGGTCGCAGAATTATTTTTTGACTTTGCAAGTACACGAACTAATTCTGGCCGTGGGAAGTTTGATCCCAGCCGTCCAAACAGATCTGGACGGTTGTGATCAAATGTTAAAAGTAAAAAAATGATTTTTTATTTTTTATCTATATAATATTTCATGAAACTGTCTTATTTGTCGTTGATGACCAACCGCATGTTTTACATTTTTGTCCAGGCGTTTGCTATTGAGTTTTTTTGGTTAAAGTTATATTATAAATTTTAATGGAAATTGAGAGAATATGACTTGAACATACGATCTCTAAAATATGAGTGTACAAGCTTAACCAAAAACGTCAATCTAACTTACCATTTACTTACCGAGTTAGCGTGTCTTGTTTGATCGGACTCTACATGTCGATCACTAAGATTCACTCGTTGGCACTTTTTTCATAAATTAATAAAAAACTAAAAAAATGAATTAAATAAATAATCACCACGACTTATGTATGTAAAATTAATATTCTTAACTTTTAACGATTAAAAATCAAGTCAGTCAATGTCCTAAACTAATTGTTTTACAAAATTTAGATTTAATTTTAGGAATTAAAATAAAATTAAAGATATAATTAGAAAACTTATTAATATCCTTCAATATTATAAGAGAAAAATTGTAGTTAGACTTAAATTAATTGTACAAGAAAATTTAAAAATGTTTCTCCTCATTTTAATATAGTAGTGATATATATATTTAGAGACCAATTTAGTATATATCGATATGTGTATATATAATTAAGATGTTTTGTCAAAATTGAACCAGACACTTGGTTTTGGTACCTTAGAATATTGATTTATTCTTCATTTTATATATATTTTTATTTAGAACATTGAATTATTATCGGACTTTATAGCCACAATATTAGAAACAATGTATTGTATTATATGATTAAATAAAATAAAATAAAATAATTATTATACAACAATTATGAAATTATCAATGTAAATAATATTATCGAAATAAATATATAGCAGCCGTATAAAAATAATATAAATGTTCCAGACAACGCGATAGAATTCAACGTTCTCGAACTTGCATACGATAGGTAGGTTTTACCATTTGAACCTTCCCTTATGTAAGTTTGCTTACTTTACAAGCTTATCAATAGACGTGATGTTTTTGAAATGTTCGACATTTTATTTAAATAATGACATATTTACACACATAAATCATCCCTAACACAGTTCAGTTCTCATGATTATGTCCATTTTGGTCGTAAACATCCTCCTGGTTCTGTAAGAGTTTCTAAAGAATTGCGTCCTTACAGTTTCTATGGATGTGGCCTCTCTTCACTCTCAAATAGGTGATTTCATAATTTAAGTGTAAACCTGCATTACTTAGCTCAGATCTCACAGTTTCTGACGCATAGGAATCATTAAGAGCTCAACTTAACCTAACCTCCAATGGGTATTATTGTTTTCATCATAAAAATGGATAAGAAAAATCTCCACATTGATCTACTAAATTTATACAATTAGGTTCTCCCCTAGAACCTAAATCTCGAGATCTCCAGTCAACTAGGTTTAGTTTCTTTTGTATCAACTTATTCTTACATAGACTTTAGTCTCATTGCCATCGATGACTTTTCAACTAACTCTCTATTTGACATTTTGGTTAGCGAATCTGCAATGTTATCCTTAGACTTCACATAGTTAAGAGTGATAACCCCGGTCAAGCGTAGTTCTTTAATGGTATTATGTCTACGATGAATGTGTCTAGACTTACTTACCATTATACATATTGCTTTATGCCCTTCCAATAGCACTTTGACTATCATAATGTGTATAAATTGGTGGCACAGGCTTTGGCCATTTTGGAATATCCTCTAGGAAGTGTTGTGACCACTCAGCCTCTTCCCCACATTTTTCTAAAGCTATAAGCTCAGATTCCATAATGTTTCTAGCTATAATAGTCTGTTTTGAGGATTTCTATGTTACGACAGTTTCTCCTAGTAGATTTTGTATCTTTCTTATGAGATATCCAATTTGCATAAGTATATCCTTCTACGATTGTTGGATATCTTGTTTAGTGTAGTCCATAATTCTAAGTATATTGTAAGTATCTCAATACTCTCATAATGGCTTTCCAACATTCAACTCTGGGATTACTCGTGAATCTACTCAGTTTACTCACTGTATAAGTTATATCAGGTCTTGTACAACTCATCAAGTATATCAGACTACCTATCATTCTAGAGTAGTCTACTTGACATATACTTTCACATTTATTCTTAGAAAAATGTACACTTGTATCTATTGGTGTTTTTGATTCACCAATGTCAACTTTCCTAATTTTTCAAGAATATTATCTACATAATGTGACTGACTTAAAATAGTCCATCTGATGTTCTTTTGATTTTTATGCCCAATATAACATGAGCAAGTCTCATGTCCTTCGTGTCAAATCTAGATTTTAACATATTTTTTTGTAGAATTTATCATCTTATCATTACTACCAATGATAAGCATGTCATCAACATACAAGCACACAATGATATATCCATTTTCTGTGAATTTAACATACATACACTTATCACATTCATTGATTTTGAATCCAATTGACATCATGTAATTGTCAAATTTCTCATGACATTGTTTTGGAGCTTGTTTCAAACCAACAGTAATTTCACTAATCTAAAGACTTTCTTTTCTTGCTCAAGAGTGGAAAAACCTTTTGGATGTTTTATGTAGATTTCTTCCTCTAAATCCCCTTTAGAAATACTGTTTTCACATCTATTTGATGTACTTTAAGGTTTCACAAAGCTGTAATTGCAAGTATCATCCTGATGGAATTTATTCTCAATACCGGGGAATATGTATTGAAATAGTCAAGACATTCATTATGTCTATAGCCTTTAATTATAAGTCTAGCATTATATATATCAATTGATCTATTGAATTTCATTTTACATTTGAATATTCACTTAGAACCCAAAAGTTTACAACCGGTGGAAGATCCACAAGTTTTCAAGTATGATTCTACCATATGAGATCAACTTCACTATTTATGGTCTCTTTCCTCAAAGGACCTTCATTGGAGTTCACAGCTCCATTAAAAGATCTTGGTTCATTTTCAATCACATATGTTAGAAAATCATGACCAAAAGACTTTTTTGTCCTTACTCTTTTACTCCTTCTAGGTTCTACATTGGCTTCTTCATCGTGTCCTTGACTATCTTCATCATCAATAGTATCATGAAGACTTTTTGAAAAGGTTGGCTCTTCCTTGGATTTGCAAGGAAATACATGCTCAAAGAATGATGCATTCCTAGACTCCATTATCGTGTTTATGTGAATATCAAGACTGTTAGATTCGAACACAAGGAACCAATGTACTATTGTTGTTTGCATCCTCACATTCATAAGTATTTGTTCGACGTTTTTCTACCTTTTCATAAGTCGTACATGGTCTTATCCTCTTTCTTTTTTAGTATATTATTCAAAAGATAGTTAGCCAATAAAATGACTTCACTGTTGAAATTATGTCTGCAAAGTAAAGTGTAACAACTATTTATGAGTATAAAATTATTTCTGAGACATTTATGTATTAGTGAATTTTATGAATGAATGAAAGTTTTCTTTAATTAAAGTGTGTTTGTAATTTACTTAAATCCTAGAACTATTTTGAATGTATCTATCATGTTCATGTGCCTGTTAGTAAGAGACTAAGTTGGATGATAAGAGCTTGAGTTATGTTCTGCTAGGAGTTAGTGAGGAGTCAAAGGCTTATTGACTTTTTGATCCAATTTCACAAAGGATCATAATAAGTAGGGACCTTGTATTTAAAGACGACAAGAATTAGGATTGGGATAAGAAGTATGAAGAAGCTATTGTGTCCAATTTGGAATGGGGTGATTGTTAGCAGGAAGCGGCTGCATTTGATGAAAATGAAGAGGGGAGTGAATATGATATTGATACTGATATAGAAGAAGAAGAAAAACAATTTCCTCTCATTCTTTGACCGAAGAATGCTCTCCTAGCATGAATGAAAGGAGAAACAGGAGCCCACCAGGTTGGATGAGAGACTATGAAATATGAGAAAGACTGTTTGAAGAAGATTATGAAGCTCATTTGCCATGTTTATAGTTGGTGATCCTATTCACTTTGAAGATGCAGTCAAGATGAGAAATGGAAGAGAGCCATGGATATGGAAATGGAAGCAATAAAAAATAATGGCCCGTGGGAGTTGACGGAGTTACCTGGGGGAGGAAAAAAGGTTGGAGTAAAATGGGTTTATAAGAAATTTTTTTAATGAAAATGGAGAAGTGTACAAATACAAGGCTAAGGCTTATAGCATAGGGGCATACTCAGCAGCATGGGGTAGACTATACATGAGTATTTACACCTGTGGCACGCATGGAACTAATTTTTTTTTTTGCATTTTTACAAATGAGTTAAATGAAGAGGTTTCTATGGAAAAGCCTTATGGTTATGTGCAAAAGAAAAATGAACATAAGGTTTATAGGTTAAAAAAGGCATTTATGGGCTTAAAAATTCCATGAAGCATGACTTTGAATGACGATCTTGATAAGATGAAGTATTTTCTAATACCCCAACGATTTAAGGGGTTATCTTGTAATTTTAACCCCCATGTCACATATAAGCACCACACTCAACTATCTCCCCTACTCTCTCATTTTTATCTTTCACATGAACCCCATATAACGACCCACAACCTCTTTTTCCCCATTTCTTTTAATTCACGAACCATCTCCTTAACAGTTATTCTCTCTTTCATTTTATATCTCTGGCAGCCTCTCTTTCAATCGAAACTTTGCTTCTCAATCTTTCAATTTAATCTTATTAGATACTTTAAGTAAGTATTCATCTCCCTTCTTTCTCCTATTTTCTTTCTCATTTTCTCTTCTCTCTCTAAAAATTTGGTTATTCAATTTCAGCAATTTGTAAACTGTCACTCTCTCGTCTCTGTTGGTGCACTATTCTCGTTGTTCCTAGTTTCCGGTAAGCTCCTTGCTTCTTGTTTCTATTTTCTTCTCTTTTCTTCTTCTTTTGAAATTTAAAATTTGGATTGATACTTCAATCTGAAATTTTGCTATAATTTTTCAGCGAAACCTTATGTCCCCTTCACTGGCAGCATCACCATTGTTGGTTTCCTCCGGTAAGCGATTTTCTTATTTCCTCCTTCATTATTTTTCTTTACTTCTCAATTCAGATTTTCTATTTCAATGTTATATGTTTATCTACCCAAATCGGAATTTTATTCTTCGAATTCCAGCAATTTACATCCTATTTGTCTCTCTGTTTTAAATCGCTGCCGCATCACCACCGTCAATCATTTCTGGTAGGCCCTTTTAAATTTTTCTCCATCTCCATTTTGGCTTCTCTTATTTTCTCTGTGATTCTTGACTCCCATGCTCTGTATCTTTGGTTCTCTCTTATGACAGCCTATTGATCGCTTTCATCGGATCGCAATTGTTCATCTTTATCGTTATTACGTTTGGTAACTTCATTCCTTTTCTTTCTTTCTCTCTTTCTTTCTCTCTTCCTTGCTCGTTCTTTGTTTTGTCTGTAACTGGGACTTGCGACCCATTTTATTTTTCACTCGACCCATATTTGACCCAGATTCATCTGGTTCAATCGAACCGGACTGAACCAGTTCAATCAGACCAAACCAAACCGGTTCAACCCAATCAGACCAGTTCAGCCCAAATAGAACCGGACCAAATTGGTTCCAGGCTAACCAGACCAAATTGAACCGGCATGAACCGTTTTCATTAAATTAACCTGATTTACATCCTCCCCTTTCCGACCTCCTTCGCCCTCCTAAGTTATTAAATAAGTGTAGTTATGATATGAATATTTTGTTATATGAGATTCTTGAATTTCAGGTCATTAGTTGTTGAATTTAATTTGTATCAATCCAGGTAAGTTGACTTACATAATAATTTGGTTCATATGTTATAATTGTAGCATATTTAATTTAAATTTTTTTTATTGATTTCTTTATTTTGCTCAATCTTCTGATCAAATATTTTATTTATTTATTTTTCATATCACGATGAAGTTATTTACCATGTTATATAAGATTATATTTTGAATTATACATGTAATAGTTATATCGGTTATGTTCATGAACAAGTTATAAGTTTACTTATGTATATGTAATAATGAGAATTATGTATATGTAATAATGGGAATTATAAATCTTGACTCCAGTGAAGTGATAAGTAAACAAGAGGTAGATTTAGTTATGTCCATTGGTTATCAAGTAACCAGATTATTCACGTCATGTTATCAGTTATACGGTTGGGTGTCACCATGTTCATGTTAGCCTCTTTAAAGTTCAGATAACTTTAAGTGACATCAAATTTCAGGACACTCAATTCGCCATGTTCACGATCATGTTACAAGTTCAAGTTCAAGTTCAAGTGTGAAATAATTCTAGTTAGGTTGTTAATCAGGGGATATGTCTAGTCGAATTATGATCATGCAAGTACTAGTATCAACAAGAATAAGCACAAGTTCATGTTATATGTTAACCATAAAATCACTTATATTAATTACAAGTATTTTATGTTATTTAATAATCAAGTGAATGTGTTAAATTAAAGTTGCATGAGTTTTATGTTTACATTTATATTATGTGAAACTTATTAGTATGTGAGTTTACTTACTGAGTATTTTTAATACTCACCCTCTCATAGATGAATATGTTGTAGGTGATGACGAGCAACATGAGTGATGGACTGTCATAGTCAACGAAAATAGAAGATTTTCACTAACTATGATTTTATGACATAAGAAACAGATTTCAGTTTAATTACAATTGATTCAGGAATTTATGAAATTTTTTCATGTTTTAGTCTTCGATAATATGTTTGACTTTCATGTTTTATGGATTTTCATAATCGATTTTATTACAGATTAATGAATCATTTGTTTGAGTTTATTGAGTAGATATTCTCTTAATATAATTTTAAATTTGAGAATTTTAAAATTAGGGTAAAAGTAGGATTTTCAATTTGAGAATTTTCTCCAATTAGGGTTACAATTGAATTGAGGATTTTTTTAATACGTGAAATTACATGTATGTTTAACTCTCGGGTATCAGAGCGTTACATATTTCCTTGATCTTGAAGTCTTGCAAAGATCTGATGGTGTTTTCATCAGTCAGAAAAAATATGAATTGAAGGTGTTGCAAAGGTTTGGAGCGGATAGAAGTAATTTTGTTCATAATCCTATTGTCCCTAGTTTATGAAGGTGGAGTTAAGGTGGAGAAGACTTACTATGAACAGGTTGTGGATAGTCTCATGTGTCTCACAGCTACTAGATCAGACATGATGTGTGTAGTAAATCTTATTCATAGATATATGGAGAATCCTACTGAGCTTCATTTACAAGTAGCAAAAAGAGTGTTGAGATATTTGAAGGCAAAAATTGAGTTTCGAATTTTCTATAAGAATGGATGAGATGATGAACTTATTGCTTATAGTGACAGTGATTATGCTGGATATTTAAAAGATAGAAAGAACATTTTAGGTTATGTTTTTTATTAAGTTCAAGAGCAGTATCTTGGTCATCAAGAAAGCAACAAGTAGTAAGTTAATCTTCCACAAATGCAAAATTTATCGATGTCGTGCATGGAGTATGGTTGAAAAAGGTGTGAGATTGGGGAAAGCTAGGTCAGAATCAAGGCAATAAACTATTATTTGCTGTGTTAGTAGCTTTGCAATCAAACTTTCTAAGAATCCAGTAATGCATAGTCGTAGCAAACACATAGATGTGCGTTTACATTTCCTTCAAGAGCACAAAGGCAAGTATTGTGGAGTTAGTTGGTGTACTGTGGCACAGAAGAACAATTAGCTAATGTGATAACTAAACCACTCAAACTGGATGTTTTCATGAAGCTGCGAGGGCTTTTGGGAGTCTGTTATGAGATTGATATAAACTTAGTGCTTATAACATTCACTTAAGGAATGAATTGTTAGATTTTATTATTCTAGTTAGATTTTGTTTTTAGCCGTTTTTGCCATTAGGTAGATAAGTCTCTATTGCTAAGGGATATTTATTTGTTTGAATTATCTTACCACGTTATTAGGATGTTGTTAGAGGTGGGCTGTTTAGTTTCTTGTTTCAATTTGTATGTAAGGCTATATAATAGCCAAGCTTGTTATTCAATAATATGAGATTTCTCCCAACTTTCTCTATTTTTTTCTTAAGTTTTATTTGGTTCTTAACAACCACATCTACAGTGTCACGATGCCTTTCACCATCTACAACCTTCAAAGTGGAAAGTAAGGAGAAGTGGCCTAAGCCTAACACAGTATCTAAGCTTCTTTTTCTGTCGGTGGATACTCGTTTGAGCCATTACGCATGATCATGCTTGGAAAAGCAATCATATTTTGTTCCACTCTTTCAACTGTCTCTGAGCTTTTGCTACAAGTTGTAATAGCGATAGTGGTCTATGAATGAGCTTTCAAATATTCTGTCATAGGAGAGTTGCACTAGCTACTATTATGATGATCACCACATTTGACTCGACTAAGTATGATATATATGTGTAATGTGATTAATAGAAGGTTCAAGGTTTGAAATTTGACAATTATGATAGTCTAACGTTATAAATAATCTCATTATCATTAAACATGTGCCAAAAAACAAAAAGATTTCTAGATTGTGGGTCAAGAATCGATTCTTTCTGACCAACTTTATGAAGGGCATGGCAAAACGTTGTGCCGTAGAGTTTTTTCCCCTAAAAGAATTATTTAGAAGAGGGAACTTTAAAAGTTGGGTAAGCTGAAGCATGAAGCAGAAGCACCCACCCAACACCACCACTACCAAAAGGAGAAAAAGGAAAAGGCTCCCCATGCTTTTCTGTTTCCACAACTTATGCCAACCTACATTTACAAGTCCAATGGAGTAACTAATAACTAAGGTTACTATAAAGGAAATATTACTTTTCAACTTTCTAAAGCTCATTTACTAATTGATAATTTATATTTATCGGTTGATCCATTAGCTAATGCTACTTATCTTTGAAATAGTTATCTTAAAATAAGATCATGATTGATGGTCATGTCATTTTAAGATACTTTTATTATTTTATTTAGAATTCTTTTTGTGTCGGATAGTGTTCTTTAGCAAGTACTAACTACTAAGCACTCTTCTAAAATTGGATTTTTTTTCAAGCTTTTTCTCTGTATTCATCGTTAAGAATCGTAAGAAATTTTCTAGAATTGGTGTTAGACTTACAATGGAGTTAGAGTTTCTTGTTGGAACTAAGCTTCATTTGAACAGAGAAGTGAATAGCTTTGCAGGTGAAGATTTATTACAAGACAAAACAAGTAATGATTAGAAAATTGAAAACACATGTAAAATACAAATAGACATAGATAAAGAAGAAAAATAAACGACAATTGAAGTGTAATTTATTCTCCTCAACTTGTAGAAGGAGGGAGGGAGGGAGAGAGAGAGAGAGAGAGAGAGGGAGAGAGAGAGGGAGAGAGAGGGAGAGAGGGAGAGAGAGGGAGAGCGAGTGAGAGAGAACTATAAAGAATATGTTTACGTGAAGCTTTTCAAGGGTAAAGGTCCAAGAGTACAAACCAAGCTATATGGGTGTATTTTAATATACACTACCATTACTTGGAGTAAAGAGTTCGGAACAAAAAAAGCCAACTCTTTACATGCTGGAAATGACAAGCAAGTGACAGAAAAACCTCGAGAGTCCTTTTCTCTACCAAGACATAGAGATTCAACACAGAGATACTAAACCATTCTACGTGATTCCATTACATGACAACAAACATAAATACAAACCATTTTTAGCACCGAAACAAATAAACTATGCAGAAACATTCCTCAAAACTGGCCTTTTCTCCTTGTTGCTCCAAAACGACATTAATTACACCTACTTTTGTTGCTTTCCTTCTTGTTCTTGTTTCAATAAGTACAAGTCTTGTCCAGTCAACCCCTACTGATTCAGATTCCAGCCACCATGTTTCGGTCAATCAGACTTTCTGGCCAGGCGCAGGGTTGAAGAACTTAAAGAGAATCCGAGCTTATTTAAAGAAGATCAACAAGCCTGCAGTCAAGACAATTCAGGCATTCTCTATTTTTCCTGAAAATGGATGATTTTTTTTCTATGATCTTTATTTTTATTTTTCAAAATTAAAGAATATGGGTTGTTTTTTTCCTGCTACAGAGCCCTGATGGTGATATAATAGATTGTGTTCTTTCTCATCTTCAACCTGCATTTGATCACCATGAGCTTAAAGGAGATAGGCTATTGGTAATTTTATTAACAGTAAATAAGATTTCCGGAACTCATTAAAGATTTTTGAAAAAAGGGCAGTTTAAATTTGTCTGAGAGACTAAAAAGGCTGTAATTTTACAGGATCCACCAGAGAGGCCAAAGAGCAGTGACTCCATGGATATAGTTGCAGAGAGCTTTCAGGTATGGAGAAATTCTGGTGGATCATGTCCAGAAGGAACAATTCCAATAAGAAGAACTACAGAAAAAGATATTCTGAGAGCAAATTCAATTCAAAGATTTGGAAGAAAACCAGTAAGAAGTGTTAGAAGAGATTCATCAAGCAGTGGTCATGAGGTAAGTATGAACATCTAAATAAGTTTATACTAAAGCAATTCTTCGATATTATTACTAACCACGTTTTCAGATGATGTTTTTTAAAAAAAAAACAACAAAATTGCTTTACTTATTTTTAATTTTTTTTTTTCTGAAAATTCAATTTCAAAACACGAAAAAGAAAGACCCTTCTCCCTGGCTCACTTGGGCAGGAGGGGTCATAATGTTCAGCATCATTGTGTCTATGAGGTGGATCCCGTATCTTAAAGAGAATTGCTCCAGAGAGAAAATGTCCTGTCATCAATCACTCTTTTTTTTTTCATCCTAGAATCTCTCCGCCAGAAAGGCCAACTTCCTTTACAAAAGAATGAGCTATATTCATTGTCCTCCGGGGTAATGAAATAGTTCATCGTGAGTGGGAGAAAAAGATAGAGAAGCAGGAAAGAAAACAGATGTAAATTGTACATCTGTAACAGTTGAAACATGTTTTTTCACGTAGTACTCTGTAGCTGTAAAATTGGGGGTAGAGAGATTTAAATTTAAGATATCCTCTTTAAAAAGAGAAGTCAATGACATCAGATATGATCTACACAGCCCAGATCTTACTAAACTACTAAAACGAAAAAGAAATGTTTGTTCTTTTTACTTATTCAGTTGACCCAATTTAAGTTGATCAGATCTGATCGAATGGTCCACATGTCAATGTACTCTGCAAGGAAATATCAGACCATCTGCATCCAATGAGAGATGTGGTTAACATTGTTGGGAAATGAGAGATGTGGTTACCACTGGACTGTACACCACAAAACAATAATACATCTTCTGTTAGCCATATGATATAATCAAAATCAATTCATGCAAAATACAAACACAACAAGTTTGAAACACTGAATTCTGGAGAACTGGTTGCGCTACAAATTTCTACTAGATGGTTGAGTTTGTATAACACAATTTTTTTTCTTTTTTTTTGTTTGTCAAAAGCATGCAGTTATATTTGTAAATGGGGAGAGATACTATGGAGCAAAGGCCAGCATAAATGTTTGGTCTCCCAGAGTGGCTGACCAATATGAATTCAGCTTGTCACAAATATGGGTCATCTCTGGTTCATTTGGAAATGATCTAAATACCATCGAAGCCGGATGGCAGGCATGTCTCTAATTCTATAGCCTTCTTCCTGATAATCTTACAGAAACTTTACTTGCATATAATATGAAACTATACATATTTTTTGAAATGGGATCGAACAAAACACTAAAGTAAAATGTTTTGATCATAAAGTAAAACGTTTCCTTGTAATGATCAATAATGTCAGCTTTCTATCATTCTTCAGGTTAGCCCTGAGTTATATGGAGACAACTATCCGAGGTTTTTCACTTATTGGACGGTTCGTTTTATCTTAATGCTTATTTCCAAAAGATTTAAAGTGATTAAAACACAAACAAGTAACAATGAAGACAGTAGAACAATTGCTATATGATATCCCTTTTTTTTCTTTTGGATTTTCAGACTGATGCATACCAAGAAACAGGATGCTACAACTTACTCTGCTCTGGCTTTGTCCAAACGAACAACAAGATTGCCATCGGAGCAGCAATCTCTCCGGTGTCTTCTTACGATGGCAGACAATTTGAAATTGGTGTAATGGTTTGGAAGGTAAACTTTCATCAATATTCAGTCATTTCAGTCAAATATTGCCAAAAACGAAAGATTTCTATTTTCTATTCTCATCCTATGCGGGTTCATTATTAGGATGTGAGATTATCTTCTTTGCCATTAGAAATGGCCAATATACTTTCGTTATAATTCTTTTAAAAAGCTACCCTTCTTCTCTTTGTTGGGTTGGATTTTTTTTTCACTTTCTACAGTTTTAATCTCACATGAAAGTTGGGATATGTTCTAAGATAAGGCAATAGTAGAAATAGAAGACAAACTCACAAGGGATAGGCCATGATGTCTACCACTTTGCAGCAAACACATCATATCAAATGACACTAAACTTATGTGATTACGAATTCAACAGGAAATTCCAGAACATAAACATTTATCTAATGTACTGTGTGTAGGACCCAAAGCATGGTCACTGGTGGCTCGAACTCGGGTCGGGTCTACTTGTCGGATACTGGCCGGAATTTTTGTTCAGTCACCTAAAGAGCCATGCTACTATGGTTCAGTTTGGAGGAGAAATTGTGAATGGCAAACCATCAGGATTTCACACATCCACACAAATGGGAAGTGGTCGTTTTGCAGAAGAAGGATATGGAAAAGCTTCATATTTTAGGAACTTACAAACAGTTGACTGGGATAATAACTTACTTCCTCTAACAAATCTTCATCTTTTGGCCGATCATCCGGATTGTTATGATATAAGACAAGGTCAAAATAGTGTTTGGGGTACTTACTTCTATTATGGAGGTCCTGGTAGAAGTGTGAAGTGCCCGTGAGGCTAGTCAAAATCGTATTTGATTTTTTTTCGTCTTTTATTTCAGTTTTTAATTCCCAATATATTGTTCTCTTATGGGTTCAAATACACACGCATGCACAAGCATACACTTAGTATATGTAACTTGCCGAAAAATCTACACCTAGATATGCATATATACATATACATAAATACACATCTATTATGTACTTGCATTTATATACTCTCCATTTATTTGGACCTTAGGAGATCCCCCCAATTATCAACAGCTCGTGAAGAGTAGGCTTTACAGGATATAAAGAGCTTTGTCATATTTGACAGAATTTCACATGCAATAATCAAACATTCAGCAACTAAATAGTTTAAGGGCTAAGTTCAATGCATAACTGTACAGATAATGATTTGGAGAGAATAAGCTTGCGATGAAAAAGATCTCGCTTGAACTGAATAAGCACAAAAAAGGTGCTTTTGCGCAAAGCAAAGTAACCAGCACTTTAGGGAACTAATTGAGGAAAAGCACAGGCCAAAATGGGCCTTGGAAAAAAAATTAAAAAAATGGTAAGGTTCTTTGATTGCTATGTTTTTAGACTAAGAAATATTAAGTCATCAGTGTTCTAAAATTAGAGCCAGACTCGGCTTTGGCTGGCCAAAGCTTACCACAAATATCATAGAGAGAGACTTAAACATCATTCTCATCACCCTTGAAAAATACAATGTGGGTTCAAAATAGGGCTGAGCTTCAGTTTCTCAAGTAGTTCCGTTGCTCAAGTGAAGAGGACTGAAAACAGAGAAGAGAGATAAAATTCTCTAATATACTTTATTGAATAAGATGGACCATGTTATATACAGATTTTACAGCCTAAAAATTGATTTAGGCCCTATTTTGCAGCACTTCCATTTGAAAAAAATGCATCTCAAAATGGACTTTTATACATAACTTTTTGAAAAATAATAGACGTTTGGTGAACTGATTTTTAAAAGTCCATTAGACTTAAAAGTACTTCTCATGTGTTTGGTGATAAACGTTTGACAAAACAATTTATCAATTGATTCTTGAAATTTTTTAACTCTTATTTTAAAAATGATGAATGATGATAATTAAACAGTTCTTTAACTCCTCGTGGTTGATGAATTCTTTGAAAATCTTGTAAATGGTACTTCACTCCACAACATGAGGCTAAATACCCAACCATATTAGGATATCCAGCATCCACAACATAATATTGTTTTGAAAAATAGTACAAATCCATCATCATACAATTTAAGGTTAAGAGAGCAAAATTTATTTACTAGCCATGTTTTGGTTTCGGAAATTTCAAATTTGGCAGAGTAATAGCTTCATAGAATATATGTACGTCATGAGCTATTCCTTCTCATCCAGCCCAAATAAAAATAAATAAATTTCATGTTAAAAGAGCAGGCAGTCATTACATTCTATGTACAATCACATTTTCTCTCACGTTATGCTAATTGTTGATGTGTAGGAATCACTACATGAACATGTGTTCCATCTATTGCACTAATGCAATCCTACATATAGAAAAATGTATTTAAAATTGTGATATTGAGATATCATTATAGAAAATAAAAATAGAGTATAACTTACTACCTTAAAATGTGGCCAATACTTGGGAATATAACACAGTTGACTTGAAGCATGTTGAAATGAAGGCAATGCAATAATTGACATAGAAAATGTTGCCAAAGCTTTCAATATTTTGTTAAAATGCCAACTAATAGTTTCACCAGAATGTTAAAAACGCTCTTGTAGCATTCTATTTCTTTCATTATGATCAATAGTGGTAAGGAATATAACAAGTTGTTCTTCCACACTAACTCCACGGCTATCTTTTAATAAACTTTCATGTTTGAGCTTTCTAACAAGTCGTAAAAAACATGTTTTTCCATCTGAAATCATTTATGACAACGTATTGGATGTCCATTTAATATGTCCATTACAAAATGATGTCCCTTTTAAAGGGAATCTCTACATGGCTCTTTCACCATATAACTTTCATAATACTCAAGTATTTTACCAACTGCAATAGCAAGTAAAGAAACTATTAGGACATATTTATTCTCTTCATCATAATGAGAGTCTTCATTCGAAGACATATGAACCTGATAACATATATTAAAAAATATATCATTACAACAATAAATGGAATGAAGAATAAAATAATCTTTTAAGAAGCATATTTAAATAAACTATACAAATAACCAATAACAAACTATGCGACTAACATAAATCACATAACGTGTTTTTCAATAAAATTAAGCTATCGTTAAGCTAAGCATGTTTTAGACACCATTAACAAACAAACTAAAACATAAATCAATAACTATGCGACTAACCAATAACAAATAAACTAAAACATAAATCATCTAACTTGTCTTTCAATTAAATTAAGCTATAACTAAGTATGTTTTAGACACATTGATCTTCATTTCACTCATAAGTCAGGTAAGACGTAATGAAGCATCTTCAAGTGCTACAAACAACTCTCTATATTCCTTCTTCAAAAATAGTCTGCAAGCAAATATGTAAAGATTACTTCCTTTCACCACATCTACATGCATCTCATTTAGTATGTTTATGCATTCTTTTATTGTATATTCAAGTTCACTACGGGTTGATCTTGCTCCCACTGCTTCAACAACATCACATATACGATTAATACTTCTATGCATAATTAAAGAAGTAGATGCTCTTCGGTGACGCTCATTTGGTATAATATCATATCTTTTCCTTTTATAATGACTTGCACTTATGGCATCTTTATCATTGTTGTCTTTATTTGTCTGACTCTTTTATGTTTGTGCATTTTGCAAATCTATTTCTATATCTAGGTCAATGTCATTCTCTCTTAGATTATTGTGTGCACTTTGACATAGTCCATTAGGATCAATTAGTAACATGCTTTCAGATGGTGCCCATGCATTTTGGCCTGTCGTATATTCATATTTAAATAGTGCAGTTAGTATCTTTGAATGATCAATACATTTATATCAAAATTTTAGTCTTCTGGATTAGACTGTAACAATAGAAAAAAAATATTTGTATGAACTCAATGTTCAATATTTACAACCAATGAAAAAGAAACTAGACCAACCTGTAAATAGTCATTACACCAAACATTTGTTGCTGAAATAGTATTGCTATCGCAATCCCATCCAAGTCCTATTTCGTTCAGTTTTAACTTGTACCATGTCTTCCAATCAACCTTTATATTATCCCAATGATTTTTAGTTGCTTTTTTGTCATAGTTCATCCCTGTCTTACTAACAAACTCCTTACATATATATTTCCAACCCTCTTTGTCAAAAAAAAAATTCCTGATTTTTGTCCCTTTGTTATTGCCTCATAACACAAATCAACAAATACATTATGCCAATCATTGCTCCAAATTTCTTTAGGCCGTATACTTTTTATTGCTCGAGTTGTTGGCTGACTATTTTCCATCTATGTAATATGTAGAACAATGTCACTAAATTGCATGTATAGTTTTAAGAAATCAACTATATTTTGTATAGCTCATAACATTAATCAACTACATTTTTATAGTTCATCTTAAGAAATCAAATATAAATATGTAGACAACATAAACACAAAAAAACAAAGCAAAACGCTCAGATTGGCCATTAGATTACCCACGCATCCTGGTTGAACTTGTACCGAATTTAGATTACCCACTAATTTTAGAGGCAAAGATTTGTATTTTCTTAGCAAATTAAAGAGAATATTAAGGGGAAGATAAGATCGAGTAATTACCTAAGAAGATAAGATGAATAGAAGATCCTCAGCTGTCTTCAAAGAACAAAAATTGCAGGAGGAGGAGGGTTTCTCAACTTGTAGATTTGTCTCGTTCATTCTATAATTTTCTCTGTTATAGAAGTACGGTTTCTCAAGTTGTAAATTTATATAACTTTAAGGTTATAAAATACAAAGCAAATAAAAAATAAGGGTATATATGAAAAGTTAAAATTTTAAAAGCTTGTCTTGACTTCCTAAGAAGTCATCTTAATGGAATTTTGGAGAAGCCTTTGATTTGGGCTTCTCCATATGCATATTGGGAAAATGGACTTTTTATGAGAAAGTCCATTTTAAAACCCTCACCAACATGTAAACTTATTTAGATGGACTTTTATTTTGAAAAGTCCATTTGAAGTGTTTTCCAAATACTACCTTAAAATTTTGGAAAACTAACAAGAAATTAGGAAACAAATCTAGGAAAGATCTGCTATAATCTGGAAAGAATAAACAGAAAAATAAATCCCTAAAAAAACTCCTAAAAATCAGGAACACCATAATAGATGGGATTTTGCTGTCAACACTCCCCTACAAGTTGGTGAATAGATGTTTGTAGTTCCCAACTTGTCTACTAGCACTTTAAAGCTCGGTCGAGGAGCCTTTTTGTTAGCACACCTACTACTTGTTGTTTTGTAGGCACATAGGTCATGCAAATTACACCCTTTTTTATCTTCTTCTTGATAAAGTGCCTATCTACTTCAACGTATTTTGTTCGATCATGATGTACTGGATTATGCGCAATATTTATTGCGGCTTTATTGGCACAATATAACTTCATGGGACACATGCTAGGCACTTTTATTTCTTCAATTAGCCTCTTTAACCAGATTAGTTCACAAGTCCCCTGTGTAAGAACTCTAAATTGTGCTTCTGCACTATTTCGTGCCACAACTGACTATTTCTTGCTTCTCCAACTAACTAGATTTCCCTCAAACCTCTGTACAATAACTGGATGTGAATCTCATGTCCTCAATAGAACTTGCCCAATCTATATCTGTAAAAGCCTCCAGGCCTTTACCAGGTGTAGTTTTTAAATACCTCATGATTTGATAAATTGCTTCAAGATGTTCTTCAAATGGAGAGTGCATGTATTGGCTTACTACACTAACTATGAATGTAATATCAGGTCTCGCGTGAGACAAGTATATCAGTTTCCCACTAGTCATTGATTTCTTCCCTATCTGCTAGAATTCTATCATCTTTTCTTCAAAATTTCATGTTCAGATCTATGGATGTTTCGATTGGCTTGCAGCCAAGCATTCATGTTTCTTTTAATAGGTCTAATGTGTTTTTCCTTTGGGAAATCAGAATACCTCACTTGCTTCTTGCCACTTCCATCCCTAAGAAATATCTGAGTTGTCTGAGGTCTTTGATTTCAAATTCTCTTCTAAGAACCTTCTTCAACCGCTCCATTTCTTTTGTATCATCTTTAGTTAATATGATTTCATCTACATAAACGATCAAGATATCTTTTTTCAGTCCTGTGAATGTTTTAAAAAAAAGAGTTTGATCTGTTTGCCACTGATTGTACCCTTGCCTTTTAACTGATTTCGTAAAATGATCAGACCAAGTCCTTAGCGATTGATTTAAGCTATAGAGGGACTTTTTCAACATACACACTTTCCTCTCACTATTTTCTCCTCTGAAACCCAGGGCAAATCTATATATACTTCTTCATCAAGCTCACCATTAAGGAAAACATTGTTGACATCCATCTGATGTAAAGTCCAATCAAGATTTGCTGCTAGCGAGATTAACACCCTTATAATATTTACTTTGCAACTGGAATAAACCTTTTGCAACCATTCGGCCCTTGTGCCTTTTTATTTCATCATTTGAGTTATACTTTATGGTAAACACTCATTTGCATCCTACATAACTTTTCCCTTTTGGTAACTCCACTACATCCTAAGTTTCATTCATTTTTAAGGCTCACATTTCTTCAAGTACAACAGTCTTCCATTATGAACTTTCAAGAGCTTCTCGAGTACTTTTTGGAATTTCATTTTTTTTTTCAATTTTTCTGTCAAAGCTCGAAATCCTGGTGACAATCGGCTGCAAGATAAGTAGTTATACAAAGGATGTTGTGTGCATGTTTTTACACCTTTTTGAGTGCTATTTGAATGTCCAACTCTATAGACTTAGTGTCTACGGATGTAAGGCTTGAAGTATTAACAATATCAACCATTTTAGTTTCAAATTATGTATTTACCAACGAATTGGACTCTTGGCAACACGGCTGATGTGTGAAGACCTGTATTTCTTGAGACTTTTTATTTCTTCGAGAATAAACATGAATCTATGTTGTTGTTGACTGTGGGTTTGTGAATCTCCCACTATTTCCAGGTCTATTTGTGTTGGTGACATAAGTGGAGGGTTTGTGTTTGGCGGTGTTTCTTGTACGGTGGAAACGACAGGAAGAGAATAGAGAAATCTTAAAGCCTATCTTCACCTAATGTCTCCTCCTAAGATTGGAATTTAGGTAGAAAGGTTGGTTTGCAGAAGAAAAAAAAGAAGAGAAGTCTAAGGAAATAAACTTTTTTTAGTGGCTGGACAATAGCATTTATACACCTAATTTGGAGAATATCCTACAATTATGCATTTTATAGCTATATGATCTAATTTTTCATGATTCAGGCTGGTATTGTAAACAAACGAAGTGCACCCAAAGGTTTTGAATGGCAAGGAAGTTAATAACCGAATTTGTGGATAGAACTCGAGTAAGATGTTCCAAAGTGTTTTGAATTGAATAACTCTAACGGAAGTCTATTTATCAAGCAAGATGCAGTTAGAATAGCCTCACCCCAAAAATACTTAGAAACACGAGTAGTGAACAATAACACGTGCAACTTCCAACAAATGATGATTTTTATATTCTGCAATAACATTTTATTGTGGGGTTTTGACATAATAACTTTGATGGAAAATCTCATTTTCATTGAGTTAGTTACCAAGAATTGAATTGAAATATTCTCGACCTTTATCCGTTCCAAAAATTTGTATTTGTGCATGAAAGGTAAACCCAACACGCCTGTGAGTGATCATCAATAAAGGTTAGGAACCATCTAGTTCCTAAAATGTTATTAATCTTTGAAGGACCCCAAATATCACTATGGATCAATGTAAATAGTTTAGCTGACTTGGATAAGAAACACGAGTGTGTTTGGAAAACATAAAGGTTTCATAGTGAAATGAACTAATATCTTTATTCTTAAATAGAGAAGGAAACAAGGTTTTTAGATATGGAAAACTAAGGGGATCTAGCCTATTATGCTATAACCTAATTTCATTTCACTAGAGACATTGAGAGATTCAATACTTAAGGCCAGAGCAACTTCATGTTATTCACTTGTTGATTCTCTTCAAGGTAGTAAAGGCCTTTATGCTCTTTAGTATTGCCAATCGGTCCTCCCCGAAAATAAATCATGAAACCTACAATATGAAGGATATAACTTAGCCACACAATTCAAATCTTTTGTCAATTTTCTAATAGACGTTAGAAGTACAAATTTTAGTGTCATATTAGAAACTTTAATAAAGCATTTTCCAGCAACAGGTTATAGAGATCCATCAGCAATACGAATTTTCATATTTCCATGACGTTGAGTGTATGTAGAAACCACTTATGGAATTCAATCATATGATCAGAAGCCCACTGAGTAAATGATTTGAGGGCCATTAATATTATATTTTGCACTTAGAGCAGAAAGATAATCACATTTCTTCGCTATATAGTAGTTTGGGACTGAAGTAGGCATACTCGACTGAGATGCTTGGGATTGAGTGAAAATGGCTTTGTAGTTGTTCAAGCTGTCCCTTGCTAAAAGTGGAACCTCCTGATTTGTCTTCCTCTAAAATAGCTTGAAAACCTCTATTTTGTTCACCTGGTTTGCATGGCTTCAAATTTGTTGTTTTTCCATGCAGCTTCCAGCATGTCTCTTTAGTGTGATATTAGCATTGGCATTTGACAGTGCACCAAGCTCAGTCATTCTTTCGATTTCCACATTCTCCATAACTAGCAGAGTCATATTTTCTATTTGATAGAGAAAAGAGAATGGTTTTGGGACAAATTATCTGAGACAGATTCTTTAGCTCCTCCTAGCATGACTGTTTTCAACCTTTTTCCCTTCTCACCTCTACAAAGACTTCTCGGATATTTGGAAAAGGTTTAGTTCCAAGCACTCGACCTCGAACTGGAGCTATCTTCCTCTGATGCAAGGGCCAGGAGTGAGAAGCAGCCAAAAAGATAATAAGACGAACAATGGTGAGCTTTGCAACACAAGCAAAGGTTGCATTGAAATCCTTGCTATGATTCTGAGTAAAACCCTTGGCGACTAGACGTTCCTTTTACCGATTAACAGTTCCATCTGCATTATATTTAAGATTGAATACTCAACAACATTCAACCGCTTTCTCCCTCTAAGGTAGAGCAACCAAGTCTCAAGTATGATTATCTTACAAAGCTCTCATCTCATCTTGCATAGTGGCCACCCACATGGATATCGTATTACTTCCCCAACAAATCGTATAACCGTAGTAGAATCAATGTGATTGACAAACCCCTAAAAGGAACTGCACAGAGCAATATACGAATATGATTCTTAATAGGGTAGTTAGTAGAATATGATAAAGTGAGGCGATTAGGGGGGTGACCATCCTGCAAGGCATACTGTTGAGACAGGGAAGATCAGTACATTCATTCGTAGAAGAGTCTAGCACATAGAGATGAGAGCAACGACTGTAAGCCTTGGTAAGAGGGCCTACAATAGTAGGCAAAGAAGTGGGAGAAACAACGGGAGCATCTATATTAGGGGGGTCAATAATAGGGATAGGGCGAGGAAGATCCTCAACAGATGTGGGGGGTCCTAACACCAATGGAACCAGAAAAAAATAGGGTATTCTCCTAAAATGTAACATCCAATGAGGGAATTAACCGTCTAGATGAGGGATCATAAAATCGATACCCTTTGGACTGAGACAAGTATCCCATAAATGCGCAACGGATAGATCGATCGTCTAACTTTGTTTGAGTAGGACTCATGTTTTGAACAAAGCAAACACAACCAAGACACAGAGAATAATAGGGAAATGGGGTTTTTGAGATGAATACCTAAAAGAGTTTGCCCTCACAAGATTCGATTGGGAACTCTATTAATCAAATATGTTACGGTGAGAACATACATGTCCCAAAAAAATTGAGGAACCGACATTCCCTTTAGAAGGCATCAAGAATGCCCATAAGGCGGCGATTATTTCGCTCAATTACCCCATTTTGTTCAGGAGTATATGTACATGTAAGTTGCTGAAGAATCCTAGGACTGGAAAGATGAGGGGCAAAATCACTCGAAATATACTCCCCTCGATTATCAGAATGAACTGATTGAACAACAGTTTGATACTGGGTTTTAATCATAGTAAGAAATTATTTTAGCACATGTGAGACATCATATTTTTTTCTTAAGCAAATAAACCCAGTACATCTAGAAAAGTCATCAATAAATGTGGCATAATATCAGTGTCATGTATAGCAGTAACAGGAGAGGGACCCTAAACATCTAAGTGAATTAAATCAAACACAGCAACAGATCTATTCATGCGAGAAATATAAGGTTTACAGTAATATTTTGAAACTCGTAAATTTCATATTTAAACTGACATGCTTTAATCAATGAAAGAAATAATGAATAAATTTATTAAAAATTGGCATGTCCCAAACGGGCATGCCATAAATGTAATAGGATATGGTGGTTGAAGGGGAGGTGGATCACCAAAGTAGTATAGTCCACCCCACTCATACCCCCTACAAATTTAGGCAAATGAAAAATAGAGATAAGAGTAATTCTAAGAGACACATGTACAGTCTCTTTACTGCTCATAACAGTCCGAGAACTATCAATCAACTGTGTCGAACCTTTAACAAGTTCCAATGGCGTAGAAAAAACTAATAACTCACCAGTCATATGATCATTTACCTCAGAATCGAAGATCTATGTAGGTGACTCAGTACGAATATGAAGAGCAGTGGGAGTACCTGAGAGAGTAGGATTAGAGGCAGGAGCAGTAGCAATAGTAAGAGTCTACTAAAACATAAGATGAGGCACCTTAGCCTGTAAAGCTACTTTTTAAGAGAGGACATATGACTCGGCCAAACTACTGGTGACTACAGAAGTATTAGCTACCGCTGTCGATTTAGTGGGTATGTTAATCTTCTTCTGGAACTAAGCACGTAACTCGGGATGAAACTACCAACAAATATCCTTGATATGACCGTTGTTCCCACAATGATGGAAAATTTTCCTTCCAAATGAAAGATGACAACCAGAGAAAGCACGAGCAACAAGGGCCATCTGATCATTATTACTAGCAGGGGTGTGGATGAGAGTCAGGACCGAGATAAGACACCGACAGTCATCTCCATCAACCATGGCAAACGTCGCAAGCAAGGATGGAAAATGAGAGGAATTAAGGATCTTGGTACAAAGTGACTCAAATTCAGACTTAAATCTCATCAGGAATGCATATGTGTGTTGACGATCCAGCTTCTGACTGCTACATGAGCCATTGTCTCATAGTGACTGATCGGTTCATATTGAGCCATATATTCCCACCATACACATAAATATCTAAAAACTTGAGCAACATGCAATCCAAGTCTCTCCTGATTAGCATTAGCAACCTTCTAATACAACTCAAAATATTAGGCCTCATTCCTCGAATGGGTATACATGGCAGTCAAAGCACTCCACAAATCAACAACCGTCTCATGATACATAAACGTATTAAAAACCGAAGATTTCATAGATCCAAACATCCATCCCAATATCAAATAGTTATCAACATCCCACTAGACTTCCTTTGCATCGTCATTTTCAGGGCGAGAAACACGTCCTTGAAGCCAAAGACTCTTATCCCCTCCACCAAGAAACAACATCAACGATCGAGACCAAGCAGCGAAATTTCATCCATTCAAAATGATGCTAGTACTCTTCCATCAGACATAGGATAAGCCAAATCTAGCTTAACAACAGCACTAACAGTAACATCTAAAGATCCAGACATCATGAATCCAAGAAAGCAACATAAATTTCCAAGAAAAGGTGATGGAGAGATGAAGAAAGATAAACACAACCTTCTATATCATGAAAAGTCACCAAACGAGTGACCAAACTATGGTCTAAGCCACAGCAACCCAAAAAACACGAAAAATCCTAGGTCTGGTCAACATACAACCTAGGAAAACCCAACCACTTCAAAAAATTGAAGTTGGAAAGAGTGAAAAATGAGCTTCGATGATCGAAGGTGGCGACGGGCAGCGCTATCTGGCGGTTATCAGAACTGTCTAATGGTTGTGGCAGTGATAGGTGGCAGGTTACGGTTATGATTTTTTTTTAGAAAAATTATTCTGATTAATTCTAAAAAGAATATAAATGAGGTATTTATACACATGGACAAGAAAGCTAAAAATACTAAAATACCTTAAATACTATAAAAGTAAAGTAAAGACAAACAATATTATCCAACACATATCTCATATCTCCTTTATAGTTTTGTAGAATAAATAGGTTCGACTGACCTTAGGTTCCATGAAATTAACTATGTCATAACCTCATAACAATAGAATTCTCTGCTTCCCAAAGTCGCATAGCGTCCTTCTCCTTCATTTGGAGCTTTTGTCAAGTAACGAAGTCTACCTTTACCTTGAATCATCACATAAACCAATTGAGACCATTTCGGAAAAAAAATTTGGTTGAGTTTGTGTTGGGTTATTTGAAGGGAATAAGAATCATTGGAAACATGAGTCACAGACAATGACACCTCACCTTTTTTAGATTATCCAAATGAACCATCTTAGGTTGCACCACGATGAGCTCGCCGTTTCAGCCATTAAAATAGACATCAGAGAGACAACTTTGATATAGAGAAACGAGATAAACTTCTCTAATATATTTTATTGAATAAGATGGACCCTATTATATTCAGGTTTTATAGCCTAAAAATATATCTAAGAATGTGGAAAAAGAAATCAAGAAACAAATCTAGAAAAAACCTGCTACAAATCTGGAAAGTATAAACAGAAAAATAAATCCCTAAAATAAGCACTAAAAATCAGGAACACCATAATAGATGAGATTTTGTGAAAAATCAAAGCACCCACGATCACTGTGCTTTCCCCGGCCATTCTTACTGACTTACCTTGCTTCTTGAAAGCTTTGACATGCCAACAAACGTGACGGGCTGCTCATGAGATCATTTTGAAAACAAAAAAGACCTCTTCCTTTCTTTCTTCTTTCTCAAAACACCTTGATGGAATGAAAAGAAAAAAGAAAGAAAACCCTACCAGTTCGAATGAATTGAAGAATGAAAAGTGCCAGCCCAAACTAGCTGGGATTTTGGGGGTAACCTCGCAGCCCTTTCCTCCAATCAGTTGCAGTTGGCCTTGTTTCAGTCAGAATAAGTCCTCGGAACTCTATCTTTATAGTAGGTTCTTTAGTCTTCGCTCTCAAGAACTAGTACGCCCTGTTCTCAAAAGACGAAGAGCAGCTAAACTAAGCAACTTGTTGGGAGATTAGGCGGCAGTTGAAAGAGCTGCTCGAAAAGGGTCATGGTTGGCCCATTACATCCTCTCTATCTCAAAAGGGTGCCACGCTATCACTGTTCCCATCAACGCTATAGTACAAGTGCCCAAGAGGCGAACTGCAAACACACCTTCAACAATTTAGAGAGCAGAAACATGCATGTAGCTTTTAAGTTGAAATCATGTTTTCACCTTCGGGAAGGTCAAGAACCATCTGTGCCAGTGGGCAGGGGAGTTTTCTTCATACGGTCCTAAATTTTGCTAGAGCACTCCCTATAATATTAACAAGATCTTCAGGGGTAGAGACACGTGAAGTTCTGATAAAATTCAAGTCCCCCAAATTATCCACAAGATCATTGTTCCCATCGAGACTTAAAATTCGCTGCTTATGTACTATCCCGTAAGTTTTACCCAGAACCTCACACAATTTCAGGAACTGAGTATCTACAAGGGCTTCCCTTAAATCCAAAATGAAACCTTGATTTTCTGAAAGACCTTCAAGGGATTTCATTTTCGTTGCAATTTTCTGTATACACTCAAGGTTCAACACTAGATGCTGAGCTATTGGGGACGAGCTTAAATTGCCGTATTCATAGTTCCGGGCTAGATAGCCAAGTTGGACCAAGTTGGCAAAGGCGAAACGTGCTATGAATATAAAGAAATCTCCAAAGTTCATGCCTGCATGAGAAAGAAAATGGACCGCTTAGCAAATATCTAGGCGGATTTGAACGCAATGACATTATTTTTTTCTGCTGTACTGATATAGAAGATTTTACTGGACTCGAAGTGCTGTTTCTTTTAAAGTATACCTGTATTAGCAGCAAGATTGCGTTGGCACAGACTTTCAAAATCATCGCATATATCCCTGATGTCTTTTATGTACTCTTTAGCTTCATTATAGTCTCCCATAAGCAAATCCAACTGAGAGGATGGTCAGTTTCATCAGAATATCAGGCATCTCACTTTACATAGGACATGCAGCTGGTTATGTCGTACTTACCACCCAACTGAGGTTATAGCCATTGAACCAATTATGGTTAATCGATATTGTATCTTCCTGAAAGAGAAACTAATCTGTATTAGAAGAGATATGCTAGAAGCATCCTCATTTTTATCATTTAGTCCACTAAAAGAAAATACTGGATCAGCTGAAAAAAATTGAGATAACATACAATTTTTTTTCAAATTGTGATCTTGACTGCCAACAGGATTTGGACATAAGAGCAAGATACACAAATGCAGCAATCATGCTTTAATTACATTCCAGAAATAAAAAGATTTACTCAACTTTTTTAAATTGTGATCTTGACTGCCAACAGGATTTGGATATAAGAGCAAGATACACAAATGCAGCAATCATGCTTTAATTACATTCCAGAAATAAAAAGATTTACTCAACCTAGCAATGTTAAGAACAATATTGATTAGCCAAAACTGAGTGAAGGCGACATTCTTCTCCTTCCACTCCCCAGTTTAACCAGGAAAACACAAAACAGGACAAAAGATCTTGTTGAAACTTGAAACTTCCTGACCTTCCAAATATATTTATCAAAGACAATATTAAAATATACCTCCTAAGAACTAAAGAGAAGAGAATTACCAGATTAAAAACTTGATGATACCACCCACTAGGCACAAAGATAATTTCATTGTGTTCTTGAATGCAGTCCAACCAGATAGTCTATGCGAGGAACGAGAAAACAAGCAACATTGGTTTGCTAACAGAGCTTATTTTTTCATCAATAAGTCAAGAAAAGTTACATCTTGAAGATTTTAGATTAATGATTTACCCTCTTAAAACCAGGATATTTTGTCTCGCTAACATCATCAAAGATATCATATACACAAGATTTCATGTTCCTGAAAGAACAAACACAGTTACTTTTCTGTCCTTCCTCATCAGAATGACATATGTTTAAGGAATGTAAAGTTGACAAGGACAATGTTGAATTGGCAAGAGCACCTTATGAGAATGATGAAGTAGATCAGGAGATATCAAAATTAATTATCCGTATTGTGATTGCCTAAACTTGTTACCAATGGACCAATGCATAAACATGGGCGATTCTTAAAACTCGTTTATCACTATAAATCCTCACGAAACGATAAGATGGAAAGTTTCTTTTGCGTTCATCTTTCTTTCTATTAACTTAGTTGCCCCTTTTTCCCAAAGCACCAATCTATCTGAAAGAGAGTTTCAAGGCCAAAATGTGCTTTATCACACTAATATGCACCAACCATCAGAGGTAAAATTAGCAACCCACACACAGCAGCACAAGTAGCAGATTTCATGCCTGTCAAACACAAGATGACATTGAGAAGGAGCCAAAAAGAGCCATCTTTTCTTCCCACAAACATTTGCTGACCAACTATATGACCTGAAAACATCAGCATGAAGAGGCGTCCAAGAACCTGCTTGAAGTAATTAATTTGGTTGAACGATGACTAAGAACTAGGCCATACAAAGATGAATTAAACATCTCTGACACATTTATTTATCAGTAAGCCCAAACCTTTAGCTCCTATGTAAACAAAACGATAGTCAGAGCAACTTATTTCATCGTTGTCTTGGTAAGCGTCAGGATCATTATGCATTCGATAGTTGTCGAGATACAGGTTGAGCCAGTCATCACAAAAGAACTGTGGAGTTGAGTATGCTACGTAATTTGGGTACTCCTGCACATCAGGTCAAAAAGAATAAAAAAGCTGCACAATAGAGCTGGTATTGAAGACAAATAAACCTTAGATGCAACATTGTCACACAAATAAGATCAAGGATCTTTAATTTAAATGAGTAAATGGTATGGTTTTAATCAAAAAAAGCTTTAAAAGCTATACAAAAGAGAAATTACAGGACAGAGTTAGACCAAAAGACCATCTGAGTATGGACAAAGAACATTAGCCCATTCCGGTGAAGTAAAAAGAAAAGAATCAGACAGAATTCTCACCATCCTCCAAGATTCTAATGTTTATTTCATTGACACAGACCAGAGAATACAAAAAGGGATGTAATGCAGAATTTTGAGCTCGAATTGAAGTAAAAGATCTTTAACTTAGCTTGCTCTAAAAATTATCATGATATCACGGTACAGATAGTGTTTGATTCTCTAGGCAAAGCGTTGGTGCAGATCACGAACAACTAGAGATAATGCATTTAAGCCAGAAAGGAACAAAGTAAAACAGAAAGACTATCCTGTTTTAACCATTGACTTCTCCTCCTTGCTCTCTTACTATATACGTATTATTTTTCATTCTCTACCCGAATAAAGATTCTTCTATCATTGCTCATGTTGACTATTGCATGCATACATGACTTAATGTAACTTGTATAATTGTACCTTTACAAAATGCCAATCCTTTAAGTACAGCAAAGACTTGCCTGTAGCGCCATCATTTGAAACTATACAATAGTTCTCCAGAGAGTCCTTAATCCATCGGTCAATAAATTCTGAAACAGACATTTCCACTCTCTTCTGATCTGTGAATTCTCTAGTGCTGCAATCTGCAACCTACAACAGGATGCAGTAATTCAAAACCCAACATTTCAATAAATAATATCGCATAACACTAACTGATTTTTAGCAAAATTTAACCAAAAATCAGCCAAGATCAAATAAACTTTCATAAAAGTAGGTGTCCCCAAAAGAACAAAGTTTGGCGTATTTAGTACCTGTACCGAGGATTTTCCGAAGTGGGAACAGAAAAATTGGAGATTGGGCTGCCCATTCTCGTTGACCCAGTCACTGCAAGACCTCCAATCATCCATAAGACCTGTCAGCACCACAGGCTGGTTCTTCTCCATGTATTTCTTCACGAACTCGCTGTAACTAAGTTCTTTCGCATTCACCTTCTCGACGTACCCTCCAATATGAATATCCATCTGTCTTCTCGCTCAGCTATGCGAAGCCTGATTCCCGAAGACTTTTCAGGAAGAGAAACTTGAAGCCTGAACAGCAAGAAGCACCCGTTGTATATTAAATTAATATTTCTGAATTCATATTGAATGATAAAAGCGTATATTTTAATAACGATACTATTTTACCCACAAAATTTCTTTGACGAAGTTAGATCGGTAGTAATTTTTTAACTTATCAATATATATTAATTTAATTATATCATGTAAATTTGTCGTAAATTATAAATTAGATTAAATTATATTTTTCATATTTTAATAAAATTTAATCGATAAAATGTAGAATCAAAAAAATTTTCTTTACTTTTTTTTTAATATAATTAGTTTTCTGGACGCGCGTTGCACATTATGAATTTAATTTCAGCTAAGAGAAAACAAAACCTAAAAATAAAAATCCAACAAACCATAGATATAGATGGATGCAAAATAAGAGAAATATTGAATTACATATAAGATTCGTAGAAGTTTCATCTCTCTTAAACATATATTCTTATTTATATATATATATATAAAGTTGGGTGCGTGAATCTCTTATTTTATCATGTGTCAATCTTTATTAGCCTTAATTGTGCCATGTGTCATAACATATTTAATAAAACTTTATATTAATTATGTTTATGCATTATATATATAAAAAGAGTAATTACAATTAATGCATAATTGGCGGGTTTTTTCAACAAATAATTTTGTGAGAATTTTGTACACCGAGGATGAAAATATTTTATAAGAATTTCTTATTCATTTCAATTTACACATGTTTAAATATTCAAATATTATCTTTTATTTATTTATTCACAAACATACATTTAAAATTTTGTATATTAAATAATATAATTTTATATTTTATATGTGTTTAAAAATTGAATATGATCACCTCATAAGTCACATGTCAATACTCAACTTTATCAGCTATTAAAGTCCATTATATTTATTATTAATTAAGAATGAATTAACTTTTATTTTAATTTATTTATTACTACCTCACTAATTTAAAAGTAATAGAAAAGGACTACAAATTAAGTATATGAAGTTGTATCATCAACAGTACAAAATCAATATGATAAAATTAATAGTATATAATGAGAGTATAATGAAGTTCCATATAATAGATAAAAAAATCGAGGTTGTTTGATACTAAAAAATGAATATACTATATTATCTAAATATTTAATTTATTTAGATAGGTAATAACTTAGCCAATCATTTTTTATTTAATTGTATATTCATAAAAATACATGTGTGAGATACATTATCATGTAAAATTGTATTTTAAATCTAGAAAAATATATATTAGTTATGATTATGATATATTTAGTCAACAAATAACTTTAAGAAACAACACTCCAAAATAAACCTTTAAGAAACAACGCTCATATTGTGTCCCACCATTTTTTCTGTTATATCTTTTCTCGATATTTGATCTTCTTAATGGTACTTTTAAAATGTGATTTTTAAACATGTGTATTTATTAATAATTATTTATTAAGTATAACTTTTCATCTACATTTATTTTTATATTTCCTTTCGATTATAGTTATTACACTCATGTTCTAATCATTGCGTAACGTTATTATTTATAGATGTCTATGGAAGAAGCTGTTAGAAAAGCTCATAACAGATGCTATAAAATCTTATTTCTCATTTTAGTTTTTTGGCTTTCAACTTAGGTTAATATTGCGTAAAGTTTTCTGTATATTAGCATTATAGGGATTTTCTTTTTAATATTATTGTTGACTTACAAACTAATTTACCTTTTTATTGTTCATTCCGTTCCATACTTAATTTTTTCTTTGTTCAATGATGAATCTTTTAATATTAATTAGTATCTTGATTTGCTTGTTGAAGCAAATTTTCTTTCAGAATGAAGAACGCCAAAGCTTGATATGCCTATTCAATAGTGACGTTATTGGTTGGTAAATATTTTTATTTAATAATACTTTCACAATTGATAATAGATTTTACTTTCACTCAGATATCTTTAATGAGTCTCTATGATCTAATTATCAATTATTCTTTATTCTCATATTCTATTATATTGTGTGTTAAGCTTTCTTCTTCACATGATTTTTTTATAAATGATAAATGTATTAACCAAAAAGATACTTACAAACGAGGCATACTCCAAGAAAGAAATAAAAGCATTACAAGTAATTGACCCCCAATATCTGAACAAAAATAAAAAAGTAGGAAAAAGAAAGGAAAGTAGAGCCATTATAGTAGAGGCCGACAAAAATTCTTTGTTCTGGCTAGATGTAGGTCTGCCTTGCTTTGGTTTGTTCTGTGTAATTTTTTTAGTTTTGGTTTTGGTTTTTCTTTTGTACCTAGGGTGTGGTGTAACTAATCAGTTTATTTTGTAATATTTGTCTCTTCGGTTTGCAGTATAGTGTGAGTTATATTATCTTTTTATATGATCTTGAGCCTATACACAATAGTATGTATTGTATATTTGTGGTATGTATATTTATATGAGTGTACTGTTTATTGAAATACATTTATCCTTTGACCAAAATATTCTCATCTAAGAATTTTGAGTGATAAGTTTAGTTCATGAGCTTAAATATAATACTATTATAAAATTTGGTCATATGTGTAAATTATAACTTTTAGGGTCATTTTTTTTATTTTCATATAGTGACTTATTTGCTTAATTGAACCAAATTTTTAACATGTTGGTGCCAATATGACAAGTCTAAAACTAGAGTCCAACTATCAACGTAAATTATTGAACAACATGAGTCTTCTTCTCCCAAGAAGTCTTGTTTCCCAAGGACTCTAAAAAGATATCTCTCAAGGCTAATGAAGTTAAAATTTTAAATCAAAATTAAGATGATCAAGTAAGTCAAATTTAGTGGAAGATGATCATCAAGTTTTAAATTTTGAAAGTCCTATTAGCATGAAGATAAGGCTAACAAGTCCTATCAAGAATCAAATTTTAGAGTCTATATAAGGAGTTTTCAAGACCAGAGAAGAAAAACAGTCATCAGTCAGTCAATAAATCACTATTATGCCCTAGTCAATGCTTATCTTTATATTCAAACTCTTTAGTTTTTCGAATAACTTCTGTAATTTAGTTTAATTTCCTAAATTCAAGATCTTTCTCAATTACTTTATTGTTCGTAGATTCAAATTCTAGGCTTATCACATTTAACACAAATTCAATAAAATCTCTCTAGTTTTCTTTCTTCGCGCTGATTCATTATTGGTGATAGTATATTTCTTATTTTCACGAGCGTTGGGAAAGTTATGTTCCCCACTTTCTTACAATGCTTGATAAAAGCTAGATTTAGCATATCAATTTTACTATTCTGCTTCATTGTCTGAATCTTAGCTCGCTCGTACATCATAATTCGAGTGATAGATTTTTTATCGATCTGCATCCACGACCGTTTCAACCAAAATTCATTGACCAAGATTTCAAGTCAAACATCTTTCTTGAATCGCTCTGTGGAACAAGTTTTAGGATTTTATGCCTACTACAAGATCTAAGGCTTAGAGTTTGGAATGAAAAATTTCAATGCCAAGTGTTAGATCGAAATATGTTGAAAAGGAAACGGTCCAAGCTATAGAGGTCGCAAGACATGCGGTTGTAATGAAAGAAGGATCTAAGGCCAAAAACGATAATATTCACACCATGGCCAAAAACATGCAACAAGTTTTTTAGGTTGTTCAACAAAGTATTCAATAAAGCATGCAAGAGGGATTTCAGACTTTCAACCAAAATGTGCAAGCTATGCGACAAAGCATTCAACAAAATGTTCAAGAAAACACAAGTAAGCTTTGTAGTAGAGCTTGGAAGAACAGGCAAAAGTGATTCGGCAATGACAAGTATTGGAGAGAGACAAGAAAGGGTTGATTTGTCGGTTCAATACCATCTGACGCTGACTATATAAAATATGCAAGGGGGCAAAACGTAGAACATAACGGTCAAACTTGGAGGTTTGGAAATTTTTTGTTAAGGAGACAAGTTGGAACATTCCTTCAAGAGAAACACAAGTGAATAGCAGTCAACTTATAAACAGTGAAACAAAAACAGATCAGCAGCCAATTAAATGGAATAGTCACGCTAGGGAGTATGTTGAGGATGGCTAATATTGTTTGAGTGCCATATCGACGGAATATGTATAAAGAGTTCGGCGCCAAACATTCCCTCGTATAAGAACTTTAACTTTGAACCCTTATGGCTAAAAAAATTAAATGCTTTATTTGTACTAGATCGACCATTGCTAGAATAAATTGATGTGTTGAAAGTTGAAAAATGGGTGGAGGAAAATGCCACCAAAAAATATAACCATTGGCCTTAAAACTCAAAATATTGGCCGAGCAGGTGAAGCTAAGCCTTTGAGAGAAAGTTTTTCGATTTCTTTAACGAACAATGTATATTTATAAATGATCAAATGTGTCAACTTACGGTGAATAAAAAAATGAAAAGATGGATATGATTTCGACAGATGATATGAATCTACTGAAATCATTACTAAATTTTCAATTAGACTAATTGATGAGAATTAAAAAGTTATCAAAGTTCTGCTAAATTACTAGAGGCCAAAAGAACAAGAATTTTAGCTTATTTAAAAAAAAAATGGTCACACTTAGAAAAATTCAAATTCATGTTGGAGACTATAAGTGAGAAATCATGTGATGTTAAAGTGAAACGTTTATAAAAACCACCTCCATATTTATAGAGTAAATAGGGGCATCAAACATTTCAGCTAAGACTTTGTGTTGAAAAGTTGGCGAATTACATATTTATCGACCAATTGCTTGTAGTTGAAGCATACAACTAAATTGGCCGATATAGAAGATAAAGTTATTGATATCTTAAAAATGGGACATATTTATCGACCAATTACTTATAGTTGGAGTATACAACTAAGTTGACCGATACAGAAAATAAAATTATTGATATCTTAAAAAGGGGACATATTTATCGACCAATTACTTATAGTTGGAGTATACAACTAAGTTGACCGATACAGAAAATAAAATTATTGATATCTTAAAAAGGGGAGGAAAAAGTGGTTGATAATGGCTGCTAAGTCAAATACTGGGCCTCTAAGGTCACATAACTAGATTAGAACTCACGCGTTCCAGCTTTATCCAACGTATTGCTTCCACCAGGTTGTTTTCATGTCATATTTCATTGTTCGGCCTAAGGCTGAAATCTCCTAACCGGACCAAGACTTCATTTTGATCCCTTGTTGCGAAGCGAAATCATGTTGGGTAGATAGAAAGCTCTTCGAATTCAGCCAAGTCTGTAGATGAAGTTGGGAGTGCAAAATACTTGCCAATTATATTTGTTCAACAAAATAGAAGAGAGTTAGGAATAACCACAACATCAGCTTGAGTTATAGATGAACAACAAAGAGCATTTGTGCTACAAGAGGCCATCAAGAAAGAATTTCAGAAACAATCTAGCATCTCAGCAGCATCTATGAAGGCATTGGCATGATTAGAGGCGTGACGAAACCGACAAAACTGAATCGAACCGAACAAAAAATGATCAGTTTGGTCGATTTTTTAGCTAACTATAGTCGGTTCGGTCTTGGATTTTAAAAAAGATCGAACTTTCAATGAGGTCCAAAAATTTTCCTACATTTTGGACCTGACCGACGATTGCCCCCTCCCATATATATATCATATTTATTTCCTCACATTTTTCTCATTTCCTATTTCTCACATTTCTTTCCTTTTGCATTTATCTCATCTTTGTTTAATGTGTAGTTTACTTGTTGTGGTTTAAATTGTAAATTTTTATTATAATGTATGAAAAACTTAGAATTTTTTTATAACATGTATGACTAAATTCATTGATGGATCTATTGAAAAACAAATATTGGTGGGACCGTAAAATCTGACCGAACTGACCAATTATTTTGTGGGCCATTCGGTTCGGTTTATATGCACATAATTGATCGGTTCAGTCGTCATTTTTACAAAACCGTGAATTTTGGTTGCTAAAAGAACATCCCTAGACATGATTGCAACATAGAAGAGGCTTGAACAGTGTATCTCTCTGTAGCATCTGACCATTCAAAGAAGTCATCGTTAAGAGCTGCTATTGCCCTTGATGGATAAGATTATTAGAAAACACTGCCTCATTTTTACTTCGACAGCCTCCAGCATTGAAAAACGAACCATCTAAGCCAAATTTTATAGTCCTGAATGGGAGCAAATTGAAGAAGAAGTTGATCCCAAATAGCTGAAATTTTTTGTCCAAGCAAATCTGCTATTCGACGAATAGGAGTGGGAGAAGCAAACCAGAACAGCTTGCATAATTAAATTAAAAAGTTAGAAGTCAAAGGTTTCATTTTCCTGATTGCAAAGTGGACAAAGGCCATTAAGGGAAGACCTGCGAAGGAGGGCATCTTTGGTGGCAAGAATACAATGAAAACATCACGACATAAACTCTTTTAGTTTATTAGGGACTTGCAGGGACCAAATAGATTTATCTTGAAGATTACAATGGCTAATGGAAGATTCCTGAATAATAAGAACCTCATCCATTGGAAAAGCAGATTGCAATTTTAATACATCCAAAGAGTGTTATATGGGATCAATATAAGCGAAAAATAGAGCCAACAACGTTGACATAGCAATTTATTGCCCAAATTTCCTCACAACACATTTCTGTCTTTCTCTTTCATCTCTCTTTATATGAGAAGCTTTTTATTGTAGTATTTGCTACTGTTTAAGTAGTTAAAAAGGTCATAAAAAAAGGCAAGATGGGAGATGTTCTGAATTTTGGATGTGAAAACAACTTTATATCAGGGGGGTGGCAGAAGACCACTGCTATACAGTCTAAATTTTATTTTTCTTGATATGGTTATTCCTCATTTACTAAAAGAATTACATGTCTTAATCCCTAACAAATCTGACTCCCACTAACATATTTCCCAAAAGGTACATAAAAAGAATTATAATGTTAATGATTTCCTGAAAGAAAACCAGGAGAAGAAGAGTAAGCAGATGAGGTACGGAAAGACCTCTGAAGAAGCAGTAACTGAGCTGGGGTCAGTGAAGAGGATGAATATGAAGAAATCTCTAATCTTTTCAAGTTGCCTTTGCTGAATGGTTTCTGAGTCTCATTTCCCGTAATTGGGTCTTGTCGAATTTCTCTTAACAATGCAGCCACATCCTTCATTGTGGGCCGATCTTCAGCACGGTTGCTTGTGCAAAGAAGAGAAATTCCAAGGGCTTGTAGCATTTCTTGTATTTGTGTTTCTGGATGCCCTTGAAGCTTAGGATCCAGAACTTCAACTGGGTCCTTCTTGCTCTTTAGATGCTCTCTCACCCATTGGATTACGTGTTGTCCATCAGAGAATGATGGGTCTGCAGGTTTTTTCCCCGTTATTATCTCTAACAGTACTACTCCATAGCTGTAAACATCACTCTTCTCTGTGATCTTCAGCATACAACCATATTCTGCAATTACCCATAAGAAACAGTGTCAAAAGAATATAAGATTATAATGGATAAGTTAATACACTAAATTACCAATTTCCTTGTTTCATGTTATAAACTGATATTGGCCTAAGCTTTACAATTGTGAGCAAGCAAATAGGAAAATGAAAGCAAAAATGGGAGCCTGGGAGGACTAGACCGCTGTTACATAGACTCATATATTTGGCATCCAGACCTTGGTTAATATCATGTCAACAACAGTGGCAAAAAGCTTTGATGGATAAGCTTGTCTTGTCCGTTTTAATTACAATGCATTGCCAAATGCATGAATTAAGCAGGGGACAAACAAAACCATATGTCAACACGGATAGACAAATAAACTTCCCCCTTCTATGCCTTTTCTTTTCCTTTTCCTTCCTACCGCTAAACCAAATTCAACACCTTGTTTTGAAGGCAGATTTGCTTATATCGGCTTCATTACAATGAGCCAACATTTAACTTTTACAACGATTGCAATCTGTAAGTACATAGACTGAGAGAAATAGTGATTAACTTCATCACTTCTTGATAAAGTAAAATAATTGGTAGATTGCTACAATCACCTAAAGGCTAAAAACAAGTCTTTCCTTATCAAATAAATATACATTCAAAAAACATTAACCTCGTGTGGTAAAACCCCCAAAATTGTTTCAAAATTTTCAAAATCATAATTTAAAAAATAATAAATTTGTTTTCTGTTTATAAGAAAATAATTTGAAAGATATGTTCGGAAGAGAAAATGTTTAGAAAGAATATTGACAAATAATTACAAAATGAGGCAACTATTCTCAAACAAAGTTAGATTAACAAAAAAAGACACGTACCGGGAGCAAAGTAGCCGTAAGAACCGGTGAGTTGCGGGTTACTCGGCAAGGAACCATTCTGATTGTCTTCAACAAACCTGGCGAGCCCAAAGTCCGCCAAGCACGCCTCGTATCGGTCCCCAAGCAAGATATTCTGCGATTTCACGTCTCGGTGTAAGATAGCGGGGGCACAGTCATGGTGAAGGTAAGCCAATCCCTCTGCCACTCCCAATGCGATCTTTAACCTCGTCTCCCACTCCACTACTAATCCTGCGCACCCTTCGTGCAAGAACGTGTCCAGATTCCCATTTGCTAAGTAATCGTAGAATAGCAATTTCGTTCTCTGGTTCGCTCCCCAACCCAGTAGCCGGACGATATTCCGGTGCCGGATTTGAGCTAATATGGTATTTTCTGATGAGAACGCGGCTGCTGAGATCTTTTCGGATGCTCGGAATCGCTTAACGGCAATGGAAAGACCTGAGGGGGTTGTTACTCGGTATACGACGCCAGTCCGACCACGTCCGATGATGTTGCTAGATGTTAAGGATTTTGCCACTTCGGAAATAGACAAGTCGATCTTCTGGTACAGAGTGACCTCCCAACCGGGGCCCAGTTCCACGTCACTATCGACAGCTTCGAGATCGTTCTCGCGGGTCCCATTGGAGCTTCTATGTCCTTCCCTTTTGGCTCCAATGATGATGTAAACCGCAGCGAGCATTAGGACGCAAGCGGTGCATAATAGCACTATCATTGCCACACGAGCTGCTGACGTGTGCCGGGAGGCTCTGCCGTGCTTATCGCTGTTGCATTGGTTGCCGGGAAAGCATAGGGCTTTGTTGCCGGAAAGGACGCTGAGTGGGAGCTTTGCGAAGAAGGGGGTGTCAGGTACACGGCCGGAGAAAATGTTGTGGGAGATGTTGAGGACTACGAGATTTTGCATTTCGACGAGAATTTGGATGTCACCGGAGAGCTGGTTGTAAGAGAGATCCAAGATCCCGAGCTTGTCTAAACCGGAGAATTCCTTTGGGATCTCGCCGTTAAGTTGGTTACAGCTTAGGTTGAGGGAGATTTCAAGTGCCGGAATGTTTCCCAAGCTCGACGGAATATTCCCAGAGAGTTGATTTGCGCTGAGGTCTAGCAACTGTAGCGTGTTCCAGGAACCTACTTGACTCGGAATCGGCCCGGAGAATCTGTTATTCCCCAGAACGAGTTTAGTGAGTGAGCTCAATGATCCGAGGCCTGGACTCAGAGTCCCTTCGATCAAATTATTCGACAAGTCAATGAATTGAAGGGAAACAAGATGATTGAGTTCCTCCGGCAGAGTTCCAGCAATGGAGTTTGAATGAAGATCGAGAAATGTCAGATTCCTGCAGCCAGAGATATCTGGTGGAACTCCCCCCTTCAGGTGGTTCTCTCCCAGATCTAAGAAGCTCAAATTCCCCAGAAGCCCAATTTGCGGTGGGATTACTCCGCTAAGCTTGTTGTTACTCGCTCGGAATCGAACTAGCGACGTACAGTTACCGATCTCCTGTGGAATCACGCCAGAGAGATTATTGGAGATGAGAAGGAGCTTGATCAGCTTCTGCATCTGGAATATCCCGTTCGGAATTGGACCCGTCAAGCCATTCTCTGACAAATCAATGGCCTCCAGATTCTTACAGTTGGATATCGAAGAAGGAATGCTTCCCTCGAGCTTGTTATTCCACAAGTAGAGCATTGTGAGATTCCTTAGGTTTCCCAATTCTGAAGGTATCGAACCCGTGATTTGATTGTTGTCTAGCTCCATGTGCGTAAGTGCCCTACAATTCCCAAACTGGACTGGAATCTCTCCCGATATCTGATTCTCATTGAGCCGCAATACTTGGAGCGAAGCTAAGTTCCCAAGTGTTATCGGAATGCTTCCGGTGAGTGAATTAGTGGCAACATCAAAAATCATCAACTGACTACAATTCCCCAGCTCTGGAGGTATTACCCCCACCAAACTGTTTTCCCATAGCAACAGATTTTGCAGATTCCGTACCTTTCCTAGACTGCTTGGGATGGAACCGCTAATGGAATTCTGAAAGAGGTATAAGTTTTCGAGATCCGTACAGTCACCGAGCTCCGGCGGGAGTGGGCTGGATAGAAGAGTAGTGTAGAGTGCCAAAGTTTGGAGCCTCTTGAGGAGACCAATTGTGGGTGGGATGGCCCCTGTAATGCTTGTTTCCGCTAGCCCTATAAACGCTAAATTGGTACAGTTACCAATCTCTTTTGGTATTGTTCCTTCAATATCCTTGTTCCCACCAGCTCTTAAAACTTCAAGCCTCTTCAACTGCCCAATGCTACTTGGAATTTCACCACTCAACTGGTTATCATACAGACTCAGCGCATTTAATCTCGTTAGGTTCCCAATATCCACGGGGAACCGCCCCTCCAGCCGGTTTGAATTGAGTCCAAGTTCTTCTAGCTTAGTTAGACTGCATATCTCAATTGGGATCTCACCAGTCAAGTCATTATCGCTAAGGTCCAAGGTTCTCAATTCGGTAAGAGTAGAAATTTCCTCTGGGATGGAGCCAGTGAGATTTGTTCCAGACAGGACTAGCTTGTGCAAGGATGTCAATGAGGTAAAATTAGACGGAAGTTTGCCATACAAATCAACGTACAGAAATTTCAATTCCACCACTTGCTTGTTGGAATTGCAAGTGACTCCATACCACCCACATGGAGTTTCATCACTTGGCTCCCAATTCCGCATCTCCTCAATCGACCCATTCAGGCTTTGCTTCCAAGATAACAGAGCTTGGCCTTGTTCGTTCATGGCGGAAGCTGTGATTGAAAAGTACAGAAGAGAAAAGTAGAGGAAAAGGAGGGAGGAGAGTGTCCATTGATTTACAGGCATTACAGCTATGCTTATGCAACGAACTCCGATGAAAACAACAACAATAACAACTGATTTAGAGAGTTTGAGCCTTGGCAGAAACCAAAATCGTGTCTTGTGGGCTATGAGATTTAAAAATAGCGTCCATAAACAAGGAATAAAAAACAAAAATAGTGAGACCCAGAATCTCCGGATCCAAGAACGGAACAGCTAGGACATGATGTTTTGAGGAGAGAGAAATGGAATATTGGATTGGTCTTTTCTGTTGCATTTGTTTAGGGGCATAGCGTAGAGGTGGGAGGAAGGTGGGTAAAATTTTTTTACTTTTAAATCAAACTCAGACAAAGGGATGAATAGTTTATTTAATTCAAAAAATGGTAGGGAGATTAAGAGTGCTTCTTTTTTCTTTATGGATATTTTTAGTTTGTTATCTTAAAACTGATTTATGTTCTCGTAGCACAAGAAATTTGTTGCATAAGTCTCCCCTATTTTCAAAAACTATTTTGAACTACTCATTTAGTCGATTAATTTTTTAGAGTTTTTCTAGGATTACAGATTTTTTTTTGGTTTTTTTTGTTAAATTGAACCCATAAACTAACTGTTTTGCTCTCTATTATGAATTTTTGTTTACTTTGGTCCCAACACCACTTTTCCTTCACTCTTTTACTTTTTTCCCTTATTGTCATTTTACAACATGTCCAATCAAATTTCATGATCTACTCACTTTACACTCAAAACCTTCCTACCCACCCCATTTCTACTTCTTCCTTTTTCATTTTTTCTACTTCTTCTTTGTTTTCTTCTTCGTTTTCTTCTTTGTCCTCTTCATTCTTCCTGCAACAATAAATTATTGTTTGTTCTTCTCTTTGGAATAGATATAAGTTTTGTTTTCTTATTTCTGGTAATATTTACTTGTCTTCTTCCTTCTTTAATGAATTTTTCATTTTCATGAGTTTTCTGGGAATATCGATTAGTTTTCTTCTTTCTGGAACATTGTTTGAAGTTCATTTATAGTACATGATCACTACAAGATGATGATGTAGTGTTAAACGCGGTCTACACGAGTACTACACGAGCTTCGTGCAGCCATCGTGTAGACTACACACAGGGTGCACGCGTTTTGTGTAGTCATCGTGTAGACTACACAGGATACACGAGCCTCGTGTAGACCTTGTGTACCCTACACGATCATCGTGTAGTGCATCAGGAACTTTTTCAGCAGTTCACGAACATTGTGTAACATCTATTACACTACATGAGTACTACACGATCATCATGTACTCCTCGTGTAGGACTTATATACAGTACAAATGGTCTACACGATACTCGTGAAGGCTTCATGTACACTACATGATGATTACACGATACTCATGAAGGCCTCATGCACACTACACGGTGACTAACTACACGAACATCGCATAATATTCTATTTCATTATGTATTCTTCTTGTACTGACTTCCTTAATTGATGTATATATAGATATGTCTAAAGTTCAAATTTTTGTAACCCATGATGGAGATTGAGTGAAAAATGATAGAACATGGTATTTTACTGGAGAGAAGACTAAATTATTAGAGATATCTACTAACTACACTTAGCACAAGTTATTGGGTATATTGTATGAAAAACTCCAAATAGACCCATCAAAGTATTATATATCCATCAAATTTCTTTATAGAAGCCATGTCCCCTGCCCTCCTGCTGAGATTTTAAAGGATAGTGATTTACAGTTCTTTGTTAAGGAGAATGGATCAGAATCACTTAGAAGCCCACTATTTGTAAGTACCAAGCCAAAAAAATTTCTATCTCAAAGCTTGGTTCCTCAAACTACAATGTCACAACAACCTCGGGTTCCTCAAACTACGGGGTTTTATCAAAGTTGGGTTCCTTAAACACAAATGTCACTACAACTTCTACATGAAATCCTTTCTCGCTTTGAGAGTGTTGATCATTTTGAAAGGAAACTATCATGATGATGATGTTTTTGGTCATGACGATTATGATGCTTCCGAGGATGAGGATATGATGATTTTGATCAGGGGGTGTATGATGATGCAATCCGTGGAGATGACCATGATGAAGCCATCAGTGGAGATGACCATACAGCAATTCCATACTTGAATACTGCTCTTGAACCCGAGACCACTTGTCCATTACCATCACAAGCTCAGTTGAATGAACTACATCATGGGTCCAATGAGCAACGGGTTAGCTTGTATTAGACACAATAAATATGGATGATTTGTATAGTGATAAAGTCAGCTGCTTAAGGTTGCTCGTATGATGGCCATCCGGAGAAATTTTGAGTTTTGGATCTTCAAGACAAAACAGTCAATATTGGTACTTGTATGTGTTGATAAAACGTGCCCATGGAGGTTACGGGAAATGAAATTGAAAAATTGTTCATACTTCAAAGTTACAAAATTCATCAATACACATACATGCACATTTGAAGTATTGAGACATGAACACCATCAGCTACATATTCATTGATTGGTCATTCTATAAGCTCCAAATACACGAGTGCCGGATGTATATATAGGCCAAAAGACATAATTGAAGATATTTGACTTGATTTCGGTGTCAACATAAGCTACCATAAGGCATGGAGGGCTAAGGAGTATGAATTGGAATTAGTTTGAAGGTCTCCTAATGACAACTATAGGATGCTCCCAGCATATTGTGTTATGTTAGAATAAAAAAAATTCGGGTACTTATTTTTTATTTTGCCATTAAAATGTCTACAAGAGTACTACACGAGCCTCATGTATCCATCGTGCATGTTACACGATGAGTATACTAACCACGTGTAGTCATATATAGTATTCACGAAGGGTACACTGACCTTGTGTAGTGATTCAATACGCTATTTTGCCATCATAATATCTACACAATGACTACACGAGCCTCATGTATCCATCGTGTATATTGCAAGATGGGTACACGGACCTCGTGTAGTTATCGTGTAGTCTAGACGATGCCTACACTGACCTAGTGTAGGAATCTTGTAGTCTACATGATGGTTACATGGACCCCATGTAGTCATTGTGTCGTCTACACGATGGTTACACGGATCCCGTGTAGTCATCATGTAGTCTACACGATCGTTACACGGACCCCTTGTAGTCATCGTGTAGTCTACACGATCGTTACACAGACCTCGTGTGCGCATCCTGTACACTATGTATTCTGATGATTAATACAACAATATTAAATATTTTTCAGGAACAACACACATAGAGATCGATGAGCATGATCATTTTAAATATTTTTTCATGGCTCTTGGATCCTCAATTCGTGGATTTCTTAACTGTATACGACCTGCCATTGCTGTTGACACAACCGCCTTAAAATCCAAATACAAAGGGGTATTATTTGTTTCAACAATAAAGGATGAGAACAACCAAGTATATCCCATTACATTTGGACTTGCAGATTCATAAAATAATGATTCATGGGAATGGTTCTTCCGTAAACTTCACGATGTAAATAGGTGATCCGGAAGACTTGGTGTTTATGTCTGACATGCATATAAGTATACTAAATGTTGTAAAGGTTGTCTTTCCCAATGCACATCATGGAGCTTGCATCTTCCATAGGGCCAGAATATCAAATCAATTTACAAAAAGGAAGATGCGGTCGCATTATTTTTTAAAGCAGCAATGTTATACCATCAATCAGAGTTTGAGCGGCTGATGACTCATTTTACAGATGCATTTCCAAATATCTCCCAATACGTGTCGATGGGGGGAGTTGAGAGGTGGGCACGTTCCCGTTTTGATGGAAGGCGATACAATATAATGACTACAATTATCGCAGAATGTTTAAATGTGGTTTTGAAGGATGCTAGAAAGCTTCCCATTACATGCCTTATAGAACATATATGTGACATGTTACAACGGTGGTTCTATGAACGACAAACGGCTGCCTATCAAATCACCTCGCAAATGAGAGATTGGGTTGAGATTGAGCATAATAAGAAGAATCTTGCATCACGTACACTATCATTGTCTCCTTCCAACATCCACGAGTTTCGTGTTGCGGGTGGGGATAAGCAAGTGGTGGTCAACTTGCATCTTAAGAGTTGTACATGTAGAGAGTTTGATCTTGATCAAATTCCATGCATGCATGTTTTGGCTGCATGTCAGGAGAGTAATATTTTCACATATAGTATGTGTTCGAGATCCTATAAAAATGAGGCTCTAATTGCTGCGTATGTGGTAACAATACATCCTCTCGGGGATCAAACAGATTGGGTAATCAGCCAAGAGTTTAATGAAAAGGTGGTATTGCCACCTATAACGAGGTGACAAAGTGGCAAACCTAGGACATAGTGAATTCCATCTAGATGTGAGGAAGTAGTGAGATGGAAATGTAAACATTGTGGGCAAATTGGCCACAACCAACAAACGGGCAGAAATCTAATTCTTCTATCTCAACGGGATGAGCAAGCTAATTAAATATTAATAATGACCTTGTAGACTTAAATTAAATATTAATATCAAAATATACTCGTGTTTGTTATTTAATAATGTCATAAATTTAATAATGCCCATCAAGTCATCATGTAGTCTACTCTAAGCCTTCACGATGTCCGTGAAGTCATCGTGTAGTTTACACTAAGTTTACACGATGTGCGTGAAGTCATCGTGTAGTTTACACTAAGCCTACATGATGCCCGTGAAGTCATCGTGTAGTTTATATTTAAGCCTACACGATGCCCCTGAAGTTATCGTGTAGGCTACATAAAGCTCTCATGTAGATTATAAGATGACTGTGAAATCATTTTGTAGCCTACATGATAACTACACGATGCCCGTGAAGTTATCGTGTAGACACTACAACTAAATGATGCTCGTGAAGTCATCGTGTAGGCTACATAAAGCCCTCGTGTACACTACACGATGATTCCATGATGCCTGTGAAATCATTTTGTAGTCCACACGATGCCCGTGAAGTCATCGTGTAGGTTACATAAAGCCCTCATGTACACTACACGATACCCGTGAAATCATTATGTAGTCTACATGAAGCCAACACGATGCCCATGAAGTTATTTTGTAGTCTAGACGAAGCCCACCTGATGCCCGTGAAGTCATCGTGCAAGCTACATGAAGCTGCCACTAAACATATAGTAAATAATTCATAAATTGAGGGTATAAAATGTATCAAAATTATTTGAAACTAAAATAAAAATCCATAAAATATATCAAAATTATTTTGGTTTAACATTGCCACGTGCAAGTAACTCAATTGCATTTCGTCTTTGATATTCTAACATTTGTTGTTGAGTTATTTCTTGAAAGTTCTTCTCATATACGGAGGCTTCGACAAACTTAAGGGTGAATACCCCACAATCGAACCTACAAAATACATGAAATGCAAAAACACAATTAAATAATATGTATAATATTTTAAGTGGACTTTTAAAAAATGTATATTTTACTTACCCATTCTCTTATTGTGGACACTTCATGATCTCATATTTTCGCTCATATTTGGGATTAACCTCATGTCTTCTCTCATATATGTTCATCATTTGAAGAAGTCGAGAGACAATCTTCATGAAAGGTTTCATTATTTAATTGTACAAAGAGCGTTGATATGGCGTGTTCACGGAGTTATAAATACGAATACACTGGCCAAGAAAATTAAGCTCAATGGCATTCCAATGACTACGGTTCATATTCATTGGAAAGATAAACTTATCCGCCTATTCCCAACTCCTTCCAAAGTTCGTCTGTAAGCCGAGGACCAAGTACTGGAGCTGATCATCAACGTCAATATCCCAGCCCGCAGGATCTTGCTCAAACTCTGCCATTCAGCCAGACAGGTTCTCCTATAATGTCACGGGAAAAATTTATATCCTCAACGTCAATAAAAAATGGTCACGATAACTACACGAAGTCTACACGAGGCCCGTGAAGGGAACCTCGATTGTTGTACTGCTCCATTGACCGAACTAAATCCATCAATGCAGATATTATCGATGCAACCTTTTGTTCTTCTTTCTTTGTTTCTTCTTCTTCTTCTACTTTATTTTTTCTTCTTTGTTTATTTTTTCATTTTCTTTATCTTTATTCATTCTAATTCTTATTTTCTTCACCTTCTTTATTTTCAACTTCTGCTTCTTTGTGTATTTCGTTTTCTTCTACTTTTTCTTCTTCTTCTATTTTTATTTCTTCTTCTTTTTCTTCATTTGCTTCTTCTTCTTTTTGTTCTTCTTTTGCTTCTTCTTTTTTAGTTTTTTCATCTTTTTCTTCTTCTTTTTCTATTTTTCTCTCCTTCTTCTTTTTTCCCATCTTCCTTCTTTTCACCCCCTTCTCCTCCTCTTCTTCCTCCTCCTCTTCTTCTTCCTCCTCCTCTTCTCCTCCTCCTGCTCCTCCTCCTCCTCCTCTTCCTCCTCCTTCTTCTTCTTCTTTTTCCTTCACTTATTCTTTTTCTTCTTCCTTCCCTTAATCTTTTTCTTCTTCTTTTTCCTTCTCTTCCACCATCTCCTCCTCTTCTCATTTCTCTACCATATGTTCTTCTTTTTCATCATTCTCTCCTTCTTCTTCTCTTCTTTCTTCTTCGACCTTCGCTTCTTATTTTTCTTCTTCCTTCTCTTTATCTTTTTCTTCTTCTTTTTCCTTTTCTCCCACCATCTCATCTTCTTCTTCTTTCTCTATCATATATTCTTCTTTTCATCCTTCTCTCTTTCTTCACTTTTTTTTCTCTTCCTTCTCAATCTTCGTCTCCTCCCCGTCAGATCGAGGACAAAATGAGTAATCATCTGGCCTCGATATCACCAGATGATCCATCAAAATTTTGATTTGGAAAATTACAAAAATGTCTGATTGCATGGACAAAATCTTATTGTCCATTGAAGTGATCTTTTGGTCCATTCCAATCAGACATTTCCTCACCAAATCTTCATGTCCACTGAACTTCTTGGACACAACCTTCTTCTCCTCTGTTTTTTCAATGGCCTCTTCGGACCTATTCCTCTTCTTCTCCTCTTCCTTTTCAATGGCCTCATTCTACTCATTAGCCTCATATTCTACTGGAAAGGGTGACTGAGGAGGCGTCGGCTAAAAAAAACTTATAATATTAAGATTAAGTAGAGAAAATAGAAAAATGGTGACTACAGATCGGTTACACGGACATTGTGTAGTCATCGTATAGACTACACGATGGTTACACGAGTTCCATATAATCATCGTGTAGACTACAAGATCGGTTACACTGACCACGTGTAGTATTCGTGTAACCATCATGTAGACTACATGATGATTAGATGAGATCAGTGTAACCATCGTGTAGACTACATGATGACTACACAAGATCAGTGTAACCATCATGTAGAGTACACGATGACTACACGAAGTTAGTGTAATCATCGTGTAGACTACACAATGACTAGTCGAGATCAGTTTAACCATCGTGTAGACTACACGATGACTACACAAGATCAGTGTAACCATCATGTAGACTACATGAAGTCAGTGTAACCATCGTGTAGTCTACACGATGACTACACGAGGTCCATGTTAAAGAAGAAAAAGATGATTTTGAACATACCTTCTTTCCAACTACTTATCTCCAGAAGTTTTTTTTCTTCCTCCTCAGTAGGGACCAAGGAAAGAACTTTCAACTAAAAATTCAAGAAATATAAATTAGTATATGAGAAGGTAATATATAAATTAACTTGTCAACATAATTCACCAACATACATTCTCGTTCGAAAAGATTTCTTTTTGTAGATTCTCAACATGTACTATCGTGGTTGAATACCACTTGAGAATCCTTGGCACAGGGTCGAAACCTGGTTACCATACAAACTACCCACCAAGGGGATAGTTTCAAATACCTATGTCTATTTAAATAAAAGAGAGTAATTCAGTATTCAACACATAAATAATTTAATACATCACTACATAGAATTAAATAAATTGTACCTGGAAGGCAAATAGACATTTATTGAGTGACTACCCATGAACATCAACGGGGGATTTCTGTGTTTTTTTTTGTTTTTTTCTTGATATTTAAGATCATAAAAAACAACATTTGTATTATTCATAGCTAATAATGATTTCATTGTTTTGGAGAATGAGAGGCCTCCCCCTGAATATTGGTTGAACGCTTTAAGGTCGTCAACCAAAATCAACATTCTCTTCTCAATTAGGGTACGGTTCTCCTTCCCCAACACAAAATGCTCTAGCAAATAAATTAGAGTTATCTTGACCGCATCAGAATCTGACTTATATTTAGAGCTCTTGAACTTTTCCTCCAACTCAGCCATTGTTATTGATTGGGTTTTAGAAAAGTACAGATGATAAAGTCTGTTGGGGCCACGAGTCTTCTTCTCATCCCGGGCTTCACCGAACATTAGTCCGTTAATCAAAGAGAACTCCTCCTCTAGAGAAGCACAGTGGCTCCTTATTGATAAGAAAATGGATCTCCTCCTCAGATGGAGTGCCGTCCACATATTCGACCTCCCTGGCCAGCACCTGGTGGCACACAGTTGCTGATAACTTCAGGGATGGGAGATCAAGGAGATTACTAAAGCATGTCTCCCTAAATATGCAGTGGGTGTTGCACTTTGCATTGACCCTTGCTTTTGGAATACTCTTAACGTCATGGACGTATCTTAGTTGCATCTTTGACGAAATAATAACCAGTAGAATATTCAAGGAAAACATAAGATGATGAAATTTACCTGATGATCTGTAGTCCTCATGTATACTACATGAAGGGTACACGACCCTCATGTAGCCTACACGAGGCTTAAAAACTCAATAAGACCAGAACCTCAGAAGTCCAGAAAAAAGTTTAAAAACCCAGGAGAAAAAAACACTCAGTTACCCAAAAAATTATTAGAAATCCAAATAAACAACCTTGTTATTATTTGGACATACATAAAATATAGAAACACAGAAATTCAGAAAAAAAAACCCTAAGAAACCCGAAAACTTACCTTGTTGTTTTTCCTTGCTGTGTGAGATGGAGACTCAAGGATTTGCAGAGAGAGAAGCTGCGACTTCGAGAGTGAGAGAGAGATAGTAACAATAAGAGAGAAATGAGGGAAGTGCAACTGAGGGAAATGAAAGAGGGAGATTTTATGTAATGAAAAAGTGTAATCATAATTTTTTTAGCCGTTGTTTGGAATTCGTGAAGGGGATTTTTGGTAACTTCACAGACTGATTTTGAATTGATGGTGGGCCCGGGGTCAATGTAAGCAAAAATTAGTGATAGAGTTTATTTCTGTAAAATAGTTAGTCGAGGGGTCTAATTTAGTAAAAAAATCCAGGACTAAATGATCAAATTGAAACTTTGAAGCCCAAGTTAAAAATGTTAGTTGTACACCTAATTGGTCTGGAGGATAATGTTACACTGATCCTCATGTTCTTTTTACGGGTCGACATGAGGCATAAATGTTTACTCTTAAATTTTTGTAAAGGCAGTTTAGATTTTTAACACATGTAGTTCACGCTGTCCAAATTTTTTGTGATATACAAGTAGGATTATTTGGATAAATATACTCTTTCTATTTTTTGTTAGAATTTTATACTCATTTTCTAAAACTCAGAATTTTATACACATGACCCACCGCTATCAATATCAAGTAATGACAACTCTCTATTTGCTCATCATCTCACACTCTTAGCTCTCCTTTCCCGCTTCTTTTCTCTCCTTCTTCTTCTTCAATAAAAATGTACTTCTTCTTCTTCCTCTTCTTCCTCTTCCTCTTCTTCCTCTTCCTCTTCTTCCTCTTCCTCTTCTTCCTCTTCCTCTTCCTCTTCTTCTTCTTCTTCTTCTTCTTCTTCTTCTTCTTCTTCTTCTTCTTCTTCTTCTTCTTCTTCTTTGAAACCCTATGAGCTATCCTTTTTCAGCGAGTTACGACCATTCCTCTCATTCTTCTTCTTCAACGAGAGCTGACTTGTATCCATTCTTCTCTTATTTTTTTACGTATAAAATCCTTCAAGTAGCCACTGATGTTTGGGTTGTTGATGCAATAAAAGATAACTACTTGAAGGGTTCAAGTAGTTAAAAATCAGTTCTTAACCCTTCAAATAAAATCAACTATTTCCCTTCAAGTAGTCACAAGCTCTCTGGATAAGTGACTGGGTGAATTAAAATGATTACTTGAAGGGTTCAGTGGTTATAAAATACTATTTGAACCCTTCAAGTACTCAAAAAATCTCTAGATAAATAATTATTTGAAGGGTTCAAGTAATGTTTTATAATTACTTGAATCCTTTAAGTAGTCACATACTTTCTGGATGACTGACTGCAAAAATCAAGGTGACAACTTGGAGGGTTTAAGTAGTTATAAAACACTACTTGAACCCTTCAAGTAAATATAAGTTCTCTGGACAAATGACTACTTGAAGGGTTCTAGTAATGTTTTATAACTACTTGAACCCTTCGAGTAGTCACATGCTCTCAGGATGAATGTCTGCAAGAATCAAAATAACTACTTGAAGGGTTCAAGTATTATAAACCACTACTTAAACCCTTCAAGTAGTAACGTGGTTCTGGTTCCTTAATGAGAGTAAATATAATTATTATTGATGTGGACGATGCAACTTTAAAATTTCTGGAACAAATGGATCATGACACACCGTAGGTTAACTTCTGAAGGACGTAACTTTATACTCGGGTGGAACCACGTGGGCCGTAAGATATCAAATCTGAATCTTATTCAGAGATCTACATTTGTGACCAGTTTTACTTTTACAGTCCAGTTTCGGGTCAAAAAAATTATTTTAAGCAATTTCGTAGGCCCAGAAGTTGTTTCGGGCGTAATTTTGAGTTTTTTTGTAATTTTCATCTCTTTTAATTTTTAGGATTTTTTAGAGCGGTATAAATTCCTCTTATTCGGGTGTTTTAGACAAATTTTGATATTGTTAATGAGAAATCGTTCTCCTTTTATTTCCATTTTTTGGTATTCTTGCAAATCAATGAAATTGTTGCCTAAATCATAGTAATCCTATGATTCAACAGGTTTTGAAAGATCAATTGCTAGAAATCGTGTGTGATTCAACAACTTTTGGTATTGTTAGAGTTTTGTTGAGGCTTCCCCTATATCAATTATTCATAAAAAATAACTACTACAAAATTAAATAAACTTTATAGATGAAAATTTTGTGTCTTAAACATATATATCTGAAATTCAGATATTGGTGGTACACGGTGGTGAAAGGGAGAGAAACAATGCTTCATTCATTTTTAATGGTATGATAAGCTCATCGTTAAACATACCATCAAATTGTACTTACCCATAGTTATCCATTATCATATACGATGAAATAAATGTTGATCCAATATAGTATGATATTTCAATGAAGTTTTTATACAAGACTCATATGTGCTCCCACCTGCTAAAATTTTAAATGATCGCCACATAAGATTTTTCATTGCCGAGAATAGTTCTAAAGCACTTCGTACTCCTTTATATATCACTCTCAAACCCAATCTAGGACAATTGTTGATAATCTTATATGTCCAAGTCAAATTCAGGTTCCTAAAATAGCTCTCTCACAACAAGATCATTATTGTCACATTCCATGATTTATGGGTGAAACAAGTCAGGTTCGTGAAACAACTCCCTCGGAACAAGATTGTTATGGCACATTCCATGTTTTTGGGTGAAACAATGGTTGATAGTGATGAGAACAATGATAATGATAATTTTCATTCGGGGGAGTATTACTGTGGGAGATATGATGATGACGATGATTGTTAATAAGATGTTAATGATGATGAACTTGAACATCCTGATAGTGATAGTGGGCTTGATATTGGTGTTGATAATGGTCTTGATTTTGGGCTATATGAAGAAGCAATTCAGGATGATACCTCTATCTTACCATATTCTAATAGAAGACCAAAGGCTAATGCACATCCTTCATCAATGCCAAGTAACATTGTATCTTCACCACGACCATCTTATAATGTTCTGAGATTATCACAACTAGAGGATTACGAGCATGTAAGTGTCTATGATATGTTAGATATAGAAGAACTCTACCAAGACAAAAAAGAGCTCCAAATAATTGTTGGACTCTTGGAAATCCGTCAAAACTTTGAGTTTAAAATCTGCCGATTCACACCAACATTGTTGGTGATTGTTTGTGATGAGAAAACATGTTCATGGAGGATACGAGCTATTAAGGTGAGATTTTTAGAGTACTTTAAAATAACAAAGTTCATAAATATTCATACGTGCTCTTTTAACAGTTTACAACATGATCGTCAAAACAAGCTTATTGGTCGATAATTACATAAAGTCAAAATACACCGCTGTTGGATGGATTTATAGGCTCAAAGATATCATCAAAGATGTTCATAAGGATTATTGCATCAATATAAGCTATGACAAAGCTTGGAGGGCTAGGGTGGTTGCATTGGCTCTAGTTCAAGGTTCACCTGAAAGTTCATATATGCGACTCTCATCCTACTGCCACATGTTAGAGATGAAGAATCCATGTACTATTACTCATATATAGAGATTGATGAACATAACTATTTCAAATACTTCTTCATGTCGATTGGAGCATTGATTCATGGATTTCTCAATTGTATACATTCCATAATTGTTGTCGATGGAACATCATTAAAAGTGAAGTATAGGGGGACAATGTTCATTGCAACTTCTAAAGATGGCATAACCAATTATATCCACTTGCCATTGTCATTGTTGACTCTGGGAATGACGCATCGTGGGAATGGTTCTTTAATAAGTCGCACGGGGTTATTAGAGACTTGGATGATTTGGTATTTGTGTCAGAATTGTTGTGACAATCCTTAACAGCTTGGTAAAAAATGTACATAAATTTTTTACCCAATTGGGGATCTCATTTCTTATCAATAAGGACTTGTAGCTGACCTACAATGCTTCGTAATTCCTGTTTAATATCAGTAGCTTCTTTTTTCAGCATTATTGAGTCAGCCTTAAGTTCCTTAATATCAGAAGCCATGATGCGCAGCTTCTTTTTGGTCTCATGCATGAAAGCATGGATATCATCCTCCCCACTATCAGCAAAAGCCCTAAAGTAGTATACTCTAACAATGGAACATTTTCTTCAGCCATAATTCCACTTTCATGCAAAGGACTCGGCAAGTCCACCTCTTCCTCAGCAACAGCCCTAACTTCCTCAACAACAACCCCAACTTTATTAACTTCTTCAAAATTCTTCTAGAATGGTTGTTGCTCTTCTTGGTTAGTTAGGTTCAGAGTCAAAAGAACTTTGAACTACAAATTAACACATAAAACATATCATCTGTTGAAATATTCATATATAAAGTAATTTTCATGATTATATACACAAAAAAAGTACTTGAGCCCTTCAAATAATCATCTGTTCTAATTTTCAGAAAAAAATGACTACTTGAGGGTTCAATTAATCAGATATTGCTACTTAAACCCCTCAAGTAGTGAACAAATGACTACTTGAACGGTTCAAGTAGTCAGATACAACTACTTGAACCCTTCAAGTAGTTACTTATTTTGACTTTCAGAATAAAAATCATTACTTGATGGGTTTAGGTGGTCAATACAACAACTTGAACCTTTCAAGTAGTTACTTGTTTTGACTTTCAGAATCAAAATCACTACTTGAAGGGTTTAGGTAGTCAATACAACTACTTGAACCCTTCAAGTAATTACTTGTTTGGATTTTTAGAATCAAAATAACTACTTGAAGGATTCAAGTAGTCATATACAACTACTTGAACCCTTCAAGTAGTTACTTGTTTTGACTTTTAGAATTAAAATCACTACTTGAAGGGTTCAAGTAGTCAGATACAACTACTTGACTTGCAACTACAAAAATGATAAAAACAAGAAAATCAAGTGTTCTTACCATTTTACGAGCGAAAATATCCTTGTGCACTTGTTCATGTGAAATAATGGTGCTAGTGATCTGGTTAAGTAATCTTGGAAAATGATTAGCAACATTTGTCACACATAAGCTTCCAATTGTGGGGATGAATTCACATGCCCAAACCTGTATAAATCAATAATAATTATTCTCCACTAATTGGAAGCATTAAAAAAGAAGAAGAGGGAAATGAAGATACCTGAAAAGCATATGGGAAACCCTTCAAGACATATGTATATTCAAAAAAAATTTCCCAACCTTCTTCTTCTTCTTTTGACTACCACTAGCTTTCTCATCATTGGCTTCTTTGGGAAGGGCGTTCTTCAAGGCCCGTATGGTCCTCCCAAAACATAACTCCCCCCATGGGTAGCTATTGAAATCATCAAGATTATCAACTAGCATCACCCATCTCTGATCAATCTTATTCCTCCTCTAATTCCTTAACAAAACATGCTCCAATAAATACAGTAGCCCCAACTTCACAACATTATTATCCTCCACACCTTCACTGCCCATGAACACTTCCTCAAACCACCCAATGTCGTCGCGGTTAAAGTACTGATTTATAATCCTATTAGGGACAATCTTGTCATATGTCCCAAGGATAGAAGGAGTGCCACAACGAAGGCCAGTTATCAAAGAAAATTCTCTCTTGGAGAACCTGATTGCTTTTCCAGCTTTGAGAAAATACATCTCATCATCAACAGTGTCTTCCTGCAGCTTAGCTTCTCTGAGAAGCATGTGATGGCATATGATTCCAGAAAACTAGATACTCCGTATGTCCAGCAAATGTTCAAAATATGTATGCCTAAAGAGAATCTTCTAAGATTCAGTGAACTTCTCATTTTCAATTTCTTAATAGCATTTAGGTTGGAAAGGCAGTTCACTCTTTCAGAGATGAATTCATCATCATTGAGGAATGGAGTCAGCTAAATTTTTGGAGCCATTATCTGTTGAAGGATGTAGATATAAAGTAAGTATCATGATTTTTTATACAAAAAAAGCACTTGGTTACTTACGGAAGGGTTAACGTTGTTAGATAAAACTACTTGAACCCTTCAAATAGTGAATAAGTGACTACTTGAAGGGTCCAAGTAGCTAGATATAGTTACTTGAACCCTTCAAGTAGTGACTTTTCTAATTTTCATAAATAAATCACTACTTGAAGGATTCAAGTAATCAGATACAACCACTTGAATGATTCAAGTAGTGAACAAATAACTACTTGAAGGGTTCAAGTAGTCAGATACAAATACTTAAACCCTTCAAGTAGTGACTCGTTCTGATTTTTTAGAAAAAATCACTATTTGAAGAGCTTAAGTAATCAGATACGACTATTTGAACCCTTAAATAGTGACTTGTTTTGAACTTCAGAGTCAAAATCACTACTTGAAGGGTTCAAGTAGACAAATACACTACTTGAACCTTTCAAGTAGTGACTTGTTTTGACTTTTAGAGTCAAAATCACTACTTGAAGGGTGCAAGTAGTCAGATACACTGCTTAAACCTTTAATGTAGTGACTTATTTTGACTTCTAGAATCAAAATCATTACTTGAAATGTCCAAGTAGTCAGATATTGTAGTCAATATGACTACTTAAGGGGTTCAAGAAGTCCTAAATAGCTACTTGAACCCTTCAAGTAGCCAGTATATTCAAATGGTTATCACAAGCATATATGACAAACATCAAGCAATCCAGACATGCAGAAGGTTATAATCATCAAGAGGGACAATCTAACTCTAGAAGATTTTCTCCTAACCCCAGAACAGAAAAAGTCTCGATTTTTAAAATCCTAGACGATTTTTCCCTAAACCTCCAATAAGAAGAACAAAAGAAAGAGTAACAAACTCTAAGTCCTTTTATGCGTCCAAAAAAAGAGAAGAATGGGTACATGAGTTTGTCGGCCAGTGGGTATCGTGCCTGAGTATCATGATAGAGTGCCATGGAAACGGAAGAAGAAGAAGAAGAAGAAGACTTGCAGTGACTGTCTCGCCGAAGAAGAAGCCTCGATTTTTCACCGAGAACAGAGAGCAAAGATGAGAATGGAGACGAAGAGGAAGAAGATGGGCGCAAACCCAATGAAGAGAAACAAAGAATGTGAAAGAGCAAGTAACCGTCTAATCCTACTTGATGTGTAACTGCCTTGGGCAGTCTGTGAACAATAAAGTTTTGTTTGATTTAGTAGGCCATGAGTATAAAATTTTGTGTTTTAGAAAAAGGGATATAAAAATTCTAACAAAATATGAAAAAAAGTATATTTATCCAAATAACCTATACAAGTAAGAATAATGGCGGGTCGTTTTTGGTGTAGACTAAAAATGAGAAAAGAGAAACTACTCTTTACCATTGTATTCGATTCTCTATTATTGTGAAAGATTTCTGTAGCAACTTGACATAGTCTTCACATTCAGGATGAAATAGTATCAATCTTGGTGTTCTTATTGAATAGGTAAAAAATATTCATTGTCACGTGGACAAAATGAACTTACCCAGGACTCATGAGAAGCGTCGAAAAAGCAGAAACGGATGACTGACTGAAGTAGTGAGATACTCACAGGACAGGTAATCATCGCTTCAAGAACGGGAACTAACATCTTGAGAACGAGGATCATCGCTTCAGGAACAGAAATCGACATAACGAGAATAAGTAATCATCGCTTCAAGGACGAGAACCGACATCTCAAGAACGGGAACCGACATCTAGAGAATGGGGGGTCATTACCTTAAGGACTAGGTAGAATATCATAACGTGAAAATGGGTTCAGACTGACAATCAAGTGATCGTGATTGGTTGAGTAGGCTGCACCGCTCAGACAAGACAGGTTGGTAGGCCACCAAATGGTTCTGACTAATTGACTCGAACCACATGAAACTGTCATGCGGTAGTATTTGATGGGCGGCTGAGTGTAACAGATGTAAAATAAAGAAGAAAGGGAATCCCCACAAATGAGTGTTATCCTAGGCCTGATGAGTACCTAGTATGATATTTTTATATATTTGATTATTTTTAATTAAACCCATGTAATTGAGGAAATCTATATAAATCAAATATAGTCAATAAAATATGATACTTTGGACTCAGGAGAATTTTGGATGATCGACATCTCTTTCTATCTCGTACTTACACAAATTTTATTTTTATTAATACATTTTTCTCTTAATCTTGAGGAGGATGGGAAAAATCATTTACACTTATGTCTGTGCTCTCTTATTTTATTGCTTTCACTTAGGCACGAGCCAAGTCGGTGGGGGACCCTGTTGCAAATATTTTAAAGCTTGGATGGCTAAATTAACCAAATTGAAACTATGAAGTCAAATTGATTGATAAGGTAAACTGCGTACATTTAAAAACTTAGAGGACTAAAGTGACAAAATTGAAATTTTGAAGTGCAATTGATTGATCAAGCAAGCTGCACATATTTTTAGAACATCAGACTAAATTGACGAAATTGAAACTCATAATCCTAAATTGATTCTTGATGTAAACTAGTAAGGGTCGAATTGAATTTTAGCCAATCTTATATTTTGTGCTAAGTTGCATTCCATGTTTGGTAGTTCTGATATTGTACGAATTATTTAATGTTAATTTGTGTTTTTACAGTATTAAAAAATTTTCAAAAGAAAACATTATCCTGTTTTTTTTGTTGCGATGAATTCTTTTATTCTAATTTATATATGGGACCTGATTAATATTTCTTTATGTTAGCTTGGATTTTCATGACAAATGAGATCCAATTTGAAGTAGTAAACATCAGCAACGTGCAGATTTTTTGTCACTTAATATTGTTATTGCGACTTGTTATAGTGTTGTGGAATCTGACTCAGCCTTGTCTTCCATTGCTGTTGGAAGGAGATGACAATGACAGTACTAATAATATATCATATATATTGTTTCTAACTTTTGCCCATAAAAAACTTGTTTAAGAATTTTTAACAACACAAATTTAATGAAATTGGATCTGAAACCATGACTAATCAATATTAATGAGTTTATTTTACTATATAATGTATTATACAGTGCATAATTGTACAACATTATCTGAATTATCTTTAACAATTTGGATGAGTCGAATTAATTAGAATTATTTTATTCTTAATTATCTTGACAAAATGAAAAAAAAAACTATAGAGATCTAATCTATAACATAGACCCAACTGGGCTTTCTATGAAGATGAGCTTTCCCTCCCTACTTAAGTTATTATTATTTGTCATGATGGGATCTCTGACAATCATTTGCTCTAAATTTGACACACATTCACTATATTAATTATTATTTAGAAGAAATAAATCAGAATTTTGTCGAACAATTTGCTCAGTTTGCATTTATTTTTCTGAATAAAAAAAATCTAATATAGCTCTAAATTTATTGTGGCTGATCAATCATCAAATAATAAATATTAAATATCAAAGTCATATGTTATCACTGGAATGGATATTATGGAACCAAATTAATGATGAGATTTGCTTAAAAATCTAGAAGAAATAATAAAGTAAAAATCAAAGGAAATATTTTTCTGATTAGAAAAATGAAGCAATCACGTGATGATGTGTGAGAAAAGGCCAATGTGAGAATATATGAATCATTTGGGGTTTTGGTTTACTTGAAAATGTAATGACACCCCATAATGGCCAACCTCGTGACAATGCTTTTTTATTTGGTATTAAATTCACTTAATTTCCATTACAAGTGTGTCTAATTAGGAATCTATGCACGAGATGAGGAGGATGTCACATGAGGAGAGAGAGAGATTTTAATTGTTAAAAGGGCAACAAAGCATGGTGTAGAACAGCTTTTGGATTAACAAAGTTTTTTTAATACATATTTATTCTCTTTCCTTCTTCTTTCTGTCGTTTTTCTCTCTTTGAAGATAATAGAATTTTGAACTAATTCCAGTGGCATTGAGCTCAATACTGTGATAAAATTGGATGATATAGTATTTGTCAAAGTAGTTAAGTATTCATATTCATACATCTACTCAGGAGTGGATCTACTATAGGTTGGGGGCATGTGCCCCTGTTGATCTCTCTCAATTTTTTCCAAGCTCCTATTGATCTCCCATTTTTTTTCAACAGAACTTTTTTTATATCTTATTTTAGTTTTAATTTGTAAAATGTCCATTATGAATAATGGCATAACTCTGGTAATGTGTATTTTTTGTTTAAAGAAGAGGTAATGAGTTAAATCTCATCATCTCTGCTATACCATAATTCTAACATAAAATGATATCATCGAAACTCTTAAAGAGATGACTAAGCGTTGAATCTTAATGTAAACGAAATGGTTTAAAAGACATATTTGCTAGAGTAAAAGAGAAGTCCCCACAAGAGAGCTAGGCCCATGGGAGGAGACCTCAGGTTTACGCCGAGGTCCCATGGGAAGGAGACCTCAGCGTTAGGCCAAGGTCCTTAAAAGGAAAGGGACCTCGACATTAAGCTGAGGTCCTTAAAAGGAAGTAGACCTCGGCATTGTGCTGATGTCCTTAAAATGAAAAAGGCCTTATCACTGAACCAAGGTCCCTCCCACCAAAATAAAATTGGGTTTTAACCCGAGTGTCTATGATAGATCTAAGATATGTCACTAACATAAAGGGGAAATGTCTCAGTAAGGAGTGCTAAACAACTAGTCAAAAGCTAGAATGACCCATTAGCAAAGTTTCATAATAGTAAGGTCTAAGAACAATTAGAGACTTGAGACATATCACTAGTAATGCCTAAGTCTCAGAAGGAGAGAATGAGAAAGTATGAAACTAAGTTAACCTTATCGTGGCAAACATGGATTGACCGGAGTACAAACAACACCGATGACACATTTCGTCATCGTCCGCATTAGTGAGATCATAGCCAATAAGAAGCCAACACAAATAGCATAGTACCAAATATATGAAGTTAAGTACAAATTAGTCTAACTCTGACAGAATGTTTAAAGTAGAGGAACTAGTGGATGAGCTCAAGGTCAATACATCTTAGTATAATAATAGGCTGGACTAATTGATGACATCATCCCTCATCAGATCGTACCCCTCAGGAGCCAATGGCTGAGCTCCAACCCACCACGCCTTAGTACAATAGTGAGTTGGATTGATAGATGACATCACCCTCATTAGGTTGTACCTTTCATGAGCCAATAAGTTAAGGCGAGAGGCTAGAAGAACTCTAAAGTCATGCCTCATTGGAGGAGTAGAGAGGGAAGAGTGCTATTGAAGGATTAGAGATATCGTACAATAATTCTAAAGCTCCAATCAAACTAGCCCACATTATAAATAGGTGGGACATCATGGTGAAAGGTACGCAATCATCCTCCTACTACTCTCCTGACTTGTTTATTCATTTATGTTCTAACTTAATCTTCAGAGGGGCAGCAAGGGGACCACCGCATACTTGGTTACGTAGTTGTCTTCCCCATTTTGTAGGTCATGAAGTACAATATCCAAAAACGAGATTCCCCCGTCTTTTTCCTGAAAGGTTTCACTAATTTCTTTGTCGAGTCTTGTCATCACTTCATCATTTATTCATCCAAAATCTCCTTAAAACATTTGGCGCCGTCTTTGGGAAACGACATAGCTTTAATAAAAAAAATTCATTTTTGATTTTCATGTCATTTGCACCTCTGAACCTAAAATGAGTCAAAGATTCAGCAGGATCTAGACCATTGCTTCATGCTCAGTACGAGAGTCTGAAGCACCCAAGCCGAGTTGCCTCAACCCTGTCAGAGGGCTGCCTGAAAACTAACTAAGACTTAGCGTGAAAAAATTACTACTTTAGAACTGCAAGTACGAGAACTTATCGAGGCTTTGAACCATCTAAATCCAACTCATCACTGCAACTACCACGAGTCTGACCTTGAACGTAGTTAGAGGCAATCGAAGCATGTGAAACTGTCCAAACATCCTGGAAGAACCACTAGAAAAAAGGAAGTCCCAAACAGAGGCCGAAGCCACCCCAGATAGTAATGTTAGGTACGAGGTCAAAATAGAAAAATTAAGAGCTCAAATCGGATGTATATTGAAAGTGTTTCACAATCAAATCCCCTTTTCAGCCGAGTCTCACATAGAGAAAAACAACATCCATTCACATAGGAGATAATGACAGTGAAGATGCCACCGTGATTCAAAATTCCTGCCATTACAACGTATGTCGGGAGTAAAGATCTGGCCGAGCACCTAGAAACATTTAAGACATGGATGGAGCTTCAAAGAACACCAATGACCATCACATGCAAAGCCTTCCCTATCACCCTCACCTCGTCCGCATGTGCGTGGTACAGACAGTTGAGGCCGACCTCAATCTTATCATTTTCTAAGCTCAACACGTTATTTATACATCACTTCCTAGGAGGAAGGGATCAAAGGAAACCTGTAACCCACCTACTCACTGTCAGATAAAGAAATATATGAAAATTTGTGAGATTATGTTGTCCGGTTCAACACAGAAGCCTTGAAAGTCGATGGATACACCGATGATATAACCCTGACAACCCTTCTTTCAGGACTGCAATATGATATATTGTTGTGGTCATTAGCTAAGAAGCCCCCTACGAACTTTGTAGAATTGCTGAGGAAATCCCCGAAATACATGAGTGCAACAAAGCTCTTATCAACCGCGAAGAGATTAAAGGAAGGGATGGGCCTAAGGATGATAGGAAGGATTTTAACTGATGACTCGAGAAGAGGAAGGATCAGCAGAACCCAAAACTAGTTGTCTAAGATAAAATTAAACAAATGAGGATTGGCAGATTTGCCAACCTGGCACCACACAATTCTTCCATTGACTGAATACTTATCACCATAAGGGACAAATGACTACTCTGATGGTCAGAGAAGATGAGAGGCAAACAAGAATATAGGAATAAAAATAAATATTGTCTATTCCATAAAGACCACGGACATCTTACAGTCGATTGTCATGATCTCAAGCAAGAAATTGAAGAACTGATTCAAAGGGGTTATCTGAAGGAATATGTGGCGGTTAAGCGGCCTGGAAAAGCAGGAGGTTCGGGAAAATCCACCACTCTTCCTACCCTCTCACCAATAACAAAGGAAGTACGTACCATTTGGGGTGGCCTACACGGAGGAAATTCGAACATGAGTCAAAATGCGCTGGCATGACAAGCAAGACATGAACCAAATGTCTCATTTTTGGGACCGGCAAACGCGTCCGTTGCACCATAGGAATTCAATGAATTGATGAGCCTTGTTACTTTATTCCCATACAGGAAGAACTAATTTTCAAGGATATGGATTTCGTCAGACTCCACTTACCATGGCAATTGCCAATGTCAGATTCCATCATCTTCTTGTTAAGAGTGGAAGCTCTACTGATGTATTAGGAATGGAAAGACTGATCCATATGGGGCTTGATCCCAAAAATGTTATTTTTAAGCCGACAACACTTGTAGGATTTTGTGGAGAAGTCAAAATTCATTATGGAAGCATTGAATTACCAATGACAATCGGGGAGTTCCCCCAATAAGTCACCTTAATGACAAAGTTCCTGGTCGTCTGAGACACCCAAGCATACAATGAAATCTTAGGGTGACCCTTCGTACACTCTTCTCGAGTCGTTCCTTCCTCCTATCATCAGGTTATGAAGTTCCCACCGGTAGGAACTATCCGAGGAGGGAAGAGATCATCTCGAGAATGTTATATTATAGTAATAAGATACAAAGGAGCTCCAATATTATGTATGTTTAACGATACAGAAGACAAAGAGGAAGTGTTGATTGAAGCCGATATTGTATAAGTCATGGACGAAGAAGCTGAAGTCAGATTTCAAGGGGAGGCCAAAGTCCTAAAGGGAGATTTAGTCGAGGATGAATTTGAAGTCGAAACATCTAAAAAGTTTAGTGTCGAACCTTCACTCATAAACAAAACAGAAAAATGCACCCAAAGATCTGAGGCTGAAGAACTAAATAGAGAAGGACCCATAGAAGATACGAAAAAGTTTACACTTTTCCCGACCACCTCAGTAAAAACCACCTGAATATGAACTTCTCTATCCACTGAAGTGGAATGTGAATTCACGAGTTTCCTCTAGGACAATTCAGATGTATTTGTCTGTTCTCATGAAGACATGCCATGAATAAACATCAAGATGGCCATGCATCCATTACAGGTGGATCTGGAGTATAAACCAGTGAGGCAAAAAGGAATTAATTTGACAAAGCCAGGAGTGAGGCCATGAATGAAGAGGTCATCAAACTTTTAGAGGCTGGTTTTATCAAAAAAGTCCAGTAGCCACAAAGGGTAAATGGAGAATGTGTGTAGACTTTACGGATCTTAACAAAGCTCGTCCTAAATATAGTTTTCCACTTCTAAAGATTGACCGCATGGTGGATAGAACTTCGGGATACGAGGTATTGTGTTTTATAGGTGCGTACTCCAGGCACAATCAAATAAAAAAGTACCCATCGGATGAAGAGAAGACATCATTCATCACCGAAAGAGGCTTATATTACTACCGGGTTATGCCATTCGGACTAAAGAATGCAAGAGCAACTTAACAACAATTGGTTAACAAGATGTTTGCAGGGCAGGTCAGAAGATTTATGGAGGAATATGTAGATGACATGCTCATCAAGAGCAAAACAATCACTTCATTCATACAAGATTTGGCGAAATCCTTCACCACATTATAGAAATATAACATGAAACTTCACTCGACCAAATGCATTTTTGGGTAAGAGCCGAGAATTTCCTAGGATTCATGGTCAATCAAAGAGGAATTGAAGCCAATCCTGACAAGATCCAAGCTCTAATATAAATGAAGTCCCCCCGTAACATGAAGGAGGTGTAGAGGCTCACTAGACTGATAACCACTTTGAACCACTTTGTTTTAAGAGCAACTGACAAATGCTTACCTTCTTTAAAGCCTTAAAAAAGGAAAGGAGTTTGAATGGACTGAGGAATGCGAGGAGGCCTTCATCCAACTCAAAGCCTACTTAGGGGAGCCACCAAAGTAAGTAAGCCTATAGAATGAGAGGTAGTGTCATGGAAACCAATGACGTGAGGTACTGCAGTTGTGCACAAATTACAGTGAGTCCCACTGTAATGGTGATTTTGAAATTAAATATTATTTTAAGTTTATTCCTAAAAATATGAAATGCCATTATCTAGAAAATATATAGATATTGTTCTATTGGCCTCAGTGTTGATGGAGAATTTTCTCTGTGATTAAAAGTCAATAAAAAACTCTGAAAGAATAATCATCGTATTCTCTTAGAGGATTGTCTCACTAAATTAATCTTTCTTAGTAAATCTTCAGATCTCACATGTTGAGAACATCTAGAGATAGAAAAAAGTGTCATCCACACATGTCCTGGTTCATTTGAGGACTGGCTTGGAAGATCTTGGTGTAGATATCGAAGTCCTTTGTTCGTGGGAACGCATGATCGTTGGTATGCGAGGATGCTTGATATAAACTACAAGAGGTATATGATTGATGTATGTTTAAGATTTAATGTATAAATATATAATGGATCTTGATTGAAAAGAGTTTTCAATAAAAGATTTTATTTTGGAAACCGTTGCATCGCGCTCGATGGTGGACGTCCGACGGCGGTGATGGGTGGCTGTGGGAGAGTCCTATTGTTGGTTGCAACTGTTGTCACATCTAGGAAAGTTTCGCAGAAACCCTAATACCAACTTACCCTATCACTACAAAATTTTATGATAATTCTAACTCTATCTATTATCTTTTAAATTTTAAAATTAGTTATTAACTTTTAATTTTATAAAAATTAAAGATTAATTAATTGATTGTGTTTGACCCAAGTTTGACCAAGTCAATAAATTATTTATTGACTAAGCCAAATTCAATAATCTTTTAAGATAATTATAGAGATAATTTTTAATTAAGATAAATAGTTTTTTCTAATTAAAAGGGTTCGGAGCTTGAAGATTATTAATTAGCTTCTCATCAATCATATTGGCTCTTCTTTATTTATTCCTTCTAAAAACACTTCTATAAATCTAAAAATAATACTTGAGTATCTAAACTACTTGAGTATCTAAACTAACACATGATAATGATGTTTATATTGAGTTTCACTCTGACTATTGTTTAGTGAAGGACAAAACAACAAGAGTAATCTTTTTGTAAGGAATACTTGAAGAAGGACAATATGTTCTCTCATATCTTGAAATTAGAGAACCATTAGCTCTCAACTACAACATTCGAAGTAGTCAAGTTACTTCTAAAGATTATCTCAGAGTTTACGTCTAAGATTAGCTTTATAAAGGAATCTATGAGTTTCCTGATATGAAGATATAGCACCAAAGGCTAGGTTATCCCTCATAAAAAATACTAACTCAAGTCTTACAAAACACTACTTGAACTACTGTAAAAACACATTCACTTAGTTCCCCACTACTGTGAAACTTGTGAAAGAGGCAAAAGTTATGTACTGCATTTTCCAACCTCTAAAATAGTAACCCAACCTCATTTGGACCTAATTCATGTTGATCTGTGGTGTCCTGCCCCAAACTTGTCAAAAGAAGGTTTTAGGTGCTACAAATGCTTCCTTGATGATTACTCTAAATTTTCTTGGGTGTATCCATTAAAACCTAAATCAAAAGCCTTAGAATTATTTGTAATTTTCAAAATTATAGTGGAAAACTAACTTTAGAAAATAATTAAAATTGTTTAGTCAGATTGGGGTGGAGATTTTAGGCTTTTTTTTAAATTCTTACAAAGCCAAGGAATAAGGTTTAGACACTCTTGTCTCCATGTTCATCAGCGAATGGGAAAATAGAAAGGAAGTATAGGCATATAGTGGAAATGGGACTCACTTTTTTAGATAAGTCTTTTATGCCCCTATCCGTCTTGTATGAAGCTTTTCAGACATTTATATACCTAATAAACAGACTCCATACCCCTAATCTAGAGCTTTTATCTCCTTATCAAATTTGTACAATCAAAAACCAAATTACACTCACCTAAAAGCTTTTTGATTTCCCTGTTACCCTAACTTAAGGCTTTGAAACATGCACGAGTTGGATTTTACGCTGATTTGTGTTTATTTTTTTGGGCTACTCAAATGAACATAAATGTTACAAATGTCTGTAGTGTGTTTCCTTTACCCTCATCTCAGAAAAATTTTAGTTCTACAATAACCTCTGTAGAATTCTTTCTTTCCTTTTTCTTTGGCAAATTCTTCATTCGATTCAGAATATCAAGATAAAGATAGTCACTCTTCTCTTACGGGTACTACCAATTGAACCCATAAGTCAACCTCAATCTGTTAGACCTGATTTTCCTTCTATTTCTAATAATCTGGTTATAGAATTACCCATTGAACTCGTAAGTCAACGTCAATCATAAAACCAATCCAAAAGCATCACCCTTACCTACATTCACTCAATGCAATCAAGATCCAAAAATCAGATCTTTAAACCAAAAGCCTTCTTTGCAATCAAACATCCCTAGCCACCATTTCCCTACCAACTTAGCCCAAATGAGTAAAACAAGATCTTACTAATCCTAAATGGCAGAGGGCGCTAGAAGAATATACTGCCTTAATAAAAAATCAAACCTGCAAATCGGTGGACTTTCAACTTGGTATGTCAGTTTTGGGAAACAAGTGAGTTTTTAAGCTGAAATTGAATCTTGATTGTAGCGTGCAGAGGTATAAGACTAGATTAATAGCCAAAGGCTTTAATCAAACTAATGTATAGATTTTACAAATACTTTCAACCATGTTATTGAGCCTACCACGGTAAAAAATTGTTCATCATTTGGTAGTAAGTTTTGGTTGTCAAGTGAGACAACTAGATGTCACTAATGCCTTTCTAAGTGGTATTATCAGTGAGATAGTATATATGGCCTAATAAAAGGTTCTGAAGACTAGAGTAAGCCCTATCATGTTTATAGACTTAGGAAATCTCTATATGGCCTTAAGCAATCTCTTAGAGCTTGGTATGGCAGGCTCATCATAGTTCTTTTATAGTGGGGATTCTCAAAAGCTAAATCTGATACCGCATTATTTGTATTTCACAATGCATCAAATGTTCTTTTTCTTATTGTTTATGTAGGTGGCAACTTGATAATTGGTAACAACTGTAATATGTTGTATAGAGTGATTACATATTTGAACAACTCCTTTTCACTCAAAAACTTTGGACTTATACACTATTTCTTAGGAGTTGAGGTATTCAGAGACAAGGATGGACTATTTCTGTCTCAAACCAAATGCATCACCGAGCTTTTAAGATGACAAAGATGGAAGGAGCAAAACATGCACCATCACCAGGATTTGTTTCAGCTATTCTCTCAATGAGAGCATGTGAACCTATGAAAGATGTGACATATATTTAGAAGCATAATTAGGGCTCTACAATATATTTCCTTAACCAAACCTGATATTGGTTCATGGTGAATAAATTGAGTGAATTCTTGCATAAACCTATTGAGTTGCATTGACAGGCCTGCAAGAGGATACTCAGATACATAAAGGGTACTATCATAGAAGGAATTCATCTCAAACCTTCAACATCACTAGTTTTACAAGTCTGCTCAGATGCAGACTAGGCAAGAACTTAGATGACAAGAGTTTTACTGATGCCTACATCATTTTCTTAGGAAATAACTTATTCTCTTGGTCCTCTAAGAAACAGAATATGCAAGGTGTAGTGTAGAGAGTGAATACAAGTCTTTGTCAAATGCTGCAGCAGAGATTGCCTGATTTCAAAGTTTATTCTCTGAATTGTGCTTCTATTTGAGACAACCTCCAATTTTATGGGTGATAACATCATTGTATTGCACTAGCCTCAAACCAGTTCTACATGCTAGAATCAAGCACGCAGAACTAGATATTCACTTCATCAAAGACAAAGTATATAACAGACAGCTTGATATTCATTATGTTCCTTTTGTGGACCAATTAGCATACTTACTCACCAAAACCTTCTCTCCAAGTTTTTTGTACGTAAAATCCAAGCTCAATGTGATTTCATTCCTTTCACTTAAGGTGGATCTTAAAGAGAAGCTCAAGGAGGATGTTAAATAGAAGCTCAATGATATCAAACTAATATCAGTTTGACAGAAACTGATAAACCGATATTATTTTATGAGTTGGTTAGTTGTTTAATAACATCTAACCAACTAGTTGTTATCTGATTGCAAGTCTTCTATCAATATTATAGCTTGTAAACAGTACCTCTATAAATGAATTCTATAAAAAGTCTCACTAAGCAAGAAAGTGACCTCGCCATCAACAGAGAAGAACATATATTGTTAGTGGCTCTTAAATCCACTATCCAGGATGACAAATTATATTCCACTAAATAAGCTTCAAGAACAAGTAAATCATATTTACCTTTCTTTTCAGCTCGGAGAGATACTTGTTACAGTTTCTCTTCCAATGACCTTCAACCCCACAATGAAAACATTTTTCCTTGGGCTTGTTGTCGTTCTTGTTCTTCTCGACTTTCGATGATGTCTTAACTTTCTTCCCTTTCTTATTGTTACATTTGCCCTTACCATTGATCTTCTTCCTCTTTTTTACTTTTAACAACAAAGGAAAAAGGCTTTTGCTTAGGAACATTTGCATTGCCCTCTTTGGTCATACTCTTATTGAGTGACTCAAAAGTCTGCAGTTCATTCAACAAATAGGTCATGTTGAATTGCAACTTGTTCATAATATAGTTAATGGTGAACGCAGAAAAAGCAGGTGTGAGCCATTCAAGTATAATATTGACTTGAGTTCTATCAACAATGGTCACCCCATGTACTTCTGCCTCATGCATTATATTGATCATGTTCAAAACATGTTCACGCACAGAAGTACCTTTCTTCATTTTGGTCATCATGTAGCTCCTAGTAGCCTCATGATGACTTTGATCAGAATGCTAACCAAACATCGCATGTAGAGATTTCATAATCTCATAGGTAGTCTCCATGCTCTCATGCCTGGTTCTCAAAACATCATTCATGCTCACAAGCATGTAGCACTTCGCTTTGTTGTTGGATTGAATCCAAGCATCAAACTTGTCCCTAACATTCTTAGGGACATGGATAGTGGACTCCTCAGGACATTTCTCAGTAAGAACAAATTTATGGTTCTCACAAATTAGCATCAAGTTTAAATTTGATTTTCATCTTATGAAACTATTACCATTCAGTTTCTCAAGTGCAAGTAAAACAGTAATAGGGTTGTCCATGGTAGACATAATCATAACTGAAACATAAAACATCTATAATTCAATATAATTGAAATAAATATCTTGAATTCGGAAAGTAAATGTGATGCATGAATGTAACATATTAAATACATGAATATAACATTTACTAATCCACGATAAAACAACCAAAAAATTAATGTCTGTCAGATTAATCTTAGACTATCTATGAGACATTCTCATCTTTATTATTAATCTTAAAATATCTCATATTTTCTCTTTTATCAATAAGGTATCACTTATTCAGTCAAGTCACAATTATCCACATAAAAGCTTAATTTTGACTTTATGAATGTAACCTATTATCTCAAATTCCATGACTTGATTTAGAATAGGTCACCTTAGGGTCGGTTAAAACTAAACTACATCACGTAGTCCTATCTTCTCAAGAAGTCTAACATTGGTATTGAAAGCTCGAAACCTTCCTTAGGGGGATGAAAACAAAGTCATCTCGAGTCCTTCACTGCACCTCACGGTGTTGTACTAATAATAGAGACCATATGTTATATTAACATGTCAACCTTCTCCCACTCACTATTTTAGGATAATATGTTTCTATTTTAACGTATCAATTAATTCTAAATTAATTACTTGTTAAATAAATAACCTCATGAATGTGAAATTAACAATTAATCTAATCTAATTGGTCTAAGTTCATTAACATTCTAAAGAGCTTAAGTCATAATTAGGTGAACTTAGATTAACTGATTAATTACATTCATCAAATTTAATAAAAAAAATTACTAAAGTTGATTATCCTAAAGGTTACTATATCCTTTAGAGTAGTTTGATTACCAGGTTTTAACTAATTAAAATCTAGTAGTTTATATGTAATTGATTTCTCAAAACAATTCATAAAAATATATTAGGACAATCTTAATAAATTATGTTTCTATTGATGAGATGTATGATTAAATAAAATTGTGTAGGATTTCATGTATAACATGTGATCGACTAATACATTGTCACGTTATCAATCATATCAATAAACATTTATTTAACAATTAAATAACATAATAATAGACCAAGTGACTGTTGAATATTTCTAAATTACAACCATTGAAATAAAGAAATAAAATTACAAAGAGAACTTCAAGATTACATATTTCCAAAATATCTCATTCTCCACATGATTACCAATATATCATTACCTCCAAATTCATGTGTAGTGCGGAGATTGCCAAGATCAAGAGTGACATGATTGGTTTCTACAGTGCTAACATACCAAACCATGTCATTGACTGTGTCAGAGGTTCCCATTAGGGGTGTGCACAATTCGGTTTGGTCGGTTAGTAACTCAATTTTGTAATCGAACTAAAGTTATCAATTATTTATAACTTTGAATCGAATCAAACATAGCTGATTACTGTATCAGAACCAAACCGGACCGAACTAAAGTGATCGGCTCGATTAGGTCGGTTATAATCGATTTGATGAAGAACAAACGAATTAGTTAGTATCTCAAATTTTCTACTCTTTAAACTTCAACCAGATGACCAACAAACATCAGTTTCAATCTTCTTTCATCTGGAAAGAATCTCACGATCTTCATTCAAGTGCAATCGCAACAACCAAGTTTTACATGCAAAATTTCAAAAATTCCTAAATTAGTAAATCTCACATTAAAATCTAAAGTGGTAAATCTTCCATTAAAACACAAAGTTTCCTAGATTATCTTTTAATGAAGCTTGAGAGAGAACAATAGAAGATGTGGCTGAGATGGAGGTTGGGACGAGGTGCTTTGATAAATCGTGGCTTCAACTTGCATTGTAGTGGTTGTGGCACACATAATGAGGTGTTGTGGTGGTTGTCTTGATGGGAGAACGATGGCTTCCTTGGTGGGAGAAAGGAGGTGTTGCGGTGGCTGCCGTGATGGAAAGAGGGATGTTATGATAGTTTGAGAAACAGAGAGGAGGAGAGACTATTGTGCTAGGTGATATGAGAAATGAGAATGAGAGGAGAGAGAGAATCACTAGGGTCAGGGTATTGATTTGGGGAAGAACGTTCTCGGTAAGTAGACTTAGAGTTTTTTTTACCATATAATATTTTGGTTTTCAATATACTTATAATTTAAATACATTTTTAATATATTAAAAAAATATATAAATAGTTCAGTAATAATCAGTTCAAACCTATTACTAATACAGAGAAAAATGAACACCCCTAGAAAAAAAAATGAATCAAATTGTTATAATGGGTTTGATTCGTTCGGTCAGTTCACTAAAAATTTGCACACCCCTAGTTACGATGTAGGCTATTGGTCAGACCATATAGGCTGAGGGTCTTGAGTTTGAATAGGCATTTTGCTGCTGTGTGTTGTAAAGAGTTCTTTTGATACCCTTAATAGCATACAAGTGTAGCTGGTCCTGGTTTTGCACACACTTTGCATATGACCCTGTTGTTGCCTCTACCAAAACTTCTACCTCCTCTTCTTCCATTAAAGCCCATATTTGACTGATTTTGTCCTTTGTTGAAGCTTTTACTTCCATTATGCCGTGAACCATTTTGTGTTCTTTGAAGCTTATGTTTGTAGCCACCTTTGCACTCATCTTAAGGCTTGCCACCATTTCTAGGTGTTGCTTTTTCGAATCTGCTTACATGGACCATGAACCATGAGCAATGACTGCACTTCCCCCAAACTAAGGTCTCATTTTCTTGTTGTGATGTTTACTACCACTGGATCAAATTTTGATCCAAGGCCATTTAACATATATGAGATCAATTATTTATCAATGATATTTTTCCCTACAGCTAATTCATTGGTTGTCCTCCTCATTCTATCACAGTAGTATGCTATGGAGTCATTTCCTTTCTTTTCAGTTTGTAGTGAGCCATTGAGTTACAACATTCTTTCCTTAGAAAGATTTGCAAAATTCATTTCTTAGACACCTTCATACTTCCTTATATATATATATATATATATATATATATATATATATATTATATTGTGTAACAGTTCCAAGAACTCATTCACTCATTAATGCTCTGAACCATCCTAGCAAGATCTGAAACCAAGAGACATAGTTTGGATATTTACCGAATTACTATCTTTTTCTATGGTTTTTCTGATAAACCTAAAACTATCACATCAACGTCGTACTCTATAAGCAGCGACAAAATCTGTGACTTCCATAGAACATAATTGCTCATTTCCAGCTTCACTGACACTAAGCTATTGAATGTTTTTGGAAATACATTGTTGAGACTTGTTGCATTGCTATTGTTCTCAGTTTCATTCAATGTGGTTGAATTTTCAGCTATGGACGTGAATCTTGAAGAGCTTTGATACCATGTAAATATATTGTATGCTTGAGTAGAGAGTTGAGTAGAGAAATTGATAGAATAACAATAGTAACTTTCTTGCTTAGTAAGATTGATTATAAAGTGTATTTATTGAGGTATGGTGTACAAGCTGCAATGTTGATAGCTTAGAATCACATAACATCTAGTTGGTTAGAGGTTGTTAACTAAACAATTTAATATTAGTTTATGTGAAACTGATATCAATTTGATATTAGTTTGGCAGCGTGCTATGCACTCGGGTGTGAGAGAGAAATAGATTCGATATTGATGTGTCCTTTAGCTCTACTTCTTAGCCACTGACATTGAGCTTCTCTTTAACATCCTCTTTGAGCTTCTCTTTAACAAATTAGATTCACCATAAGAAATCCAGGTTTTAGCCACGAAACACTTTGACGCTTAAAGTGTAAAAGTTCGTCGGCAAAATGTTTTACCAACAAGAATGTCGTCGTTACCACATTTTTTGGTTTAACCTCGTCGCACGAGGTTTTAGCGATGACATTAACGGGTCGTTGGTAAAAACTTATAGCGAGAACGATCTTTTCATCACTGAAAATAAATAGTGAGGAATGTTTGTTTAGTCGCTAAAAGTCTATAGCGATGACCGGACTTTCATTGCTAAAAGTAAGTAGAGATGAAATTTATTTAGTCGCTAAAAGTTTATAGAGACAAAAACACTTTGGTCGCTAAAATATTTAGCTTTAGCGACAAGATAATATTTAGTCACTGAAATAATTTTTTTCTTCATATATTTGTTAGATTTTAGATTTTATATATTTTCTTGCACCTAATTTAACATTTTCATGCATAATTATTACAAAACCCAATCGTTAAAAAAATTAGCTTCAAAAATCAAAGTTAATGGAGTGGACTCGTAGTAACAATTTTCTCATAAACGAAATTTCAAGAAGCTTCAAAAAAAATTTTAAAATACTTGTTTCTTATTATCACAATTTCTCATAATTAAAGTTATTCAAGAGAAACTTACATATATATATATATAAATATAAGATGAAGACGTAGGTGGTGCTTCATATCCAAGTTTCCTATTTCTCTCAAGGGCCTCCTATACTATCTCTTCATTGGTGCGAGGTTGGTTATCCTTAATGACTGGGTCATCCCGTTCGTACACATGTGCTTTTGTAAAAGATTCTCAAATAAATACCCAAAAATCACTATAAAGCACAAAACATTATACTCCAATACTATTAATAAAAGGTATCTTGATATTGATACCAAGTAAGCTCTATTAGAATCAAAAGAAGAACAAAGAAAAGTAGGGATAAAAACGTGCAGAGTTCACAACATGGCCTAATCAGCTATAGTTTATTAGCTTTAATCAACAAACAGAGAGAAATAGAAGAATGTATATGCAATAAGGGACACGTTATTACTTATACACAAATTTTGCTTCTAGTGAAATTAAAAAAAATGAAGTATGATAGTGACTAAGAAAACATGTGATGCTTATGATAACACATTTGATTAATTAGGGATAGAGCATCATAGTACACTCATCTGCACCTTTATATGTGTTACTAGTTAAGAGACTCCCTCCTCCCCTCGAAAAGAAAATAAAAATACATCAAACTGATGAGTCTTTTAGCATGCATTCATTTGCTATTTTTGTTAACAAACATACCCAACTAACCTACATTACAGTCTCCACCTTTGAAGAAGTGGAAAATAAATTTTCCACTTAGCCATATGTTTAATAATCAAACGTCCCATGTCCGACTTGGTCACCCTTATTTATAAAAAAAAATATTAAGACTTGTTCAGCAACATTATTTAGGTTTAGTGCTTCCAACATAGAATACCAAACTGATGCTTGGGGAACTTAGAGAGATGCTAAACTTAGAATAAGAAAAAAGAAACCTAAAACTTCCATTGCATGCATTCTTCACTTGCATCACCATCATGCGTTCAACCACCTATTTCAGAAGAATACACATGTTAAATTAATATCTTATATCCAAGAATGACAGTACACATAATGAAAATTATTACGTCTCCAAAAAGTTCTAAGTCCCTCAAGTTTAGTGTCTTCAAGCATAATTTTTTGTAGTAGTTAGACAACTCAACCAAAGCAATACACATCCTTATGCAGAAAACCACAAATTTCAACTAGTAAAAGTCTTTGTAGTAAAATATGACAATTATGACTTTTCAATCTTGATATCTTCCCCTTAGCTTCATTGATACATCTTGATATGTTTGTTGTGATGCCATCTGAATGCTTTACTGACTTTATGAATTTACAAGACTTTCTTCTCTCCTCTACAGTTAATGTGTAACATGCATGTGATTTTAAATATTTGTTCCCTTTTGTTGAAGGTGCAATTCTGTTGTTATCTTCATGTCGGTCAAATTCAACTGAGCTTTGTCAGTGTCTTTTGTTTTACCTTCTATGCTCAACAATGTACCTAATATATTATCACTAAATATTTTTTTCAATATGCATGACATCCAACTTGTGTCTAATTTTCAAATGTTGACCAGTATGAGAGATGAAAAAATGCTCTTTTCTTGTCCAATTAAGTTCATCTACAACACACTTTCTTTTCTTGACTAACATAGATTTTTTGTTTAAAACTTTACAAATTGAATTTGATCTAACTGCCTCAATTTGTTTTCTCTCGTTAACTATTTTGGTGAATCGCAAAATTATTGTTTGCCATCATGTAATTTACTTCTCCGTCAAATATGATCAATAGGTAAATATCGTTGATGTCCCATGCAACATACTTTCCTCCGTAACCTCAATGAAGATGCATCTTCATTGTAAACAGGACATGCCAAATATCCTTTTGTGCTTCAACCAGATGAATCTCCATAAGCTGGAAAGTCATTTACTATCCATGAAACAATAGCAAGCATAGAAATATTTTGTCAGAACTTACATAAAAAGTTTGCGCCCCTTCCCACAATTGTTTTAACTCATCCTGATATCACATTCCTAGCATCTTCTGCAAACCGACTATATTGCTTATCAAATTTATTCCTCCTTCTGAGTTGACAGGATGTCTCAAAGCACCTTCAAAATTGACATGTTTCTCCTTGTACCATCTCATATCAGATGATGTGTGTTTAAACTTGAACAGTTGCTGGAGTGTAGGTGTAATAGGAAAGGGACAAAAAACCTTTTGCGGAACTTTCTTATATTTCTCATCATCTACTAATTTATATCTTGGTTAACCACATTATGGGCATTTTATATTTTTCTTCATTTTCTTCTCAGAAAAACACACAATCATATTTACAACTATGAATTATGTTATATCCCAACCCTAAATCTCACAATTTATTTTTTGCTTCATATTACAATGTTGAAATTTGTGTGCCATGTGGATGAGAATCATTTAAAACCTGAAGCAATTGATCAAATGACTTATTGCTTTAATGATTGAGCACTTTGATATACATATATTTCACAAGAAAATTTAATGAAGAAAACTTTCGACAGTCGAGATACTATTCTTGTTCAACTTCACTTAATAAATCACCAAAACTGTCCATCATCTCTTCATATAGATTTGTTCTACTTATATTGTCATCTCCAACTCATTCACCACCCCTTTCCATCTCACCATAACCAAACCTGTTACCTAACATTTCCATCCTCTCATCATCATCATCAGCACTGCAACCACCATTACACCCAACCACTACCACTACGCATGTGAGATCTTAGTGTGAACTCTTCACCATAAAGCACACGATTTTGATAGCTTGCTGCCATTCCATATTAGAACATATGTATTTTAACTTCTTTTAAAGATAATCATCATGTGTGTAGAGAACTTCTACATAGATAACGAGTTTTCCCCTCTTGGTTGACATTATTACTAGCCATGCACATCAATTGTGAAATACCATCATATACTCCTTGGACAATATATTAAAACTTTTTATCCAAATCTTATTCATTTCTCGCTCTGTAAATTAAAGAACTATTTAGAAAACTCTCAACAAAAGATTCCAAAGGAAATAAAACCTTAACATACTAAAAAGACCCCTAAGAAAATAACACATTTTTAATTTAAAGTCATAAAATTCACGTCACAATAAAAATGTCTGAAATGTAAAGCATTTTTTTCAAGTGATGACCATTGAAAGTAATCTCCATCTTAACATGAGAAAATCAAGGTTCACCATATGCAAAGAACACAACTTGAAAATTATCATGCAAAGAACATTAAAGCTCTACGTTCAAATATTCTCCAAAGTAAGTGAAGTTAGAAAATCTCATATTATCATAAGATGGAGAGGCATAGTATATAAATCAAACTTGATTATCATATCATTTGAAAATATTATATAATATAAATGGAGTGGCAGAGAGTATAGAATTTTGATCCGCACTCCATAGTTACATAGTAAACTTTACAAGACCATGACTTCATGTAGCTTTTCATGAAGAGATTTACCATTAAAATTTACAACAAACAAAAATTCATTTCTAAAAAAATGAGATTTTTTTTTAAATTAATAAATCTAACCCATTTTGCGGTGTAAGAAAACATTATTTTTCACTCCTAGAACTTAGAAGCATCAAATAACATGAAAGGTTTAAGTAAGCACTTTTACGTCTTTGAACATTACTTTAATTTTTCACTATGTAGTGGAATATAGAACTATCTTTTCATTATTGTTAGAATTCTAAATTTAAAAAAATTGGATCATATTTTTAAATGACTTCTCCCTTGAATCATATCTTCCCATTTCCTCTATCAAAATGTTAGAAAAATTCAACATGTGGGGCCACACATGTAAAATTAAATGTGTTGTGCTATCTTGATTAAGCTTAATTAAAGTGATCTAATTAAAAAAATTAAAATTCTAAGATTTATAGGTATAATTATCATGAAATTAACGTGTAGATAACATAAATGATATTTTAATATGTGTAAAGGCCAAATTAGAAATATCAATAGTTATTAAAAATTCAGTTATTTAAAAGGGTAATGGTCCCAAAATTACACAAGTAAGCCAATTTTTTTAACCGTTATCTCTATTCATTTAAGAGTGAATCCTAGAGAAGAACTCAATGGCTTGTGTCAATGTAGAAGATCTGATCCACCACTTAGTTATTCAATTATCCATGAAACTAGGTAAGTCTTCCGTAATCAAGTTCTCTATATCATTTTCTCATTATAATCAAAATGGAATATGTATCTAAAACTATGGTTTGATGAATTTCTTGGAAATATGCCGATCTTATGATTTATGATACATAGCATATTTAGTCAAACCCATCAAGTGGTTTTAAAGCCTCTCATCATTGATTTCTTTAAGAGAGATTAAAATTTATAGATTTAGGAAAAATCTAAAATTAGGGCTCCTAAGATATGTGAATTTAGGGAGTTTGATCTTATGAAATTTATAATGAATGATTGATATGCAAGTGTGATTATATTGTATGAATTGTATCCATGTTGAAGTTCTATGATGTAAAATCATGATCAAGGAAATTTAAAATTAAAAAAATGGGTTGAAGCAATTAGAAAAGAAACTGTCGTAAGCATTAAGAAAGACGATGGAGTATGGCAGTTATTGTGCTATGAGGTACGGTACAGGTGCAGGGGATTTATCCCCTGCTTTGAGGTACCGTACAAGGGCAATTATCCCATGCTTCACGGTTGTTTTGTAGTACCATAGAGAAAAATTAGAATTCTATTCCCTCCTTCACGGGTATGGTATTGTAGCACCGCTATAGTAACTTTAAGAAATTGAATTGATTTATTTAATTTAATTTAATTAAGGAATTTTCTGTTTGGTATGTCTTTATGGATTAATTATGGTTATCAAACATTTCGAATTAGCTAATTAAGTGACATATCTTGTGTAAACTGTTCATGATGGTGTTTGATGTTTGTGTGTGTGTAAATTCATGCGGGTATTAGCCTTCCTAAAGGAAGGTTAATATTTGATCGAATTACATACACGTGTGTGGTGGTGAACATGTGACAATTATAAGATTTTACATGTGAATAATAAATCGATCCAAATATAGATTTATTATTTGACATGAACATGGTCAGTGTTTGATCATTACAAAAAGAGTACCACTTACAGATAATATAACTGCCAAAGACTTGATAATAATGTTGTACTAGGTATCTTGATAAGGAACTTACCAATTATTTGAATTTGTGAATATTATGGTTGACTTTTGATATGAGCATCTTTGAATAAATTTTTTGTTCGGTTTACAGCTAATGTGACTACGGTATCTGTCAACCTCAATAATATTCTCATTTTGACTAGGACTAATTTTAAGTATTGGAAAGAGAACATGTTGATTGTTTTTTGCTGCATGGATCTGAACCTTGCACTCAAGACGGATGAGCTCGGCCCTCTTATGGCTGAAAGTTCTCCTAATGCTAGGAAGAAGTTTGAGAGATGGGATCGCTCAAACCGCAAAAGTCTGATGATCATAAAGCACGTCATTCTGGGGGCATTCAGGGGTGTGGTATCTGAAGGGATAACCAATGCCAATGAGTTTCTTGCTGAGATTAAAAGGGTTTTGTCAAAATTGATAAGGCGAAAACAAGCACGCTTTTGCAACGATTGATTTCCATGAATTATAAATACAAGAGAACATAAGGGAATACATTATGGAAAAGTCTAACTTTGCTTCAAAACTTAAGGCACTCAAGCTCGATCGGAAGACTTGCTGGTCCATTTGGTATTGATCTCTTTTCCAGCACAATACAATTAGTTTAAAATCAGGTATAATTATCAGAAGGAGAAATTGACTCTCAATGTGCTCATTTAATAATGTGTGCAAGAGGAAGAGAGGATGAAGCATGATAAGACTGAAAGTACTCATTTGGCTAGCACCTCTAAGGGCAAAAACAAAAGGAATGATAAAGAAGTTGTTAAAGGTCCAGCAAAAAAAAGAAACATCATAAGGACAATGACGGTTGTTTCTTTTGTGGGAAGCCTGGACATGTAAAGATGGATTGTGCCGAATATCACACATGGCATGTTAAGAAAGGTGCATCTCTTACTTTGGTCTGTTCTGTGATAAATTTGACTTCAATATCTAGAAATACTTGGTGGTTAGATTTTAGTGCCTCTACTCACATAAGTGTTTCTATGAAGGATTGCTTGAGCTACCAGAATCCAACTGATGCTGAAAGATACATCTATGTGGGAGATGAAGAATCAGTAGAAGTAGAAGCTGTTGGGTATTGTAAGTTGTTATTGAAAACTTGATTTTATTGGGATTTATTTGATACTTGTGTTGTACCATCGTTTAGACGGAATTTGGTTTCTGTTTCTATGTTGGACAAATTAGGTTATTATTATTCATTTAGAAACAATCAGTTTAGTTTATCAATAAATTCAAACCTTGTTGGAACTATTTTTCTTAATGTTTATGATAACTTTTATTTGCTTGATGTTAATACCACTTATAGTGAAGCCTTTTATGTGGAATCATGAGGTACTAAAAGGAAAATTAACAAGAAAAATTCAGTCACACTTTGGCACAAACTTTTAGGTCATGTTTTCAAAATGATAATTCAAAGGCTTGTGCCAGATGGCATTTAGAATCCATTGATTTTTCAGACCTTAACGTCTGTATTGAGTGTATCAAGGGAAAACAGACCAAACAAAAGAAATTAGGTTCTAATATCGCAACATGCATCTTAAAATGTATTCATACAGACATGTGTGGGTCATTACCTAAGGTTTCATGGAATGATCAACAATATTTTATAACTTTCATAGACGACTATTAAGATATGCTATCTATTTCTTATTCATGATAAATCAGAGTCCTTGGACGTGTTCAAAATATTTAAGGCTGAAGTTGAGAACCAACTCAGCAAGAGGATAAAAAGTGTCAGATCTGACCGTGGTGGTGAATATTATGTGAGATCTGATGGTTTAGGAGAACAACATCCATGGCCATTTGCCCAACTCCTAGAGGAATGTGGAATAGTCTCATGGTACACCATGCCAAGTTCACCTACCATTATTGGTGTTGGTCAGAGACAAAACAGAACCTTAAGAACGTTGTGAGAAGTATGATTAATCATTCTACCTTACCATAATCACTTTGGGGAGAGTCATTAAAGACAATAGCATAGATCCTTAATAGGTAACCAACTAAACCAGCTGTCAGAACACCTTATGAGCTATGGACAGGCAAAAAGCCTAGCTTGAAGCATTTTCATATTTGAGGATGTCCAGTTGAGCCAAGGGCTTATAGGCCGAATGAAAAGAAAATGGACTCAAAAATAGTGAGCAACTACTTTATTGGTTATTATTAGTGACAAGAGGCTACAAGTTCTATGATCCCACGTTAATGAATATGTTTTAGATGAGAACTGTAACATTTTTAGGATTTTGAGTTTGGGGGAGAAATAAAGTAAGAGACATTGTCTTTGAGGAGGAATCTGTTGGAAATGAGGAGCTCGCACTGCAAAGGCATGGTGGCTTTTAAAAATTTATTAAAAAATAAATCGTATGTTTTTCGATAAATGAAAAACAAATGCGCCCAACGGTTTCTAAAATAAAACTTTTATTGAAAACTCTTTTCAATTAGGAACCATTGTGTATCTTATATATTAAATCTAAGACATACATGGATATGAATCATATACCTCGTGTAGTCAATATCAAGCGTTCTCCGAACCAACGATCATGCGTTCTCACAAATAATGTACTTCGAGATCCACTCCAAGATCTTCCAAGCAAATCCTCAAACGCACTAAGACGTGCGTGGACACGTAAAATAATTCAAAGATAATTTTTTTGTCTCTAGATGTACTCAAATACATGAGATCTAGAGATTTACTGAGAAATATGAATTTTTTGAGACAATTATTGAAGAGAATACGATGATGATTCTTTCAGAGTGTTTTGATTAACTTTTTAATAACAGAGAAAATCCACCCTGATAGCAATTGTGCTCTCTATTCTCTATCAACACTGAGGGCCATAGAATAATATATGTATATATATATTCTAGATAATGATATATCACATTTTTAGGGATAGACTGAAAATAATATTTAATTTCAAAATTACCATTGTAGTGGGACCTACTGTAATTTCTACACAACTACAATGCCACTCGCCACTGCAGTTGCCGTGAGCTATCACAGTGCCTCACGACACTCTGTGCTACGACACGATTGTAGTGTCGTATGACACTACAATATTGCATGCCCACTATTGTAGTGTCATGTGGAATTGCCATAGTTCATGTCAATCTCTGATTCCCAATCAGTGATTGACACATGACAGTTACTACGAATTACATAATTATTTTAATTAGATAAATATCTAGAATTAATTCAAAATTAACATATATGATTATTCTAATCAATTAACTTATCTGTTAGTTCACAAATACATGATTTAGTTTTAAAAAAATCCATCCATGGGCTCAAACAAGCTTCTCGTCAATGGTATCACAAATTTAATCAGATAATCATCTCATTTGGTATTGAGGTAAATATTATTGATGATTGTGTGTATCACAAGTTCAGTGGGAGTAAGTTAATATTCCTAATTTTGTATGTTGATAATATACTGCTTGCCAATAATGATTTAGGTATGTTGTAAGAGACCAAAAGATTTCTTTCTAAGAATTTTGAAATAAAAGATCTAGGTGAAACTACTTTGTTTTAGGGATCCTGATATAACTGGATCTTTCTTGGGGTATTCTTGGATTATCACAAAAGAACTATATATAGAAAAATTGCTTAAAAGTTTGAAATGTAAGATTGTAAACCAGGTGACAACCCCGTCGCTAAATGAGACAAGTTTTATCTTAATCAGTGCCCTAAGAATAGCCTTGAAACTAAAGAAATGCAGAAGATTCCTTATGCATCTGCTGTAGGGATTCTAATGTATGCTCAGGTCTGCACATGTCCAGACATTGCGTACATCATTGGTGTGTTGGGCATATATCTTAGTAACCCTGGGATGGATTATTAGAAAGCAACTAAACTGGTTATGAGATATTTATAGAGAATAAAAGATTACATGCTCATGTATAAAAAGCAGGATAAATTAGAGGTCATTAAGTATTCTGACTCTGATTTTGCTTGATGCCAAAATATCAGAAGAGCCACTTCAGGCTACATTTACTTGTTGGTTGATGGAGCCATTTCTTGGAGGAGTGCCAAACAGACACTCATAGCTTCCTCCACCATGGCAACATAATTTATAGTATGTTATGAGGCATTCAATCATGAAATATGGCTGTGAAACTTTATCATTGGGCTGCGCATTGTTGAGAACATTGAAAGACCACTAAAGTTATATTGTGACAATAAATCTATAGTTTTATATTCCAACAAGAACATGACCTCATCTAATTCAAAACGTATTGGCTGGTTATAAAAGAAAGGGTATTGAGTTGTCAAATATCCATAGAGCATATTAGGACAAACTCCATGATAGCAGATCCGCTCACTAAGGAATTACCACCCAAGGTCTATCATGAGCACACTACTAATATGAGTGTTATGTTATTTGATGATATCATGGTTTAGTGAGAGTTTCTTTATTGCTTTATGTTATATTTTGCAAAATTTATGTATTTGGTATTTTCTTATCATAAATAAAGTTATTCAGTTCATTCCACTCTGTGACATTATGTTGTTCTTGACCTCACTAAAGTAAAGTAGGACCAGTTAGAAATAGACATGTATATATCATATTGCATGTAATTTTTCATGCTACGCATCCATGATTGATTTATGTCGTTTGATTATATTCATACATATGACCATTGGTGGGTTTATTTACATTAAAGGTAACAAAGACTTTTTGATCCTATGTCAATGTAGTCAATGGATGACCTAGTAGGAGATTGTTGGAAATATTCAACATGTGGGGCCACACATGTAAAATTAAATGTATTATACTATCTTTCAATAAGCTTAATGAAAAAGAACTATATAGGAAATTAAAGTTCAAAGGCTTATAAGTATAATTATCATGAAATTAATGTGTAGATATCAGAAATGATATTTTAATTTTTTGAAGGGTCAAATTAGAAATATCAGTAATTATTAACTGCTCAGTTATTTAAAAAGGTTATGGTCCCCAAATTACACAAGAAAGTCAATTTTCTTTGAACCGTTATCTTTATTCCTTCAAGAGAGTATCCTAGAGAAGAACTCATGGGCTTGTGTAAATTTGGAAGATCCGATCCATCACTTTGTCATTCAATTATTCATGAAACTAGGAAAGTCTTCTATAATCAACTTCTCCATATCATTTTCTCATTATAATCAAAATGGAATATGTATCTAAGATTAGAGTTTGATGAATTTTGTAGAAATATGTCGATCTTGTGATTTATGGTTTATATCATGTGTTAGTTAGGCTGAATTTTAAACCCATCACCCAAACCATTTAAAATTATCGTAACAAAGCTTGAAATAAAGTAGATTATAAATAAAGAAAAATCTTATTAGAAATGATTTTTTTTAAAATCCTCTATGCAATTCACACAATCTTGTTTGGGAAAAGGAAAAGAAGAATTGAATAAAAACCTTAAAACTTTGATTAAAGAGGAAACTTAGAGAGAAACCCAGAAATTTCATCTTCCATCCACACAAATGGTATAATTTTGAAGTGGGAATAATGTTCAAATGTCAAAACATAGGAAACCTTAGATGGCGGTAGAGAGTAGTTGAGCAAGACCCACGGTGAATTGACAGCTGACAACAACGACGTAAAACAAACCGAAGACAATCCATGGCAAACCGACGATGACGGAGAGCTAGATAGCGACTCCAAATCGTCTATACTTCGCGAGCTCAATGACTCGGTTCTGAGAATGCTAGAGGGCTTTTGGGAATTAATAGTGCCAAAACTGAGTTAAAATGACTTAGTTTAACTAGGTTTTAGCAAGCCTTTTACCGATGATTACATATTTTTGTCAATAAAAGTAACATGTTTACAGGCGATTTATTACCTTTATCTAGAAATGTGGATATATTATAAATGGAATTACCTACTTAGTTTAATTAGGTCTATTGAATTGACAAAATTTAAATATCATCACTAAAAGCTTTAGCACTTTAACGCAAAACCAATTATTCCACTGGCGGGAAACGTTTTGTCCAACGAAAGATAATTTATTGCAAAAATTATACTTTTAGCGACCAATAAAAGAATTGATTGCTTAAAAAGGTTTTTAACGATGAAAAAGATTTCGTCGCTAAAAGCTTTTTGGCTAAAAGATTTGTCACCAATGTAAAGGAATAAATTTTGTTTATGATTCTTTTATGTTTGTTTAGGCTAGTCTAATTAGGATGACTTAATATTTGTTATTTGAACTAAAACTATCTTAGTGCGTTGTATTCCATATATATCTGTTTGTTTTGACTTTTTGAAGTTAATGAAAAGTGTTCTCATTTTCTCTTCTTGAAGCTCTCATTCTGCTCTCTCTTCGTCTAGGTATCTCTTTCTGATCTTCATATTCTTTCAATTTTTTCCCTTTAATCTTCTCATTGTATCAGGCATTTAAGACACACGTTCATTAATGGCTAATCCTCCTTCTTCAAATTTTTTTCTATCAAACATTTGTAATATGTTATCTATTATATTAGATTCTTCAAATTTCATTCTATGGAAGTTCCAAATCTCTACAATTCTCAAAGCCCACAGTTTATTTGAGTTTGTTGATGGGTCTAATTCTTGCCCCACATAGTTTTTTGAAGATTACAAAGGGGAACTCACTACCAAGATCAAACCTTAGTTCACTGCATGGATTGCGCAAGATCAGGCCCTGATGACTCTCATCAACGCCACACTATTACAGTCTGCTCTTTTTTGCATCGTCGGTTGTACAACCAGTCACGAAGCCTAGGCTTTTCTCGAACAAAGGTTAAATGTGAACTGCAATCTATCACTAAGAAGGGGAATGAAACCGTGGATGATTATGTGCATAGAATTCACACTGCCCATGATAAACTCGCCTCTGTGTCTGTTTCAATCGAAGACGAATACATTCTGCTCTATACTTTAAGTGGCCTATCTTTTGAATATGGCGCCTTTAAAACCTCCATTCGTACATGATCCGAGTCATTACATCTTGAAGAATTGCATGTTCTATTGAAAGGTGAAGAGAAATCCATGTCTAAACAATCCAAGAAGCATGAGTCACCATTATAGAACATGGATTAATTGTAAACACATCTCGGGGATGCAGCAATCACAGGGGCCGTGGACGATTTCAATCCAACAAAGGAGGCCGTGGCAGCAATTTTGGCTTAACAAAATCATCTCAAATCAAGTAAATAATCAGGGCAGATCGAGTTTTGGTTTTGGTTTGCTTCCCTTTTCAAACTCATTTTCTACTCAATTTTCTTCTAACAATTCTTCTGTCTTTCAAAGTGACTAGAGGCCACATTGTCAAATCTGTTCCAAACACGGTCACACAGCCATTGATTACTTCCACCAGATGTATTATGCATACCAAGGGAGGCATCATCTTGCCAAGCTTACAACCATGAAAGCCTCCTATTATGGATCTCAGTCAGAAGCAAACAAAACAAATTCTTGGATAACCGATACTGGATGCAATGTCCATCTTACAAATGAAATTTCCAACCTGTCTATTGTTAGGCTTATTTTGTCTCTTGCTACTCATATTCATGGCCATTACATCAATTAGATGTCAAAATGCTTTCCTTCATTGTTATCTTCATGAAGAGGTGTACATGAGTCAACCTCAAGGTTTTATTGATCCTAACTCTCTTAATCATGTTTGTAAATTGCATAAATCTTTGTATGGTCTCAAACAAGGCCCTAGGGCTTGGTTTGAGAGATTTACATCTTATTTTCATAATCTTGGATTCATTGCTTCTAATGCTGATAGCTTATTATTCACTTATAATTTACTATTATATGTTGATGACATTGTTATTACTGGACCTAGTGTTGATTTAATAAATGACTTGATATCAAATCTTAATACTGAATTTGAAACGACTGATATTGGATCTATCAAATTCTTCGTAGGATTACAGGTTCATCAAACTCCTAATGGATTATTTGTTTTTCAGCAGAAATACTTATTGGACCTATTGGATAAAGCTGGCCTCACCATTGTTAAACCGTGCAAAACCCCCATTTCCCTCAAGGTAATTTTTTTTGACAAATAAATGCAAAACCCATTCCTGATCCTACTTCATACATAGCATTGGTTGGTGGCCTACAGTATCATAATTTCACTTGTCCAGATATAACATTTGCAGTCAACAAAGTCTACCAGTTTATGCATCGACCAACATATGTTCATCTTGTTGCTATAAAACGTGTATTACATTATTTAAAAGGCAACGCTGATCTTGGTATTAACTTTAAGAAAGGACAGCTATCTCGTAATACATATAGTGATGCAGATTGGACATGTGATTCTAATGATCATTGATCAACTTTTGGGTTTATCATTTTCCTTGGCAATAACCCAATATCATGGTCTACTAAGAAACAAACAACTGCTTCCAAATCTTCTACCGAAGCTGAATATAGATGCCTGGCTTCACAGCTGCTGAACTCTATTGGATACAAAAATTATTGAAAGATCTACATGTTCCCTTGAAGAATCCTCCTTAGCTTTGGTGTGATAATATTTCAGCCATCTCATTAGCATCCAATCCTATGTTTCAAAAGGATGAATAAAGCACATAGAAATTGATTACCACTTTATTTGAGAAAAAGTGGTTCAAAAGGATCTCATTGTGAGTTGTGTCTGCTCAAGAGATCAATTAGTAGACATGTTTACCAAAGATTTGTCTTTTAGTGTGTTTAATTCTTTACGGATCAAGCTGATGCTTAGTTATTCCTTATCATCGGTTTGAGGGGGGCTGTAAAAGGATAAATAATGTTTATGTTTCTTTTCAGTATGTTTAGGCTAGTTTAGTTAGGATAACTTAATATATGTTATTCTAACTAATACTGCCTCAGTGGGTTGTATTCCATATATATATGTTTGTTTTGACTTTTTGTAGTTAACGAAAAATATTCTTTTCAATTTTGAGAGCATATTTGATCAATATTCTCTTAATTTTTTCCTGAAAATATGCATGATATCCTAAAACTTAATTGGAAAATAATATGTTAGTAAATAAAAATCATTACAATATAACACTATCTTGATTTTATGCGCATAAATTGAAAATAATTAATATGGTGCTAAATATATTTACTTTTAATTCACATAAATAAAACACTATTATAAGTAATATTTATGGCTAAAAAGATAAAGATTCAATTTCACGTGCATCTCATGTGTGTTTTGACTAATAAATTTAAACCTGAGATGGACCTAGGCCTCTATAATATTGAGTTTACCGAACATGTAATACGGACTAGCATTCAAACCCTTTTTTACATATTAAATAAACAATCCAGCCCAAAAATAGAAATTCTAACATTAGAACCATTGAACTTATATCTAACGTGCATATTTACGTGAGAAAATATTTTTTAAGTAATAAAACAATATCTAAATCTAACTAAGATTAAATTTTCTCTAACATCCTGGGACAATTACTGTTAGTTTAAATCAACTTTTTCTACCTATTTTTACAATAGTTCATTTATTTTACTATGCAAGTCAATTTCAAAACTTACCAGTTACAAATATATCTATAATCACATTTAAGAATTCTAAACATACTCTATATATTACAAAAAAAATTGGAACCCTGATAAAGGAATAAATATAAGTCACTTGATTACATTTACTCTCCTTAAATTGCGGTTTAAGTTCACCTTTTGGTGATTTTTTTAAAAACTTTTTGTCTTCCTAAATTTTCTTTAGAGAACAGATGTCCATTGTAGAGCAGTCCATTCTCAAGGACTTAGGCTCATTGTACATCCATGTCCGTAAATTTTCTTTAGGGAACAGATGTCCGTTGTGGTGCATTATGTTCTCAAAGGTTTAAGCTCATTGTAAAGTCATGGCCCCAATTCCCTTTTTGTGTCATTCGCAAGTTCTAAACCATGAAGAACAGAACACATAGACATCATCTTTTACGTGAAACACCCTTAATGAGAAAGAACCACAAAAATTTGTTGCTTCATTAGTAAATGTGATGAAATTAGTAGATAATTAATCCATACATAATATCTTCGCAAGTGCGTTGCATTCCACGGCTTTGTCAAATCTTTGCCTTCTTCCATTGTGAGAAAATAGTATCCGTTGCCTCCGACCTTGCTGATTATGTAGGGCCCTTCCCTGTTAGGTCTGAGTTTTCCTTCCTCAATTTAAAATATCTTCTTCAAAACCAAATCTTCTACCTGAAGTTCTGAATTTTTATGCTTTTCTGAAAGTAAGATCTCCTCTTCTGATTGTATATAGCTGTCTAATGAGAGCAGCTTCCCTTTTTTCTTCTAGGAAATCTAGGATTTCCTTCATCAGTTCGAAATTCTAAGGTTTATCAAGGTTTGACATTGTTGTTGGGCTCCAAATTTCAACTGGTATGATGGCATCTATTCCATATTCCAATGCAAACAAGGTTTCTCCCACTGGCTCTCTCGGGGTTGTTCTGTATGGCCACAATACTGCTGGTAATTTTTCTACCCATTTCCCTTTCGTTGACTCTAGCCATTTCTTTAAACTTTCCAGAATAATTCTATTTGGCCTTCCCGCTTAACCGTTCCTGCGCGGATAATATGACATCAAAAACCCATTTTTCATTCAAATCCCCTCGTAAAAGGCCTTGACTATTTTCCCTGTGAACTATAGACCATTGTCTGAAACTAATATTTGTGGTATCCCATACATGCAGACAATCTATTGCGATGAGTAGAAAATATTTTTGCGATGGTGCTATTGGAAGTGGCCCCACTATGTCTACGCCCATTGCACGAATGACCACGAAATTGCTACAGTTTTGAGTTCTCTAGGAGCCATCCTTTCTATGAGGGCAAAGCGTTAACATTTATCATACTTCGTTACATACTGCCTTCCATCCTTGTGCGGCTTGGGGTAGTAATATCCCTTATTTAGTGTCTTTTGAGCAAATGACATCCCACTGGTGTGATTTCCATAAATACCTTCATGGATCTCCACTAGCACATGGGCTTCTCTTGGCATTGACAATTTCAAATAGGGACTTGAGAGCAACCTGATAATTTTCCATTGATCATTGAATACCTTGCACTTTGTCGTTGGATTTTCCTTCCCAGAATTTTTTCTTTTGGCAGTTTCCCCCTCTCTATGTAACGGATGATATCATCTTGCTAGCTGAGTTCTGCGTTGACCTCGATATTCGTAATAACTGGTAACAGACGCTTTATGCTTGGTTCTTTAGGAAACTCCGAGAGAACATTTCTTTTATATGGTAGTTGCAATGACGATCCCAAAATTACCAGAGCATCTGCATGGCCATTCTCAACTTGAAAAATCTGTTGAATCTCGTATCCTTTCGAAAGGCTCAACACGTTTTTCACCTGTTTCAAGTAATCGATTATTCTGGGATCATTCGCCGCATATTCTCCTATGACCTACTTAACAATTATCATAGAATCACAACAAATTTTTATTTCGGTTACCCCTAATTCATGTAGCATGTTGACTCCCACTATAAGGGATTCATATTCTACTTCATGTTTGAGGCTTTAAAACTGAAAGAGAGTGATTGCTCTAGGGTTTCTAAACAGGGTTTGTATGACAACCCCTGCTCCTGCTACACAGTTGTTTGATGCGCTATGTACAAATAAAATCTAGGGGTCATTTTCCGCTCCTTCCGCCATTTTCCAGTTCTAAAAGTCATCATCATGGGTGAAATCTGCGAGCACTTGCCCCTTCACTAACGTTCTAGATTCACATTTCATATTCTCCCAATTTGGTGGCCTATTTCGCCAATCTCGTGCTTATTTCAGGAGAGTGTAATAGCCTCCTGATAAGTGGATCCGTTAATACTTTGACTGTATGGGATTGGAAATAAGGCTTTAACTTTCTTGACACTGTTACAACTGCCATTATCAACTTCTCCATTCTTTTATATCATGTTTCTATCATTACCAGACCCTTGCTTACAAAGTAGAATTATTTCTATATTTTATCTTCTCCTCTTATCAGAATGGCACTTATTTCCATCTGTGAAATAGCCATATATGAGCAACTCCTCTCTTGAGATAGGTTCGGATAAGAGTGGCGGTGATGTAAGGTACTTCTAAATTTTGTTGAAAGCGTCTACGCATTGGAAATAAGGCTTCAAATTTCTTGCCGTTGTTACAACTCCCAGTATCAGCTTCTCCATTCTTTTTTGTATCGTGTTTCTACCACTACAAGACCCTTACTTACAAAGTAGATCGAATCCTGTTATTTATCTTATTCTCTTATCAGAACGGCATATACTGCAGTTTATGAACAAACCACATATAGGAGTATCTTCTTTCCCGGGATAGGTTTTGATAAGAGTGTTGGTGAGGTAAGGTACTTCTAAATTTTTTTGAAAGCCTCTTCGCATTCTTCATCTTAATTGTTTGCAGACTCCTTTTTGAGCTTTGCTAAGGACGTTTTGCACTTGTCTATTAACTAAGAGAGAAATCTATTTAAGGCTACTAACTTCCCGTCAGACTTTGTATCTCCTTGCAAGTTCTTGGAGTGCTTATTTATAAAATGACTTTCACCTAATCTAGATCGACCTTGATCCCCTATTGAGTAACTAAATGACCAAGGAATTTTCCAACGGAAACCCTGAATGTGCATTTATCTAGATTAAGCTTCATACGACTTTTCCTTAGTACTGAAAAGACCTTGTCTAAATTTTTTATGTGATAGTGTCGTTTCTTACTCTTAATCATCATATCATCGAAGTATGCCTCAATCGTTGCTCCAATCTAGTCATGAAATATTTTATTTACAAGCTTTTGGTATGTTATACCTGCATTCTTTAAACCAGACATAGTTACTTTGTAACAGCCTTGTTCAGTTCGTGTCCACACGTAGTGTCCAAGATCTGATCTATCATGGGCAACAAATAATCATCCTTCGGGTAAAATTTGTTCTGGTCTGCGATATCCATGCAAAATCTCCATTTTTCGTTCTTCCTTTTTACCATTACTACATTGATCAAACCAGTGGTCAAAAGTTTTTCCACCTCCTCCTTAATAGTTGCATTCTGTTCTGGAGTAAACCTTATTTTCTTTTGTTTTACCGATTTAATAGAAAGGTCAATGTTCAGCTTATAACAAATGATTTCTTCAAGATTATTTAGTATTTCCTGGACTGTACTCGTGAACACATCTTTATTTTCCCTCAGGAAATTTACTAGCTCATCTTTTTTGGCTTTATTGGGTTGGGTGCCTGCCAGAGTCATCTTCTGACTTTTGTATTCCAAGTGTATAATTTATGTGGCCTTTGCTACCTCGCATATGGAGTTAGGCGACTCATCGTGTTCGTCTCCCTTTAATTTCTTTTGGCTTGCTTCTCTGCCAACACTTGTTTCTTTTCCCGTAGCCACATGCCTGATCCCCTCTGATTGTTTTTATTCTGCTCAGAGATGGATATTTCAACACTTGATAATGTGTTGACGAAACTGCTTACTTCTTGTGCAACCATGTCCTCCCCCAATATAGCATTGACTGATAGGGGATATTAATGGCATTTCCATCATCAATCAATTTCCCCCTATGAGACAATTTCCAACTTGAGTCAAAACTTTCCACATATGTAATTTCATCTTTGAAATAATGCGTGTATTCTCGTAGTGATTCTCCTTTGTTCATGGATATGGTCAAAATATATTCAGAATCTTCCATGACCAAACAATATGTGGAGTACTGTTCTAAAAAGATAGAAGTCATAGTGGTGAAACTATTAATAATGCAAGATGGAAGAGAATGGTACCACTTTAATGTGCTACCGTCGATGCTAGTTGAGAACATCCGACACATGATCTCATCCTCATATTGATACATGGCCCTCACTTGCTTGAACTGCCTGAGATGATCCACTAGATAAGTCTTGCCTTTCGTAACTCTTGAATTTTGGAGCCACAAACTTCTTCAGGATTGGGACTGCGAGAAATTCTGGACATAGAGGCGAGTGTGTGAGCGATTCTAGGTCAGATTTTCCCATACTTCCCAGTTTTCGAATCTCCATCATTTTTCTTTCCAACTTCTCCTCGATTACTTTTCTGTCATAGGCTCCAATGAAAATTTTCTCCGTCCACTTCTTTCATGTTGTCTTTAGGCTAGATTTCAACATTATTCTGATGCACATTGTGACTTGCTTCTGGGTTTGTTCATCTGGTATTAGGAGCCTCCCGCTCAACATGTCATTTAGCTTGATTTTCTCATTCCTCAGTGTTAGTCCGCTGACTAACTTCTGATTGTGTTTCTGCTAATTCCTGTTGCAGTGTTGCAATTTGATCTTAGACAGTTTACCAAGCATCATGGAGAGCTTCATTGTTCTGGTTTTCTATATTTTGTATCCCAGTTAATATGGTTTGAATCATTCATTGAATTTCCATTTGCTGAATGGGTTGGTCGACGTGACTGTCTCGTTTCCATCGTTAGATACTAAGATCTGTTCTTGGAAACAAATAATCATCCTTCGAGAAAACTTTATTCTGGTTTGTGAAATCCACTACATTGGTGAGCCACTCCAGGTAATCGACTTCTCTGAGTAATCTTCTAACTTCCGTCTTCCAAGTGTCCAATTGATGTGGCCTCTGTTACTTGGCATATAGGGTTAGACGGCTCATCTTGTTCATCATCCTTTAATTTCTTTTGGCTTGCTTCTTAGCTAGATCTTGTTTCTTTTCCCATAGTCACATTCTTGATGGACCCTAATGCCGAGACAGTACAACATCGAGTGAATGCTTGATCCCCTCTAATTGTTTTGATTTCGCTCGGAGATGGATATTTCTGCACTTGATAATATGTTAACGGAATTGCTTTCATCTTGTGCAACCATGTCCTCCCCAATATAGCATTGACCAATGGGCGATATTAATGGCACTTCCTTCATCAATCAATCTCCCCTTAGGAGACAGTTTCCAACTTGACTGGCGATCACCAAGTGCCATTATGCTTTCTATCGTGATCTACTAGTTCCAAGTCATAAAAAATCAATGGTAAACTATAGCAGTCCTTTGATATGGTTCCCTGCTCCCAATTTTCACTTCTTGTAGGATTTTTACGATACACTTTCCTTTCATTTTTTGTTATACCTTCTTGTTTCATTAGAGCAATGATCGTGTCGACAATTCGAAGAGGCTCTTTACCCTTGTTTGGACTTCTTTCCCTGCTTGGGCCTTTTTTATTCCTTTAAAACATACTAATTAAGAACCTTCTTTCACTAGTTCTTCAATGTAATCTTTGAGCTGGTAGCAGTCTCTAGTATAATGTCTTTATTTTTATGGTACAAACAATATTTATCTTTGTCCCTGCTACTTGGCTATTTGGTTATGGGTGCTGGCCTTTTCAACCAGGGCATGTTCTTTATTGCCTCAAAAATTTTGTTGACGGATATTGAGAGCGGAGTACAGACTTTGTCTATTAGATGGACTCTTTCCGTTGTCCTTCCTCATTTGTCAGAGTTTTCCTTTCTGCACTCTCTTTGTCCATCATTAGATGGACTCATTCCGTGTCAATTCTTTCCATTCTCTTTTTACTCGAGTTAGAGCTTTGGTCATTCTTCAGTTGCTCCTCGGTTCTCCATTATGAAAACTTCATCATATTATTCTTTTCATCTTCCAGACTTATGTATGCCTGGGTTTGTTGAAATGTTTGCATAGCTCTCGCTTGGTACTAGGTACCGCTTTGGAGATTTCTAGTTTAAAACTTAATCATTTTCTACTTATATATTATTATCTCTTTCATCATCTTTACTAGTCAAGGTCTATTGTATTTGTGTGTTTTTCATGATTAGGGTTCCTTTATAAGTGGGAGCTTTATATATTAGAAACATTAACTATTAACTACGACCACTTAATTCTAATAAAATACTTCACATCTTTATTCAAATTTCAATTGATCGTATATAATAAATAAGGAAAAATAATCAATTTGGGTAAGTCTTATATCCTAGTGATTATTGATCACATGCACGAAACTATTTTACGTCTATGATAATATATCTATATATTCTTTAATGCAACAAGTTACAGTTTCATGAGAATTTAAATATTTTGTGAGTCGATCATATAAGACTTCAAGTATGTACCGTGGGTACTTAACTGTCTGTGCCAATCCAAAGGTTTCACCTAATATACAAATGAGAATATTGATTGGAAGCTTTTGAGGAATAATTGAGCAAGCATGAGAAACAATCCCAATGCAAGAGTTTCTCTAATCAATAGCTAGTAAAAAACCTTTCCATCCATGGACGGTTTGGCTTCAAAGACATAATCCAAAACCGTACAATTGGATGGTACGTACTATTTTTGCAGTTTATGAAATTAAAGTGCATTATTAACCTAGTGTCCTCGGATGAGGACTCTGAAAGGACCATTTCCAAAAAAAAAAACTTAAAAACTCAAAAGGGTGGTACCTAAAAATTAGCGTGGTTTACCTCAAATCAGAGCTTATCAAAAAACAAGCATGAAAATTTCACTAGAGCAGAATGGATGAAACTCCATAGAACAAGGGAGCGAAATTGAAAGTAGAGGAACATTATGAATGGAAATGTTATCTTTCAATTGCCACGTCACCGGAAAAGAAGATGAAAGCCCACTAAGTGGTTCAGGAAGGTATGGTTTTAGGACATAGAGTCTCACTAAAAGGTATAAAAGTGGATAAATCTAAGATTAAATTCATTGATAAACTCCCTACCCCAGCTCAGTAAAAGAAATTAGAAGTTTCGTAGGGCATGCAGGTTTTTATAGAAGATTTATAAATGAATTTTTCAAATTTCAAAACCCTAATGCATGCTTTTAGAAAATAATAGAACTTTTGGTTTTACTGATTAATGCATGAATGCCTTTCTTGTGCTAAAAAACATTAGTTACAACACTTGTTATAGTAACACCTGACTGGGAGCTTTTCACTTAAGCTCATGTGTGATGCTAGTGATTATATTATAGGAGTAGTGCTACTGTAAAGGAGACGTAAGATTTTCCATTACATTTAGAGATGCATATTTGGGAGAGAACAACACCCTACCCATTATCATTTCATCATCTTAAGCAGTGATCATGAGAAGCTGTCGCTTGAGGTGCTTGGGAGATACAAAAGAACTATAGGGTAGAAATTGACATACATAAAAAGGATAAGCCCCTCAATCTCTATGCACAAGATACTCTTAGAGGATGGATGTAGCAACTCCATGAGCAATAGATGAGGCTGAACCCAATTATGAAGGAGGTGGTAAAAAAGGAGATCATTAAGTGGTTGGATGTAGGTATAATATACCCAATCTCTGACAATGCTTTGGTTAGTCCAGTTTAATACGTGCCAAAGAAAAGTTGGGTTACAATAGTAGTAAATGAAAACAATGAGTTAATCCTAACAATGACAGTCACTAGATGGAGAGTATGTATGGACTACAGAAAGTTAAATAAAGACACTAGAAAAGACCATTTCCTCTATATTTTATTGACCAGATGCTTGATAGACTGGCTGGCAAGAAGTATTATTGCTTCCTGGATGGTTACTCAGGGTACAATGAAATTGACACAGCTCCGAAGGGCCAAGAAAATACTACCTTCACTTGCTTGTATGGAACATTTACCTTTAGAATAATGCCCTTAGGCTTCTGCAATGCTCCAACAACTTTCCAGATGTGCATGATGGCAATCTTCATGGATATGGTAGAGCACACTTTAGAGGTCTTTACGGATGAATTTTCTATCTTAGTGAATCATACTTAAAATTTTCTGTCTTATTGAGAAAGTACTCGAAACATGTGAAGAGACCAATTTAGTCTTAAACTGAGAAAAATATCACTTCATGGTATAGTTTTAGAGCATAGACTCTCACTAAAAGGATAGAAGTGAATAAAGCCAAGATTGAAGTTATTGATAAGCTCTCTGCCCCTAGCTCAGTAAAAGGAATTAGAAGTTTTTTAGGACGTGCAGGTTTTTATAGAAGATTTATAAAGCATTTTTTCCTAATTTTAAAACCTTTATGCATGCTCTTAGAAAATAATAGAACTTTTGATTTTATTGATGAATGCATGAATGCATTTCTTGTGCTAAAAAAGTATTAGTTACAGCACCTGTTATAGTAGCACCTGATTGGAAGCTGCCATTTGAGCTCATGTGCGATGCCAATGACTATGTTTTAGGAGCAGTGCTAGGGCAAAGGAAATGTAAGGTTTTCCATGTCATTTACTATGGAAGTAGAACTCTGTTTGAGGCTCAATTGAATTATATTACTCTGAGAAAGAACTATTTACTATTGTTTTTGTATTTGATAAATTTAGAGCATATTTAATTGGTACAAAAGTAACTGTCTCACTTATCACTCGGTAATTAAATATATGATATCTAAAAAGGATGCCAAGCCTCATTTGATCAGGTGGATACTAGAAGGCACTGTTGTCGCAGACACTGCTATAGCAAATACTTTTCCTGATGAACAGCTACTTGCAATGACAACAACTAAAGATCTCTGGTTTGCAGTCATAGCCAATTATCTTTCCAGTGGTGTTATGCCCCCTGATATGAATTTGCAAGGATTGAAGAGATTCTTTCAACAATTGAAATGCTACTACTGGGATGATCAATTCATGTACAAGCAGGGCCCTGATCAAATGTTTTGTCTAGATATTTTTTGCCCTCACTCTTTAAAGATGCTCATGAGATTGCTAAAAATTATGATAGATGTCAAAGAACAAGTAACATATCTAAAAATAGGAGATGCCTCTCAACAACATTATAGAAGTTGAGCTTTTTTACGTGTGGGGCATAAACTTCTTGGGACCGTTCCCACCATCTTTTAAAAATCTTTACATACATGTGGTAGTGGATTATGTATCAAAGTAGGTTGAAGCTAAGCTTTGCCAACCAATGATGCCAATGTGGTAGTCAAGTTCCTTCAAAAGAACATTTTCACTAGGTTTGGGACACCTAGAGCTATTATCAGTGATGTGGGGGCTCACTTCTACAACAAGTTTTTGAGAGGATTGTTGGCCAAATATGGGTGAAGAACAAGATTTCTACAACATATCAACCCCAAACCAGTGACTAAGTGGAGCTCTTAAACAGGGAGATAGAAAGAATTCTTCAAAAAGTGGTAAATCCAAGTAGAAAAGACTGGTCCATCAGACTGGATGATGCTTTGTGGGCCTATAGGACTGCATATAAGACACCTTTGGGGATGTTCCTATACAGGTTGTCTTTGGCAAAGCCTGCTTGTAATTACCTTTAGAGCTGCAGCATAAGGCATTTTGGGCTACCAAGAAGTTGAATTTGGATTTGCAAGCTGCTGGAAACAAAAGGGATTTGCAGTTGAATGAGCTTGAAGAATTTAGGATCTTCTCTTATGAGAAAGACAAGATTTACAAGGAGAAAATAAAAAGATGGCATGACAAGAGAATTATGAGTATAAAGTTGAAGCTAGGTGGGCAAGTCATATTATTCAACTCAAGGCCAAAGCTATTCCCAGAAAATTGAAGTCCAGATGGTCGGGACCCTTCAGATTGATCAAAGTCTATCACCATAGAGTTGTATATTTACTTGATGAGAAGACTAGCAAGGAGTTTAAAGTGAATTCCAAAGAGTTAAGCAATATTGGGAGAATGAGGTTGACTGTGTGAAGACCTTAATCCAACTAGGTGATCTGTGATGCTCAAGGCCCAAGTCAGGCTGTGGATTATAACTCAAGCGCTTTTCGAAGGTAGCCACTGAGATTTTTAATATTTGTTTTTAATTCATTTCAGTTTATTTTATTTTCATAATTTTATTGCTTAATTAGAGTAAGCTAGTGCATGTTAGGTTATAGATTTCCTTTATTATGTTGGGAGCTAATATCTCCCTCCTCAAGTAAAAATCTTATGAATCATTTTTTTGGGTAAGGTATTTTATATGAATGCTCGTTATCAGTATAAAATCTTACCTTTAAAAAAAGCTTTGTTCGAATGAACATGCAGGTACAAGCAGCGACTGGGTCCACTGGTTGGACAGATGGCAATTAGGGGAAGTGCTTATTGGTTGGTTGACTGTTTCAACATCGAAAAGAGAATTGCTGCACCATCAAAAGCGCCAGCTCAACGATTATGCCAACCAAATTTTGTGCTTAAATGCTAACCAATAGATAAAATCCTTAAATTTTTGAAATTTCCTCCCAAATATCTGCAATGACATTATCCTCGATTTATTCTCTCGCGCGATCAAAGGACTAGCGAGACAGCCCGTGGAAACAAGAGAAGGGCACCGTGTGCCTTTAAAATATGAAGAGACCTTGCCCTATCTCTCACGTAAGCCTGCCATTTCAAAAGTCCTTCTCCTTCAACCCTCAGCAAACCATCATTTCACTGACAATCTTTCCCGAATCTCAAATCCTCTTTCTCTCAAAATGTCTTCCTAAAATTAGCCCATCCTAGAAATAAAGCCATGGGTAAGCATTTCTCAGAAGTTGAGAGGTTCATAAGTGATGAAGTAGAGCAAAAGTACGAGGAGGAAATCTGCACGAGGAAATTTCATGAAGAAAAAGGATTTCGGGTAGAGCTTGGGCCATCTTTGGGGCTCCCCAAAGATATAGCAGAGATTTTCAAGCAGCGAAAATGGGAGAAGTTTTGCAGTCACCATGACACCATCTTAGTCCCCCTAGTAAGAGAGTTCTATGCTAACTACAATCCCAAGAAATCAAAGGTATGTTTAAGAGGTAAGTAAATTGTTGTAGCGTCTGCACAGTTAAATGGTATCTTTGCTTTAGAGGACATTTAGGATAAATACTCTATCATGGCTGCTAATGTTATTAACCCTGTTTTGGATGAAATGCTACGAGATCTAATTGTGCCAGGAATGAACTGGCACAATATTTCTTCTGAAAGGGTAAAAACATGCTGGAGGACTGCTTTGATGCCTTCAGCCAAAGTACGGTACCATCTACTTGTACCTCTCTCATTCCAACCACTCATATTTAAACTGTAACACAGGAAAGGTTGATTCTATTTCATTCAATTCGATTTCAAAACAATGTTAATGTTGGAAAATTTTGTTAAAAGAAATTATATTGTGTGCTACTAAAAAGGTTGGTTCTTTATTTTTTCCATGCCTCATTTTGAGGCTTTGTCTTGCTAATGTTGTTCCCTGTCTTGAAAATGAAGAAAAGCTGATAAATAGAAGACCCATAAACCTAGTTGCCATGCAAAGATTTTCTATTGAGAAGGCTAAAGACCCAGTTGGAGCATCCGCTATTCTCTCATCCTTTTGGCACCCATTCGTATGAGTTCGATGCAACTGATATCCACCTCATATTATGTACCCTGCTTTAGAATGCTAAGCTACACGAAGCTGCCCAGAAGAAGCTTGTCAAATTGCAGCAGCATCAGGAACTGCAATAGCAGGTTTATTAGGAGTACGTCCAGAATAGAGACATCTGAGAAGAAGCCAGATGCTGCAGCAGCTGGAGCCTCAAAGAGCTCCAAGAAGAAAATGAAAGTAGATCCAAAGGAGAACAACTCCAAGCAGAGATTGACTCTGCTAAAAAGAAGCTGTCAGAACTCAAAGCAGCCTCTAAAGGTAGAGGTGGGCTGAGGAGTTCGTCAAAGCATTGAGCACCGGTGGATTACTGCAGCAACCTGCTGCAGCAGTAAGGGGAGTGACTTTTCTCTTCCATATTTATTTCTGCTTTCTCTCGTTGATCTGTTGTCTGCTATGACATTATCTGGGTCTGGTTGAATTTTTTATTCCTAAAATTTCTAGTTTTGAATGGATAGTAGCAGTGAGGGCACTGCTAATTTTAAATTTGGGGAGGGGTTAGACCCTTCTTTTATCTGTTTAGTCTGAATTTGTCTAATTTAGTTCTTTTAGTTAGCTTTTGTGATTTCTTTACACGCATTTAATTTTAATGTATTGGGAAATTTGGGGGAGGGGTTAGACCCTTCTTTTATCTACTTAGTATGAATGATAGCATACTGCTATTTAAAATTAAATAAAAACAATATTTCAATGAAAGAATGCTGAGTTTAAGATTTCGTAGTCTAATTTTCCCCAACTTTTGCACTTAGGAGGAAAGTTAACTGCTTTGGGAAATTTAGGATACTTTAAGTCCAAGTGAGGTTTAATGCTCTGTTTAGGTACCTTATTCTTCTAGAATCAGTATGCTATCATTCATAGTAGAACTAAATAACTTTCGGGGAGGGAATTTTATGCTATGATTTAATGTATGTAATATTGCTGCTTAAAACCCCTTAGCTTCTAAAAGAATTGTTTGAATAAGTAGGTTAGAAAATCTCTTCTATTTTAGGTTATTGAGTAACCGGGTGCCTACTCAAAAAATGTTGTCATTCGCATAAAAAGGGAGCCAGAATCAAGAGCTTGCTATAACAATTAAATGCGTAAAATCTGAATTCATCATGTTGAGAATAAGTTACTTTTAAAAGTTTTGAGCCAATAAGTTGAAATTTTAGCTTGTTTGAAATGAACAATTAGCTTAGGTTAAGTCTTGGTAGGTTAGATCTGCATCACTCGAAGCCGAGTAATGGTTTTAGTTTGGGGGTGTGATAACTCTAAGAATTTAGAGTTATCCTAGCATTCTTAGGTCTAAATTGTGGCTTGTTTTATGATGATTTAGAGATTTTAGTGCTTAGTTTTAGTTATTTAGGGTGAGTTTTGCTAGCCTTGTCAGTAGTTTTCAAGCAATTGTATGCATTGGGGTTTCTTTTGTGAAGGGTTATTTGTAGAGCTTGGTATATTTCGATGTTGTAGCAATTCCTGATGTTGCTGTAGCTGTTGCCGTACAATGCAAGCTCGGCTAGTGGTCTGGAGCATGGTCCAATTATCGCTGACAGCAAAAAGGGAGATTTTTTAGCGTCAGAAATCCATTATTCCAGGTGTCACCAGCACCCACTTTCCGTGGTCCCCAACTCTTGGAAGCTTGACACGTGCCTAAGTGCTAAGAAGAAACCATAATCCCGAAGGAAGTTGGATAATAGCCAAAAGCGGTTGATAATTGCTTTGTACGAAGAGGACCTTGCGCAGAAAGGAACGAGGAAGAAGACGACGTAAGAAAAGAAAGCATTTGAGGAAGAAGACAAAGGCTTAGAATAACTCGTTTATTCATCTTCTTTTCTTTCTCTTGTTTACCTTATTTGTCTCTCAGTCTAGCTTCATTCATTTGCTTATTTTGCTAGATAATAGTGGAAATGGGATATTTGGTTTTTTTATTTTGAGCTCATTATGAGCTAATCACTTTGAGGCTAGTATGGTAATATGAACTTGGAATTTACTTTATCTTATTGATATTGTTTTTGCTGCTAAGCTCTCTTTATTATTTCAGTTAAGTGTGCTTTAAGTTCATTTCTATTATTAATTGGCCATCTTTAGTAGAACACAAGTTAGATTACGATCTGAAATGATTTAGTTTAATGGAAAAACTTAATTGATGCATGCGTGTTTAAATAAAAAATACATGAATATGGAATCGTGTAGATCTAAACACTTTATAACATACATAGATATATGAGCTTTCCTTACGACCCATTGGCTGGAGCTTAAGGAACCAATCTCTACTCTGACTAAGCTTAGCCATAAGTTTGTTAAGGCTGAAATTGGTAATCTCCTGAACGATAGTTTATGGTGCTTACGAGCTAGGGTAATACTACTGAGATGCGATAGCAATTGGAACAATGTTCATTTAGATAAAGTAAATGAGAAGGGATTTAACCATACTAGTCATCTCTCTCTCATTGGATATCTCATTCATATTAAGTAGTTTCTTTCTCTTAAGTTGTCATTTCGCTTTACTATTTATTCCTTATAAATTTTTACTTTAGTTTTAGTCTCATCTACCGAATCATAATTGTTACTATTTTTTCTTGTAAATTAATTCTGTTTGGGCTAAGCATATTTCATTTCACTTAGTCTCTGTGGAGATCGACTCGTACCTACTACTTTATTACTTGTTAAACGATAGGTGCACTTGCGTAGAGACATATTTCAACACAACACCTGTGACAACAGAAAAGAAGTTTGATGTGAAAAGGGCCTAACGGAACTGATGACGGAACAAGTAATGGAAAGAATGTGGAAAGGAAGATGATGAAAATGCGGAAGTTGGGAACCACCAGGATGACAGATCTGGAAACACTAACACAATCTCTGTTGTGTCCAGAAATACTGGTAGCTCCCATTCCTAAGAAGTTTGATTCACCAAAATTCAAGTGTTATGATAGAAAAACGGATCCTATTGAGCACCTTCAATGTTTTGGGAAAGTAATGTCCTTATAACAGCATGAGGACTAACTAATGTGTAGAATGTTCCCAACCAGCCTATACTGTAATGCACCAAAATGGTACCATTCTCTCACTTCGTGTTCAATTGATAACTTTGTTAGAATGTCCTCTTTGTTTTTAGAGCAGTACTCTACCTACCGGACGGTCATGGAAGACTCAAAGCAATAAGGAAAGGGGAGTTATTGTGAGATAGCACTCGCCGTTTCAAAGATGAGATGATAAAGGTTGAAAATTATGAGGACGGTGTAGCAAGAATAGCATTCAAATGAGGGCTGAACCTAAATTCACCCCTCTTTGATGATCTCTCCAAGAACAAGCCACTCACCATGGCAGAAACCTTTTTTAGAGTGAAAATGCACATAACTCGAGAAGAGTAAAAGAAGAGCATGTAGAAACTCTTAGAATAATGGAACTCAGATCAATGTCAAAGTGGACCAAGTTCCAAAACTAGAAAGAGAAGAACATATAAAACTGAAAAGACTGAAGAAAGGCGGGAGAATACAAAAAATGAATTCAGGGCGATAGAATGGGTCTACCCGAGGTATCGAGTTTATACATTGCAGACTCTCCCAGTTAATCAGATCCTCGAGTCGATAAAAACAAACATTGGCTAAAAAGGCCAGTTTCATTTACCAAGGAACCCATCGAAATTGATAAGAACAAACATCGCTCCTTCAACTAGAGTGCCGATCATCTCACCAAAGACTGATATCAATTGAAAGACTATATAGAGGAGCTGATAAAGGAAGGGTATGTGAAGGATTTCGTAGCCTAGAAAGAACAGCCAAGAAGGGAGGGAAATGACGAATGCCAAAAAATAAAGAGCTACTGAGAATTGTGTATACTAAAACTGCCCTTACGGAGTCTAAGGGAGCAACAAGGAAAGAAAGAAAAATATACTACAAGAAGCCCACTCTTGAAGAAAACAGCAGATCAAGAGAAAGGAAAGATGACATCTAATAATATTTTATGAAAGCGATAGCGGGCAACAAGACGAGCATAATGATGTACTAGGTAATTGTTTGTTGCAGAGAGTTCTGGTTGATGGTGGGAGTGCGTTCAACATACTCCATCATTTGACCAAAGAAATAATGTCCATGGGGACCCTGAAGCTGCGCAACGTTGGACAACGGCTAATCAGATTTAATGGTGCCATAACCTACTCAGAAGGAATCTTACTGATCGTAGTTTATGTAGAGCCATTCAACCGCATTAGAGATTTCATAGAAAGAGATGCGTCATCGTCCTACAACGCCATATTGGAAAGGACCTGGATCCAAAAAATGAAAGTTGTCTTGTATACGTATCATCAAGCAGTCGCCAGTTGTTGCGTTGTAACAATGCCTAATTCAATTAGAAGAACGGAAATTTTCACTTCTGAAAAGGGAAAATGGCTAATCAATGGCGATTATTCGACAAGGAGCATAACACGAGTAACCCCAAATATTAAAGTGCCAGTAAAATGAAGTCCGTTGACATTGGAGATGGGAAAACCATGAAAATGGGGCAAAGCTCTCCGAATCAGAAAATACATAGCTAACGGAGTTTCTCAAGAAGAATGTAGACATCTTTCTAACAACGACTGCAAAAATGCCAGGTACCTGAAAAATTAATTTACCATAAAATGATTGTTGACCCTTTCATGAAACTCGTGAAATAGAAGAAGCAGACTTTTGCCCCTAAAAGAAAGGCATATAAAAGAAGAGGTAGAAAAGTTTCTCGACGCCAAGTTCATTAGAGAAGTCAGTTACCTGAATGGCTGGCAAATGTAGTAATGGAGAACGAGAAGTGGAGAATTTATGTAAACTTTACCGATTTAAGCAAAGCCTGGCCGAAAGATGATTAACCCATTGCGAAGAATAGATCAAGTGGTTGATGCAACCTTAGGCCACGAACTTTTCAGCTGCATGGATGCACACTCAGGGTACAGTCAGGTGAAAATGTTTTAATCTGATAAGGAAAAACTTTTCTTATAATTGACTTTGGTATATTCTGGTACACTTTGATGCCATTTGGTTTGAAAAATGTAGGGGCAATGTATCAAAGGTTGGGCAATAAGATCTTTGAGAAACAAATCAGGCGAACAATGGAAGTATACGTGAATTATATGTTGGTTAAAGTAGAACGGAGAACGGATCACATCCGTGAGGTGAAGCATTTCAAGCCCTAAGGGAAAGAAACATAAAGATGAACCTTGAAAAATGCACCTTCAGGGTCACGGCAGAAAAATTCTTGAGTCACCTTATCAACCAAAGGGGAATCAAAGTCAACCTCGACTAGGTTAAAGCAATAATGGAAATCGTGTCACCTAGAACAAAGAAAGAGATTCAACGCTTAACGGGAAAATTGGTAGCATTGAACATATTCTTTATGAGGTCAACATACAAATGTAGACCACTTTTCACAAGATTGAGAAAGTATTACGGATATCATTGGGATGATGAATGAAAGGCACTGCAGAAACATAAGCAATAGCTTGCACCACCGTCATTACTCTCCAAGTCGTTGCCAAAGGAAGAGTTTTTACTTATTTTCGCGGTTTCAGAATGATGATCAGTGCTGCCTTGGTCAGGTCTGACAACGCACAACTGAGGCAGGTATGCTTCGTAAGTAAATTGAAGCTGCATAGACAAGATACAAAAAGATAGAAAAGCTAGTGCTCGCATTGGTCATTGCTGCAAGAAACGTGAGACCCTATTTCCAAGCGCATACAATCAGTGTGATAACAGAATTTCCCATTAGAAGCCTGTTACATTCCCTGGAGAGGACTGGAAGGCTCACCAAGTGGAAGTTGAACTTGGAGGATATGATATCCGCTACATTCCTAGAACTTATATCAAGGGTCAAGTCCTGAGGGACTTCATTCCTGAATTCACCTATAATGACGTCCAACCTCACTCAACGATACAAAATTTGAAGAAGAGGTTTGGACTTTATACATTGAAGGAGCCTCCAATCATCATGGGCCAAGGGTAGGAGTAGTCATCCAGGCCCACAAGGTGAAACACTCGAACAAACATTATCTTTTGGCTTCAAAGCATCCGATTATAATGCAAATATGAAGTATTATTGGCTGGGCTCCGTTTGGTTTGTGAGTTAAGGGTAAGGAAGATTAAATCATTTTGTGATTCCATGTTGATTGCTAACCAAGTTTCAAGAAAGTGCAATGCTAAAGACACCAAGATGGTGGAATACTTGCAATGGCCAAAGGAAATGCTGTAACTGTTCAAGCAATACAAAATTACACAGATACTGAGAACGAAGAATTCCATAGAAGATGCCTTTAGCCAACCTTGGATCATCAATGCAACTCACATATAAGAGGAATGTTTTGGTGCAATTCATTAGCGAGCCCAACACCAAAGAGTCAACACAGATTTGGGCAAAAATAGCAACGAAAATTCAAGGTTGACTGGCAGGAAACCATCATCCGTTATTTTCTCAATGGAAATCTCCCAAATAACAAGACAAAAGCTCGAAAAATTCAAAGTGCTACATATATGTTAATAGATGGAAGACTATATCAAAGATTCTTTTCTGGGCCTTACCTCAATTGCCTCTCACCAAAGGAGACAAAATACGTGTTATCCGAAATACATGAAGTAATATGTGGAAATAACGCTAGCGGGAGGTCCCAGGTAAGAAAAATGCTGAATGAAGGGTAATACTGTCCAAAAATGCACAGAGAAGCATGAATGTTCATTAAGAAATGTGAAAAATGTCAATGGCACTCCCCCGTTCCCAAAATGGCTCTAGAAGAGTTCAAAACCTTGGCAAGCCCATGGCCGTTTATGCAATGGCGAATTTATATAGTGGGACCACTCCCAATGGATCCCACTCAAAAGATATTTTTGCTCGTTGTGACAGAATATTTCACCAAGTGGATCAAAGCGAAAGCCATGGCCAGAGTACGAAAATAAGAAGTGAAACAGTTATTATGGAATAATATTGTGTGTAGACACGAGATTCCTATGGCGTTGGTCTCTGATAACGAATTATAGTTTATGGGAAGTCAGGTCAAAACATTTTGTAAAGGACTCCTGATAAAATACGGGCTCTCGACACCCTACTATCTCCAAGGAAATGGACAAGCCGAAAGCTTGAACAAAACGATACTTGAAAGCGTGAAGAAGTGGCTAGAATTCGCTAACAGAAAATGGGTGGAAGAATTGCCTTCAAATCTCTGGGCTTATAGGACTACACCTCGAGAACCTACTAAGAAACACATTTTTCCCTTGCCTAGTTGAAGTCGTCATACCATTTGAAATAGGGTGCCCAACGATAAAGTGTTGCATGGTGAAACATCAAATGTAGAATGGATGGCAGTGAACCTTGATCTTTTAGAGGAAAGACGGGAAACTACACTAATCAGATTGACGGCCTATAATCATAAAAGAAGAGTATATTTTTAGAAAGGGGTAAGGAACAAAAATTTCAGGTCGGAGATCTTATGCTCAAAAAAATATTCCAACCAAATGAAAGGAAACAGGGTCCAAACCGGGAAAGGCCATTCATTGTCAAGATAGTCGTGGGAAACAAATATTACCACCTAATGACCAACGAGGGTAATAAAGTATCCAAACCATAAAATGCTCTTCATTTGATTAAATATTATAATTCTCCATTTTTCTTCTTATAATAAAGATTACTATATCCTGTAGTTTTTTCCATTAAGGGTTTTCCACGTAAAAGCTAGTGTAAATTTATTTTCTTTGTAAAATTGGAATACAAAAGGTCCCATAAGTTCTGAAAAAAGCTCAAGTCCTTAAGAACGAGATATCCTACAATAGATATCAGTTCTCAAAAAGAAATAAAGGGTTTTTGAGCTCTGAAAAGAGCTTAAGTCTTTGGGAATGGAATATCCTACAATGGATATCAACGCTCAGAAGGAAAGAAACGGCCATTTGATCTCTGAAAAGAGTTTAAGTCCTTGGAAATGGAATGTCCTACAATAGATATCAGTTCTCAGAAGGACATAAAGGACTCCTGAGTTTTGAAAAAGAACTTAAGTCCTTAAGAACAGAATATCCTACAATGGATATCAGTTCTAGAAAGGAAATGAAGGGTCCCTAAGTTTTGAAAAAGAACTTAAAGTCCTTATGAGTGGGATGTCCTAAAATGGATGTCTTTTCTCAGAAAAAAAAAATAGGGTCCATGCGTTCTGAAAAGAACTTAAGTTGTCATGAACCAGACGTCCTACAATGAATGCCTTTTCTTAGAAGGAAAGTAGGACCTCTGAGCTCTAAAATGAATTTCTGTCCTTGAGAATTAACATTTTACGGTGAACGAAAAACTCTTAATGGGAAATGGAAACTCTTGAAGCTCTAAAATGAGCATGCATGGAAACACTCTCGATTGATAAATAAAAAAAGTTCAAAGTGTCTACAATGAACTTAACCAAGGAAGTCAGAGCTAAAATGTTTCCTAAGGGCTTCTAAATGGGTATTCCCAAGAATACTTAGGTGAAACAAAACTTGGAGAATCGTCCAAGTTCTTTTAAACGGATTTCATCGGGAAATCTGGAAGGATGAGGAAGACAAACAGAAAAAACCAAGGAAGAATGTTTCTTTGAACTATAAACTTTCAGAAGAAAATTACAAGTAAAGGAGAACGGGCTTTTGATCAAGTCCGTTTAAGAGAAAAGAATCAAAGACAACTGTTTAAGAAAGAAAATCATTTTCCATTAATTGTTGAAAAAGAGAGGTAATTTTACAAGAAGGAAAAGGCAAAAGCAGTAGAATGAGAAACTACCTAAGGAAGTAAATTACATTGATAACAGAAAAAAAAGTTTAATTAAGTATTACCCTCTTAATCATTAAATAAGTATTTAATAGAAAATATAAAATAAATAAAATTACTTTTTTATTAATAAAAATGTAAATCAATCGAATCATTTATTTAAGTCAACCAATATTGAATTCAAAGTAATTAAATAAATAAAATCAATAGTAGAAAAATGAAAATAATTAGCAACCATTTATTTTAAATGCTTAAAAAGTCTAAATAAAAATAAAAAATTTTATTTATTAAATATTCCACGAGCCTGGTCGATCCACAAGGTGTCCTCTCATAATTATTCCTCACCTAAAAAGTTTAAGGAAAACGGAATGAGCTAACGCCTGGTAAATAAAATTTTACGCATACTTAAATTGTTGCCATACTTTGAAAATTTTATGATGGGTGATTGTATGTCGTGGTGCTCTCGTTTGATCCTTTGTGAGTGAATCTCACATAAGTGATAATTTTCTTGTGTGACTTTACGCTTATTTGCATATTATTGCATTATTGATGATGTGTATATATTGTTATGATAATGAGTGTGAATATGTATACACTTACACGTTAATGCTTATAAAATGAAAATAATAAATAAATAAATAAGAATGTAAAGATCTGGTGTGTATTTATGTCATGAAATGGGTGAGTGAGAAATGGGACGCAGGGGACTGGCGGACCCGACAATGTTAAATGGTTAATGATAAATGTTAATTTTAATGAATGATCGTTTGGCTTGTCCAGCGATACTACCAAGAATCTGATAGTCGAACATGTTTCCGTAATAATGATCAACTGTCTCTAATTGACTAAACATTACACAAGTGAACTCGTGAATAATGTAATGAACAACGTAAAGATGTGTAAAGTAGAGACAAGTATGTGACAAAAACAATGACATGCAAGATGTAAAGCTAAAGCAATGAAAAGAATGTGACGTAATGACTTAAGAAATGTATGTTAAACACAACGCTTATGTTAATGATTTGAAATGAGTTTGGATGTGCATGTATTTGTTAAATATGTATAAAGTTTTAGTTATTGGGCGTTAGCTCATTCTGTTTTCCTTAAATTTTTCAGTGAGAAGTAATTGCGAGACGACACATTACGGGTAGACCAGACTCGTGGAATATTTAATAAATAAAGATTTTTGAACAATGGTTGAGGATGAATTATTCTTTATTTAGACTTTTTACGCATTTGAAATAAATGCTTGATAATTAATTTCATTTTTCCGCTATTCTTTTATTTATTTAAGTACTTTGAATTCAATATTGGTAAACTTTAATAAAAGATTCGATTGATTTACGTTTTTATTAATAAAATATTTATTCTTATTCATTTTACCTTTTTAATTAAATACTTAAATTAATGATTAAAGGGGTAATACTCCCTGGGCTAATAAGGTTTTTAGCTAGGGGTGTTACAATTCATCTACGTTAATGTGTCCTGGAGATCTCCAGCATGAGAAACAACCAAAACGTCTATTGAGGCTTCGGCGGGAGGAAGTTTTAGGCTAGTAGGAGGAGTTGGAGCTTATTCAGTTAAGGCTCGATGAGGTGGGAGTCTGGCACTGGCATTGCGATAACCCGAGCTGTAGACTTCAACTTCGGCTAAGTCAAACTCAGCTTGGTAGAATTTTTCAGCCTCCAGTTCTTTCTCTTTCAGGGCAAGCTCCTTCTCCACTTTAGCATTTCTCAAGTCCTCAGAAAGCTTGAAGACTTTGGCCTTCAGAGATTTAATCTCTCCCGCTTGCCTCCCAGAAGCTGCCTGAAGCTCCATCTCAGTCCTCCTCAGTGCCTCAACTTCCACTTACCTCACCTCAGCTTCCACTTGCCGCTCAGGAATGTGGGCCCTAGCGTCCTCCTGCTCCTAGTAGTACAACCCAATGGCAGCTTCAGCGTGGGAAATGTACTTCAGAAACACATTATAACGCATGAGGACCTGTGTGAAAGAAGGAATGTTAGCGGAAAAGCATCTGAAAAATAAAAGTAAATTCAAGGAAAAGGAAAGAGTAATACTTTAGCAAGATCATGGCTCACGCAGTCGGGAGAGCCCCTATTTCCGTACGCTTGAGAACGAAATAGTCGCGTTCAGGAACAATCCCACACATCAAAGTGTGGGATGCCAACGGGTTCCCCAAAAAGCTGACGGAGGCAAAAATATAAGGAGACTCTTGGAGGAACTTTGGATGCCATCAAGAAGCTTCTCCCATCCTCCTTAGCAACTGGCAATGTCCTTCCAGCCAGGGTTGAAACAGGAGGACTCGCAGGCATAGTATCCGGTATGATGACTACCAGAGGAGGGGTGTGAGAAGAAGGGAGAAAAGCAGGGTTACCTATTGGGCAGCGGCATGAGCAGAACGAGAAGATGCAGCATCCACAATCTGTTGATGGAAGTTCCTCCCATTCGAACTGTTAGCCGTGAAGCCTCATCATTTCTGGAAACAGTGTATTAGGGCAGTCCCGCTGTCTAATGTGTCTTCTAAGACTCCCGAAGAACGTTATCTGGTAGTAGCATCCTCGCACGATGGTGAGACAATGGCGGTGAATAGGGACGGGGAGTTCCAATTATGGATTGGCACGTGGTAAGTGGCAGCAACTGGCGTTACATTCTCTTTGTTGAAGAAAGGCTTCCTGTTGCTCCGCTTATCTAAAATATAACGTAGAGAACAGAATTAGTTAATAAAATTAAATATACAGAAAATGGGAAAAGGGAGAACGGGGCTCATGCAAAAACACTTACAGAAAGTTTTCCAGTTTTGAGGCACTATCCAGCTGCCATCATCGCCCCATTCTCCCCAGACTAAAAGGACATCACGATCTCATCCTTTGTCTCCTTTGTAGAGATTTTTTATTATTCCTCCAGTGTTGTCATTTTTGGGGTAAATGTAGTAATTGCCCCCTCTAGATTTGACCATATCGATCATCCTAAACTCTAGAAAGCCTAAATTTAAATAAAAAAATCCTATCCATTGACTCGAAGCAAAGAAAAACCCTATAAGTATTGGGAGTAAACTAAGACGGGGCAAGATTATAATAGTAGAAGAATTCTTGAAATAACGGTGACATGGGTAACGAAAACCCTAAGGCTATGTACATAAAGTGAAAGGTAATTCTTGCAGGAGGCTTGCAAGGCATAGCCATTGCACCATTTCCCCCTAAGGTAGGGTGGACAAAACTCGAAAATCATGGTCATAAACTCATTGAACTCATTGGGATGTCTAACTCTAGGAATGGAGGGGGGAAATTTGACTCAAACATTGTAAAATGAAGAGAAGAACCAGGAGAAGGAGGAGGAGAAAGAACTTACGAAGGAAGAGTCTAGTGAAAACACAATGGTGAAATGGTGATAAAACTGAAGCTTTTAAAGGGGCAGACGTGAGAAAGGAATCAAAAATGGAATTTGAAAGGGCGTCATTCACGGACATGAGCCAAAAATTAAAATAGGTTTTGAAAGGACGTGATTCATGAATGAAAAGGTGTCAAGACGCATGACGTGACACCCTCCAATGACAGAGTGACTCAAATCACGTTAGGATGCGTGAAAAGCACGGAAGCAAATGAACCATCATAACAGGCAAGAAGGATTTCAAATTGATTTGATGGAAGGTTAACAACCCAAAATTCTCTCCAAGAAACACGCGAAACAAAGAACACTCTCGATAGTGGAAAAAGAATGATTGCAATGAAAGCTTGATAAGACTGAAGAGCATTCAGGTCATCGAAAATGGAAACGTGAAAAGGAGTGACAACTTAACAAAAGGTGAAAAGATGATGATTTATCTTGATTGAAATGTACGCCACACAAGTTCCAAGAAAAATCAGACCTGAGGGACGTGACAACTACATTGTTTTCATCCAAGCTTGTGTTCCTGTATCTTAAAATAATATTGTATTTTGGCTCCTCGATAACGCCAAATACAATAGAGGTAATTGAAGGGAATAATCTCTTTCGATTTTCACATCATAGGAAAAGAAGATGAAAGCCAATGGAAAAGAAGAATTCGGATTGATGACATGGAAGCCAGAGATAATCAACTATGGTCGTTGGATGAAACAGATATGGATTAGATTTGATCGTTGATGTTGATGACTAAGTCAAAAGTGAATATTCTTACGATCCTATTTTTAGTTGTAAATAAATAAAATGTATCAGCTATTGTATAACAACTTGAGAGCCTATAAATAAAAGCTCATGTAACACCAAAAAATCAATATTGAATGGGAAATCATAAGTTCATTCATTGATTCTCGCTCTCTCTCTCATATTCATTTATTATTTTCGATTGTGAGGATTTTTCTTTTAAACATTTGAAGTTCAGAAATGGAGAAATAGAGAAATGGAGAAGGAAGAAGAGGTTTCTATTTTAAAACATCCCTTCCAATGATCAATGGCCTTGTTCCCCCGATAACAAAGGCCTAGATCAATTCAAGAGGACTTTTAATCCACCTCTTTGACTATCGTGCCAAATCATTACCAACGACTGCATGTTTAAGGCATGACGCATTCAATATAACACCTTCACATTGGCCACGAACTGACACATGATGCCTCCACTTCCAAATGGTTAGGAGCCTAACCATCAAGAACAACCTCAAAAGGTCTCACCCCAAGGGACAAGGTTGTATTCTCTCCAAGCATTTCTAGGCTCAAGAACCTCTACAACAATCCCATGCCTTTCCAGGCTCAACAACATCTTCCTAAGGTCGAGGTCATGTTTCTTTTCAATCCTTTCTAGGCTCGTTAACGTCTTCTTGATGACGAGGTCTGCTCTCTCAAAACCTTTTTGGGCTCAATAACCTCACCCCTTAAACGAGGCATTTTTCTTCTTTCAAAATGTGAAGCCACTTCCAAACGCCTGGGCCATAACCATCTTCATTTCCTGTGGATTCTACGACACTTGACTACCTCACTCGCTAATAAAAATCCGAACGGAGATTTCTCGAAATGAATTACCTTGGGATAGCGTCATGGACATGTTTTCTTCATAATTCTGTGGCAATGGCTCAAACTCACGAAGCAAGGGAAAATTGTAAAGCGCACATATTACATTAGGCTTAGGCATTCCTTCCTTGGCAAAAGCCTGAAGACCTATTAACATAAGAAGGGTGCATATGAACAAAGCCACCTATAGAGGAGGAAAAATGATTGTGGGTCTAATTGGAATCAAGCCTGTGGAAACGATTATCGGATTTGGACATCGATAATCATATTACCCAATTAGGTCTAAATGGGTAGAGGACCTTCTGCCTTTCTCAACAACAGCAAAAGGGTGAAGTTGGGTCAGATCTGGTCATTCAGTCAGACATGGACGGATCTTATATGACCCAACTATTTTTATATTAAAATATTCATTTTTATTTTTTTAACTAACGAATCTAATCCATTTAGATTTGGGTGAGCGAACCAGATCTAATTACGTCTCTCTTGTTGGAAGCCCAAATGTAGAGAATTCAAATCTTTCTAAATATGAACCTAAGGAAGGCTGAATGATACATGGTAGTATCCCAATAAGGCCGAATGACATACAACAGTGTCCCAATATAACTGATGGTCGCACTCGTCCAACCAAATAATGTCACTAGATCTAAGATGGTTGTGATCCCTTTATGAGGGATATTAGCAAGAGATATTTCCCAAATCACTAGAGCCACATTAATATTGAAGAACTTCTACCATAAAATCCTAAAGGATAAACGTCATCATGAAAGATGAATTTGAAAGAGATCTTTTCAGATCTCATCCCTTTTACTCTCTAAACACTAGAGCCACATTAATATTGAAGAATTTCTTCCATAACCATAAACTGCCTACCACCTCTCTTTAATCAATCATGTACTTACTTGATTGTCAGAGTCCAATTAGCTAGGAACCACACCGATGTTAGTTTATGTTCTTTTGATAATTCATTATTGTATTCTCAAGTTTCTCTTAAATTCATCAAGAGACGTTAGAACTATCCTCGACTATAGATTTTTTTTGCATATACTATTTTGCGTAAGTGGGAAACAAATAAATTCCCTTCAATTTTTACCATAAACTATTTTTTGTCGTCATAAAGGTGAAGATATAAGACAACCATGCTCGAAAATTCCATCCTAAATCATCCGAGTTTCATTAGGGACAAAACCCTGAATTTCATCAAGTTAAGACAAAAAAGGAAGAAGACAAAACTTGTTAGCATTGCGCCCTAAAAGCACAAGAGTTTTAAGATTATCTTGACATTGTGTTTTAAGTATGAAAAATGAGTATTCTTCTTATTACATGCAATACATTCTTTTAAAATATCCATAAACATAATAGTATTTGGTTTATGGGTCTAATTATGTTTAGCTCAAGTATTAACCAAGACTTCTTTATGACTTTAAAACATTTATGAAGATGGACAAATTACTAAGGTAGACTATAGTGCATTAACTATTTTTTATAAAGTGGTTTGCCTTGGTCACTTGGTAGAGTATGTGGTTAATGTGCTAGTACACTAGAAATAATGAATGGACTAATGAGTTTGATTTTCACTAAAAGTACTATCTTAAGAAAATCATAACTCATTGCTATTATATTATAAGACTTTTAACCTTAAGAGAGAGTTATTAACTCATATTTAATGGTTCAACTATTTTGATCTACTATGGCTAAAATTCTATGAGTCAATATATTTTAGGTTGGATGACTGAGTTGCTAGATAGAATGGATGTATAGGTTCTTCTTCTCAATAGTAGAGCCCATAAACACTTTTAAGTAAGTGACAAATAGTACCGCTTGATAGAATGTATATATACTATCATACCAATCTAACTAGTTAGTATCTCAAATGCTTTAGTTTGAGATTTGATAATTTTACTTGAGATATTAAGGATGAAATTTATCATGTTAATTAGTACAATGAGATTTAGAACTCAAGGAACAAGAGTTGTATGTTTTAGTTAGATTATACTTCATCTAATTATACATGCTGTTATATTATGAAGGGGCAACACATAATGAATAATAGGCCGATGATAATTACATCGAGTATTATAAAATATAATAAATTTCATTTACAACTTTATAGTATAATAAATTGTAAATATTAAATAATAAATCTGATACAGGTTTGGTAGGTAGATTTTATTAATTATTTGGACACATAATGAATAATAGGCCTGGTCCCCGAGCTAGCCTATGTGGTTGTAGGTATTATCATAACAATAATGCACAGGTACAACATGAGTACCTAGTAGTCAACCAAGTGTCTCCTAATCTCAATGATGAAAATTATTATTCATATGACCCAAAAATTCCAGTAGAAATCAAATGTCTAGGTCTTGAGCTGTAGAAAATGTCCTAATCTAGGATGCTAGAATAAAATAATGGGAGTAGAGAGAACAAAACAGACACAGTAAATAAGGAAAAAGACTAAGGTAAAAGAAGTTTTTCCAAAGAAGAGAGCTTGCCAACTCTTTTATGACACCATTTGGGAGAGAAGAGAAACTCTAGGTAGACTAATCTTCACCCAAGCTGAAAATTAAAGAGGAAGAAAAGTCTCACAGGTATAAAGTTGGCGACATGAGGAATAGCTAGGAAGATCGTGAGGTATCAGGACACGATGTTACACAAAAAACATGATGGTGCACAATAAAACACGATGGACGGAGACGACAGTTCATGATGGTCAACGACGACTTAGGAGTGGCGACTTCTGACGATTTTTCATGATTTAGCACGTAGATCGAGGACATGATTTATCGTAGTTCATGGATCAAATTATGACATAAGGCTTTAGTTTTTTGGGTTCACTTATCAAAAGTTTGATGTTTTAGGATCGTTTTAACATATATTAGATTGTCTAGTTACTAGATTTTTTAAAGATCAGGACAGTTCTGAATAACCAATCCCTTCAATTGGTATCGGAGCCTCATTCTAGATCTATTTAGAACGAATACCCTCTAGATTATTTTCTTCCTAGAACCCTAACTCTTTTTTGTGGGACTATTTTTTAATTAATCTCCCTTGCATAGCTATTCAGATTTTATGCATAAATTTCAATTGATTATGTATTAGAGAAAATCTATGAACACATTATTTTTTCCTTAGGATTTGTATTTAATTCTTATAGATTCTTTAAAAATTCCGTCAAGAAAGTTAGGATTTCTATGATGTAATTATTCGAACTAGATTGATTTGATTCAAAAATCCTCTAGAAGATAATTTAAAGCCCAACAATTTTGTGTCTCATCAAGAAGACAGATACAAAAGTTGTCCTAGTCTAATTTGAGGCCGAAGTTGATGCGTTGGTGAGTGAACGGAATTTTATAGTTTTCATGATTTTGTTTGCTTGAACGGGATGAACATCGTGATTCGGCGAGTGACGGTTGGCGGTAGCCGTTGGTGATCCAAATATCAGATCTCAGTCTATCTTGAATATCTATTTTTCAATTTTAAATTATGATAGGATTAGGATTATGAAAGGTTATGATTTATTATAGATATTTATATTTTATATCCTGTTGTTTTGTTTATTATTTTTTGTTACCAACATGCTTAGATAATTTTATTTTATTCACATCACCTTTTAGATACCATGTGTCTTTAAGTTTCTAGAAAGATAAGCGTTTATGATTGCATAATGAAGATAAAATTAAGTTAATCGATTGAGAGCATAAAATGGCTAAGTCTAGAAGCATAATATTTGGTTTATTTAATCATAAGTTTTTATTTTAATAATTTTGCTAGATATTTAATTGGTGACAAATTAAATTATGGGCTTATTAGAATTTAAATAAAATTGTATTGACCTAAATAAAATAATAATTGAGCGCTTGACTACAAAGTAGGTTACTAAATATTAGGTTGGCTAATTGCCTAATGAAAGTTAGTAACTCACAGTTGTAGTAACTCACATAATTTTAAAAATTAGGTGGGAGCAAGATTTTTAATTGAATCCTACGGTCTCCATTATTAGATATAGTATTTTATTGTGGTCCCTCATCTTCAATCTTAGAAGCTCCTTAAGAGAGGGTATCTAGAGCATCAGATATTACAAATATGATATTCGTTATGATTACATTAATAACTGAATAACTAGGCAATGACCTACCTAAGTAGCAATTGTCCACATGTCACAAGTCTGAGGGGTGAAATAATTGTATACACGTAACTCGCTTATGTAATATCCCGCCTAAGCGGTTCTTATTACTTATTTTAAGAGATCAAAGCGTAACATTAATTAATTACTAGGTGTTAATAACAGATTAGTAGGATTACTAGGTATTAATATCATATTAGTAATTAATTAGATTAGACTATTCTACCTAACTTTTGAATATGTGTTCTGCCTGATCATGTGTATGTTTGTGAGAGTTGGAATATCGTTGCATACATAGCACATTTATTTTGAGTTTTTATTTTCAAGTTCTTATGTATACTTAAATTAGAATGTACATGTATTATTTATTATCTTTAGTAGTTAAAATGTTTTCCTTGAGCCCATTAGCATTATTTATATTGAAAATATTGTGGATAGAATGGATATTGACTAGGACTTTAAACTAGTTGTGAAAAAGAATCAAGTACATTCTAATTATGTTACCCTAGATCTTTCTTAGATTTCACTTAGGAGAATATAAATTATTATCAGCTATGGAGATAGATTGATTTGAACTCCCTACTACTTATTATCATTGTATGACAAATATGTTGGAACTACTGTAAATTCATTCTTCATGGAGGCTGATGTATTTATTAATCTCCAGTAAGAAGTTCGAGAGTGTATTGTTGAACACTAGTATGACAAATAAAACAATGGTTAAAGACCATATCCTTATGGTTGGTCGTCTTTTGACGAGATAGAGATTTCTATAGCCAAAAATCGATGAGGAATCCTAGATAAAGGTGTATGAATAAATTTTGCAAAGTATATTTTTTTCTAAATTTCAGTTGCATGATATGGAGTAAAGTAACGACATACATGGTGTGAGAATTGTTCCATTAAAAGTGCTGAAATTCTAATATATTTATTAAATATTTAATTCTAATGAATAATAAATAGTTTATTCTCATATTACATACGTTACATTATTGCAATATATCTACAAGTATAATAATACTTGGTTTGTGAGTCCTATGTAGCTTTGAGAGAGTTATGAACTCATATTTAATCGTTCAGTTGTTTTGATTTACTATGGTTGAGATTCTGAGAGTTTATATATTTGTAGGTTGGATGACTGAATTGTAAGATAATAATGATGAATAGATTTTCAATAGTAAAGTTCCTAAACACCTTTAAGTATGTGACATATGTTGGGGATAAAAAACACTTGGGCTCCTCCAATGAGATTTACAAGCAAAGCCCAATACTCCACCTCCAAGGAAGGGCCCACAAAGTCCAAACCAAGGACACAATACCATTGACCAAGCCTACCAAGACCAAGACCACTCCGATGGCTGAGGCCCACCATGGCCGAGGCCACCACGATGGCTGAGGTCATCTTGACCGCTAAGGTCCCTTCAATGGTTGAGGCCACTATGATAGCCGAGGACTCCTTCATGACTAAAGTCACCATGATGGCTGAGGTCTCATCTCTAACCTATGACCACTCACGGCTACCCGAGATAGACTCCAAGGTCCTCTCATCATGGCCATGACTATTGAGATAACCTCCAAGGTCCTCTCACACCCACCTTTTATGCTAGTTTTTCTTTCCCGAAATCATGAATGTAAGAAAAGTAAAGTGGTAAGCTGCCTTAAAATTTAAATTTTTTTACTTTCCCGTACTGAATGTGGTCCTTTCAAATCTATCTAAATGGAGCAGATGAACTGTTTCCTCTGCCATTGTTATGCAATGGTAGAGAATCCAAATCGTTACAGCCAAGCTAGTCTTAGTGTATACTAAGGTTGTCCCCTTATTCTGGCCCCTTAATTTATGAAATTACACTTATCTTAATATATATACTACTCAGTGGAAATAGTTTACCTTCCTAGTTCCTTGGACGACTTCTTCTTTCCCGGGCATGTGATCCACTCTTTATGGAATACTATTTATTCATTTTTCTCTTTTTTACTTTAGATATCCTTATCAAGAGGATTTTTTTTTTGTATTTTCAGCCTATAATTGTGTCTTCTCTTGGTGAATATTGTGTAATGATTCTATATTAGATTACATTTATGGAGTTTGATACCAACCAATAGAATCACTAGTTTTGGAGGACAATTCTGCATAAATGTTCATTTTTTATAAATTACATGTACGACCTTTTTTTAACACATGGCATTTCCTTTCATTTTTTTAAAGTTTTTTTTCCTTTTTTCCCTCATCTTCCCCGAAGGTGAGGGATATGGTGTCTAGGGTTTTGAACAGCCATCGCCGCTCCCTACTCATCGTCATTCATAGTTTGTGGTTCGTCTGTCGTCGTTCGTCACAATTCTACCCCTATTGTCCTTGCTGCTTGCTGTTCGTCGACGACTTATGTTCGCATACAAAAAATTGGTTGTTTTTCAATGTGTTTTCCTTCGTAGCTCGATGTTCTTCTTCGTAGCAACAATGAAGATGACGTTGTTACATTTTAAAATTTGGTGTTTGTGCAATATGTAATGCATTGTTGGAGTTTCTCTCTTGGATCTGAGTATTTTTTTTTCTGAATTAATGATTGGATATGAGGTTTTGCTAGTTTTTTCGTGAAGTTCTTTCTGGTTTTTTTGTTTTTTCTAGATTGCTTTGTGCACGACATCAATTTTTTCAGTTCTTGTTCTGCACAATGGTATATAAATTAGATTATCATACGTATCTAATATATATACATTCAAGAGTGTTCAATTTGTTACATTACTCCAGTGTTCATAACAAAAATAAATCAGTATTTAAATTAGATACCATAATTTATACACATTACGCATAACGAGTTTAAATGGTGTTCAATGTTTCAAATTAGTATGGTATTCATAGACAAAAATAAATCAATATCTAAATCAGATATCATATGTATCTAATTTATATACCATACGCAAAGCTACTTTTCTTCCCTTCTGTTAAGCGCCGCGTTTCATTAAAACTACAGTGACGTGTGGCCCGCTGCACGCGTACTATTATAACGCGTGTTTTAGGTCATTTTTCATTAAAGGTCCAATGGTAAATGGCTTCGCCCAGCCATTCTTATAATTGAGAATTTGGACCATCATTTTGCTATAATGGGCCATTTGTATAGTTCTTCCTAGAATTTATGTCCCCATTTATTTGTCAGGCTCGCTTACTGCGCCAATCTGGTATTACTTGTCTTACTTGTTGCTATTTACATTGGCCTTGGCCAAGTAGGTCAGTGTAATGTATATTGTTAGCCTGTCTGCAGGTGCGTGCATTGCGTACTTGTGTATAGTTTGTCATTCTCGGCTCGGTGAAATGATGCTTATATATATTGATGATACCGGCCATAATGCTCCTAATATATTTCCCAAAGGGTACACAAAAATGTTTATAATATATGTTAAGAATTTGCCGAATAGAAACTCGGAGAAGAAGATGAGTAAGCAAATGAGCTACTAGACGAGCTCTGAAGAAGCAGTGACTGAGCTGGAGTCACTGAAGAGGGTGAATCACAAGAGGTGTCTAATCTTTTCAAGCTGCTTTTGCTGACTATCTTCCGGGCCTCATTTCCACTAATTGGATCTTGTCGAATTTCTCTTAACAAGGCAGCCACATCCTTCATTGCGGGACGATCTTCAGCACGGTTGCTTGTGCAAAGAAGAGAGATTCCTAGGGCTTGTAGCATTTCCTGTATTTGTGTGTCTGGATGTCCTTGAAGCTTAGGATCCAGAATTTCAACTGGGTCATTCTTGCTCTTTAAATGCTCTCTTACCCATTGGATTACGTGTTTGTCATCAGGGAATGATGGATCTACTGGTTTTTTTCCTGTTATTATCTCTAACAGGACCACTCCATAGCTGTAAACGTCAGTCTTCTCTGTGATTTTCAGCATACAACCGTATTCTACAAATTACCCATAAGAAACAGGTGTCAAAATGATTAATAAGTTTATAATTGACATTAGTTAATATAATCAATCACCGATTTGCTTTGTATCATATTTTATAAACTGATATTGGTCTAAGCTTTACAATTGTTGCAAGCAAATAAGGAAGATGACAGCACCCAAGTTGGCAGCAATTGCAAAAATGGGAGGTCTAGGCCGGCTTGTACATAGCGTGTCATTTGGTTTTATGGCCTGTTGGTTTCTATCATCTCAACAGCATTACCGAAATTTTTGGATGGATAATAATGTCTTTTCCCTTTAAATTACCGTAAACATGGCATTGCCAAATGTATGAATAAGCAGGGGAGGCAGGGCCCAAACAACCATATATCAACGCGAATGGAGATGTAACTTTTACGAAAATTATATTACTTAACGATTCTAGTAGGATATTATAGTTTTTAGTTAGTTTTAAAAATAATTAAGCCAATAATCAAGTTCGTTTAACTATAATTTTATATTCACATTCAACCATTCTTTAAGATAATTATTATTAACATTTTTATTATATCTTAAATAAATAGTTAAAAATAGTCATGTATATCTATGAGTAATATTTAGATTTTCAAAAATCTAACCAAATTATTTTTTAATGAATTTTAAAAAAATATTTAAATTTTCTTATCTAAACAAAATGAAATTGTGAGATTAATAATACCAAAAATTGGTAAGATAAAAAACAATGTGCATGAGATATATAAAACATATGACTAACACTAATAATACCATAAAGTATGATTCGACACTTTCATCTATGACACAAAGTCTACAAAACGTTATTATATACATGAGATATATCATGTGACAAAAGAAATAATATGAATTATGTAATTATTTTCATTACTTATAACTAATATATTTATTGATCCATTTTATTTCTATAAGTACTGATGTAATTAACGAAAATAATTATTTCCAAATATTTTCTTCTATAATTATTTATATAATTTTTCATGAAATGCATATTTTTTTAAAGATGGAGCAATCCCTTATTTTTAGAAGAATTACTTGTGATTTTTTGGTGAATATATATTTACTAGTAAAATAAATAAATATAAATTCAGAATAATTAGATATCTATTAACGTAGATATGTTTTTTGTTTTGAAATGTATTTTTTTTATTATATGTATGTTTTTAAGATGGGGCGATTCCTTATTTTCTAGGGGTTAATAGTGATTTTTAGACAAATATGTATTTACAAATAAAAATTGAATTTGGAGTAAATATATTGCAGATTTGTTTGTAATATATATACAGACTTTTGTTCACATAAAGAAATATATATTTATATGGATTGCAACAATTATTTACTTAAATATTGTTATAACTCTTTACAAATATATAATAATTACTTTAGTAATTATTCAGAAAAATCATCATTACTCTGATACTAACTCTTCACATAAATTACATTAAAATGATATTGATCATATTACAAGAATAATAAAAAATGTGCATTAATAATCATAAATATGTAATCTTAATATATATATGAGATTGTAGATACAATAATAAAAATTTATTATTTATAATTAAATATGTATATTTCCGATAATGGATAAATTTCATAACCTAAAATAGATAAAGTTTTTGATAATTCAAAATTCAAAATTTTCTAGTTTAATTATCAATTATGAAATGATATTAAAGTTGATGGAGTATTATAATAAATGTATTAATTTTTTCTAAAATGATTATTTAGTTATTATTATTATCGATTATTTAATATAATAAAGTTTCTAAGTGTTATATTTATCGAAAAACTCGTCACTTTTAAGCCCTTTTATGCCATCTTTTTCCTTTTCCTGACTACTACTTAATAATAGTATTGTTCTATTATGTTTGACCAACTAGTATATTTCATTATTATATGTAAACTATTATTTCATAAAGTTTTATAAGTTACATTTAATTAATATTACACCGTGAAATTAAATTAATTGTTTCTACCTATAAAAGATTGTATCACAAAATAGCATACATACACGGTAAAATGTTTATAAAAAAAGGAAAATGATTTGTAAAAATTTAAAACGCACTATAGTTATGTGTAGAACTTTGACTAATTTAATTGAATCTTTTAAACTATATCGTAATATTATATGTAGTTTAAATGGTATGAATATTTCAGAAAAGCAAAATTCATGGAAATAATTTTTTCAATAAAATGGAAAAATAATTTAATGCATGCAACATAGACTGTCCTGCTGTAAAAAAGGACATCTACCTGGAGCAATGTAGCCGTAAGAACCGGCGAGTTGCGAGTTACTCGAAAAGGAACCATTCTGTTTGTCTTCAACCAACCTAGCGAGTCCAAAGTCCGCCAAGCACGCCTCGTATCGGTTGTCAAGCAAGATATTCTGCGCTTTCACGTCTCGGTGTAAGATAGCGGGAGCGCAGTCATCGTGAAGGTATGCCAATGCATCTGCCACTCCCAGTGCTATCTTGAACCTCGTTTCCCACTCCACTACTAATCTTGTGCAACCTTGGTGTAAGAATGTCTCCAGATTCCCATTTGCCATGTAATCGTAGAATAGCAATTTCGTTCTTTGGTTCGCTCCCCAACCAAGTAAACGGACGATATTCCGGTGGCGGATCCGAGATAAAAGGGCATTTTCGGATGAGAATGCTGCTGCTGAGATCTTTTCGGATTCTCGGAATCCTTTAACGGCGATTGTTCGACCTGATGGAGTGGTTATTCGGTATACGACACCAGTCCGACCACGTCCGATGATGTTGCTAGATTTTAAGGATTTTGCCACTTCGGAAATCGATAAGTCGAGCTTCTGGTATAGCATCACCTCCCAACCGATGCCTAGTTCCACGTCACTATCAATGGCTTCGAGATCGTTCTCGCGGGTCCCATTGAAGTATCTATGTGCTGCCCTTTTCGCTCCAAGGATGATGTAAAGTACAGCAAGTAGCAGGACGCATGCGGTGCATAATAGAACTATCATTGCCACACGAGCTGCCGACGTGTGCCAGGAAGCTCCACCGTGCTTACCGACGGGACATTGGTTTCCGGGAAGGCATAGGGCTTCGTTGCCGGAGAGGACGCTCAGGGGGAGCTTTGCGAAGAAGGGGGTCTCTGGCACACGACCTGATAAATTATTGTGGGAGATGTTGACGACGACTAGATTTTGCATTTCGACGAGAATTTGGATGTCACCGGAGAGCTGGTTGTGAGAGAGATCTAAGTTCCCAAGCTTGTCTAAATTGGAGAGTTCCTTTGGGATCTCGCCGTTAAGTTGGTTACAGCTTAGGTTGAGGGAGATTTCAAGGGCCGAAATGTTTCCTAAAGTTGATGGAATATTCCCAGAGAACTGATTTGCACTGAGGTCTAACAACTGTATCTTGAACCAAGTACCTACTTGACTCGGAATCCGCCCGGAGAATCGATTATTCCCCAGCATGAGTTTAGTCAGTGAGCTCAACGATCCTAGGCCTGGGCTTAGAGTCCCTTTGATCAAATTATTCGACAAGTCAACGAATTGTAGGAAAACAAGATGATTCAGTTCCTCCGGTAGAGTTCCCTCAATGGAGTTTGAATGAAGATCGAGATATGCCAGATTTCTACAGCCAGAAATATCTCGAGGAATCTCCCCATTCAGGTGGTTCTCTCCCAGATCCAAGAAGCTAAGATTCGCCAAGTACCCAATCTGTGATGGGATTACTCCTGTATGTTTGTTGTTACTTGCTCGGAATCGAACCAGCGACGTGCAATTGCCAATCTCCGGTGGTATTACGCCAGAGAGATTGTTAGAAATGAGAAGGAGCATGCTCAGCTTCTGTATCTGGAATAACCCCTTAGGGATTAGACCTGTCAAGCTATTGTTGGACAAATCTACGACCTCAAGATTGATGCAGTTAGAAATGGAGGACGGGATGTTTCCCTCGAGCTTGTTATTCCACAAGTGAAGTATAGAGAGATTCCTTAGGTTTCCCAGTTCTGAAGGTATCGTACCGGTGATATGATTGTTGTCTAGCTCCATGTTTGTGAGTTCCCTACAATTCCCTAACTGGACAGGAATCTCCCCTGATATCTGATTCTCATTCAGCCTCAACACTTGGAGTGAAGTTAAATTCCCCAACGTTGTTGGAATGCTTCCTGTGAGTGAATTAGAGGAAAGATCAAGCACGGACAACTGATTACAATTTCCCAGCTCTGGAGGTATTATGCCCACCAAGCTATTCCCCCATAGCAACATATTTTGCAGATTCTGAAGCTTCCCTAGACTGCTTGGGATCGACCCGGCAATCAAATTCTGATGAAGGTATAAGTTCTCAAGGTTCGTGCAGTCACCGAGTTCCGGCGGGAGTGAGCTTGATAAAAGAGCAGTGTAGATTGCCAGAGTCTGGAGCCTCTTGAGGTGGCCAATTGTGGGTGGGATTTCCCCTGTTATGTTTGTCTCCGCTAGCCCTAAAAACGTCAAATTGGTGCAGTTACCAATCTCTCGTGGTAGAGTGCCTTCAATGTTCTTGTTGCCACCGGCTCTTAAAACTTTAAGTCTCTTCAACTTTCCTATGCTACTTGGAATTTCACCTCTCAACTGATTATCATACAGAATCAGCACGTGCAAAGTCGTCAGGTTCCCAATCTCGACCGGGACTTGCCCCTCAAGCCGGTTAGTATTGAGATCAAGTTCTTCTAAGTTAGGTAGACCACATATCTCAATTGGGATCTCACTAGTCAAGTCATTGTCGCTAAGGTCCAAGGTTCTCAATTCGGTAAGAGCACCGATCTCCTTTGGGATGGAGCCAGTGAGATTTGTACCAGAAAGGACTAGCTTGTGCAAGGATAACAATGAGGTAAAATTAGACGGAACTTTGCCATACAAATCAACGTTTAGAAATTCCAATTCCACCACTTCCATGTTGGAATTGCACGTGACTCCGTACCACCCACATGGAGTTTCATCACTTGGGTCCCAATTGCCCATCTCTTTAATCAAGCCATTCAGGCTTTGCTTCCAAGACAACAGAGCTTGACCTTGTTCATTGATTGCCGACGCCACAAATGAAATGTAGAGAAAAGTGTAGATTACAAGAAAGGAGGAGACTGTCCATGGATTTACAGGCATTACAGTAGAAAAATAACAAACTGAAAAGAGAGTTTGAGCCTTGGGAGAAACCAAATCATGTCTGGTGGGCTCTGAGAGGTTTCAAAATAGCTTATAAAGACAAGAAATAAAAAAAAAACAAAAATAGAGAGCCAAAATCTTCGGATCCAGGAACGGTACAGCAAGATATGATGTTTTGAGGAGAGAAGAATGCAATATATTTTTTTTTGTCAAAAAGAGAAGAATGCAATATTGGATTGGTCTTTTTTGTTACAGAAGGATAGTTCCTTCCCATTAGATCCTAACAGGAGGTTTATGTTCTTTAAATCATGGTCGTCTTTGTTGAGAATAGACTATTATGATCACCTCAACATAAAGCGCTAAGGTGGAAATGCTCGAACGCTATTTTTTTCGTCTAATTTTTTATTTTGATTTTTTTTCTTCTAAAAATAGACGTGATCCATCCATTTTTAGATCAGAGAAACTATAACTTTAAATAAGCCTCTACTGTACTAAAAACATGAAAAGACCTATTTCGAGGTAGAAAGGGGGTAACAGGTTTTTTTTTTTAAATCATACTCAAGACAGTGAGATATAACAGTTTTTTTTTGGATAATTACTGTTTTTTGTTGTCTAAAAATGATTTCTGTTCTTGTATCACAGGATAAATTAGTTTCGTAGGACTAAATAATTGAAACTAATTTTCAACATCAATTCTCAGATCGCCCCAGCTTCCGGAAATAAGTCTCCCTTGCTACCTGCTACCTATCAGAAATTATCATCTTTCAACAACAAACGGTTAATCTACAAATTCTTACTTTTTTTTTTTAAATTAGATCTTGAAAATTTTAACTTGATAATTATATTTTTTACATGATTAATTAAGATTCAATAGAATTGAAGAGTAGCATTAAAGTCTTGCTTTTCAAAACAAAATTAAAATACTTGAACGAAAAATCTGTAAAGAATATGTTCTGATATTTTCAATGATTTCTAGCATAGGAAGCAACATACCGTCAATTTACCTTATATTAAGGGAATATCCCAACAAAAGCACTGTCAATTCAAATGAATTCTTAGATGTTTGAGTTCTATAAAAAGAAAATTACAGAACTTCTCAATAAAAATATCATTAGAATAAATAAATCTCCTTGATCCTGCTCGACCTTTTATGCCAAAATGCTAGTGAAATTGAACGAAGAGTTCCTCGTTTAGTAATCAATTATAAACCCCTTAATAATGTTTGGGAATGGATAAGATATACAATACAAAACAAAAAGGGACTTGATAAATAGACTTGGAGATGCAGTAGTATTATCTAAATTTGATATGGAATCTGGATTGTGGCAAATCCAGATAAATGTAAGTGATAAGAATAAAATTGTATTTGTAACTCCATTTGACCATTATGAATGAAATGTAATGTCATTTGGTCTTAAAAACGCTCCTAGTGAGTTTCAAAATATAATTAATGAAATATTTAGTCAATTTGCTGATTTCGCAATTGTTTGCATTAATGATGTACTAATTTTCTCTAAAATTACAGAACTTCTCAATAAAAATATCATTAGAATAAATAAATCTCCTTGGTCCTGCTCGACCTTTTATGCCAAAATGCTAGTAAAATTGAATGAGGAGTTCCTCGTTTAGTAATCAATTATAAACTCCTTAATAATGTTTTGGAATGGATAAGATATACAATACCAAACAAAAAGGGACTTGATAAATAGACTTGGAGATGTAGTAGTATTATCTAAATTTGATATGAAATCTGGATTGTGGCAAATCCAGATAAATGAAAGTGATAAGAATAAAATTGTATTTGTAACTCCATTTGACCATTATGAATGAAATGTAATGTCATTTGGTCTTAAAAACGCTCCTAGTGAGTTTCAAAATATAATTAATGAAATATTTAGTCAATTTGCTGATTTCGCAATTGTTTACATTAATGATGTAATCATTTTCTCTAAAAGAATAGAACAGCATTAGAGACATCTTGAATCATTTGTTAGGATAATAAAACAAAATGGTTTAGTTATCTCTGCAAGTAAAATTAGGTTATCTCAATATAAGGTTAGGTTTTTAGGATTTGAAATACACCTTCTATAATCAAACCAATTGATAGGGTAATACAATTTGCTTACAAATTCCCCAATGAAATCCTAGATAAACAAAGTTACAAAGATTTCTATGCTCTTTCAATTACATATATGATTTTTACAATAAAATGAGAATTGATTGTAAGCCTCTCTTTGAGAGGCTTAAAAAGATCTTCCTCCATGGACAACTGTACATACTGATTTAATCAAAATGATTAAGGCCCATGTTAAGACACTTTCTTATCTTGGCATTCCTACCAATACTTCTTTCAAAATTGTTCAAACATATGCCTCTGAAATTGGATATGGAGGTAACCTATCACGAAAAATTTCCCCAAATGCTTCAGAACAAATTTTAGATTTACATCTGAAAATTGGACCCAATCCCAAATCAATTACAGTACAATAAAAAAGAAAATATTATATGTTGTATTATGCATACAAAAATTTCGAGATAACTTGTTAAACAAGATTTTTTTTGTTAAAAATTGATTGTAAATCTACTAAGCATGTTCTAGAAAAGGATGTTAAAAATATAACATCCAAACAAATTTTTGCTAGATGACAGTTTATACTAAGTATTTATTTATTTTGATATTGAATTTATTAAATATATTAATAATTCAGTTACTGACTTCTTGACTCGTGAATCCTTGCAGGGGCAACAACAAGATAGAGTCTAGGCCCCAAACCTCGAGGAAAATGATTAAAGGGGAGTCATCCACTCAAATAGCCCTTAGGGCCCAAACCAATTAACAATTGTTGGGTCTACCGGGCCTAATTACCAATCTGCATTGGTCAACCAATTTGATCCATTTGCAGTCTCTAAACCATTTGACCTACAATTAGTCATCAACCAACCAATCATCAATTATAGAAAGACTTCTCCTTATCTTCGAAAGACCCCCAGTAAAAATCTCTTCTACATTGAACATTCATTTGGCCACTTTAAAAATCAAATTGAAATAGTGAAGGCCCATTTCCTTCCTAATTCTCATTTTGTCCCCGGACACAAGGACAAATCCTTCAATTTCTACAGAGATATTCTCCTAGAAATAAAATAAATAAATATCAAAGCCATAAACAGTGAAGAAGAAAAGATCCTCTATCATTCCTTCTACATCCTCAAAATAATAACGTTGGAAGAATGGAAAATCCATCCTTCAGGATCATAGTTTTAACCCATTTTAAATAAGAAACAATACAATTAATTTGACTATATTGATGCTTGACAAACAATTTTCTTGCATCAAAATAGTGAATTTTCTCATGATTGTTTTTTTAATTTTGACAAGAATTTCAAAATCAATTTTTCAAAATAGTTTTTAAGATGGTGGTCAATCTATGGCACTGTCTTTGAAATATTCACAATCGAATTACAACAAAATTTTAACTTATTTCTAAAATTATATAAACCCTCAACAATTAAGGCCTCTTTTCCCCCAATAATTTATTTTGTGAATGAATACAAAATTTCATGGATTTTGAAGTGGGAATACGCCATTGAAGGAGAAGTCTTCACCAGACAATACTATGTAAAATGGTGGGACAAACTCAGTACAACAAAAATATCCGCTTCCATAAACAAGGAGTTAGTAAAAACTCACCCCCAGTTAAAATCACTCAAACCTCCAGTGGCCTCCTTAAAAATTAAGGAAACAGACAACTAAGCTCCTTAAATTAATCAATCATCAAATTCTTCCCCAATGGGTCCTTGATCCATTTTAGGATTCACAAGACTCATTCAACAATATAATCTTCAGTGATGATGAATAGGGGAAACTTTGGCAAAATGTCAATAAATGGAAAACATATAATTTTGTAGGTAACATGGTAACATCATGCGTCAATCGTCATACTCTTCAAAGAACAAGCAAAAGTAACAATGACCTCTAGTCCATGGTAACAATTATCAAGGACTGGTAATACAGCAACTGTCAGAGCACGAAGATCAAGATGACAACTATCAAGATTTTTTGTAATTTTTCGTTTTACAATCATTGTACTAGTTGTCGAATAGTTAGACAACTATTTATGCTTTTTACTATTGTTAGTCAAAAGTAAACAAAAGTAGGCATGTAAAATATTTTTACTTTTGTATAATAGAATAGTTCAGGTAAGTGATGGGTTCCCTCTGAACTCCACTTTTCTTAGCTATAAATAGATAGCTCGCTCTCATTTGTGAATCAGAACTCGTTTTACAACTCTTAACTATTTGAGAGTTAAAACTTGTTTTGTGAAACAAAGCTTTCTTCTTCTCCCTCTTCTGTATATCTTTCTTCTTTTTTCCTTCAACATTAATTACTGACCAGGAGCACTAATTAATCATTGCCAATAAAACTGTTTGTGTAAGTTTTGAATCTTTCACATCAATACAACTATTGTAATTATTATTTATTAAATACAATTTTTATTGTTTATCTTCTTGCTTCTTTAATACCCCCTCTCTAAATTACTATTAATTCCGCACCTTTTGGTATATATATATATATATATATTAAACCAAAAGGAAAATTATCATTAATAAGAGACCATTACATTACGAGTCAAGAGGTGTTCCATAAAATACGGAGCCTCCTGCCAATAAATCAGACCAACATTTGAACAGGCAGCTCTAGCTAAAGGGTCAGCTATTGCATTCTCTTGTCAATGACTAAAAGATATTGTACTGTAGAGCATTCAAAAATCAACAAGTTGCAAGAATGGATCAAATAACTAAATTCACTAAAATTAGGGACATCATTCACTAAACTATCAACCACAATTTTCACATCAGTTTCAATAATCATGTCTGCCAGACTTGAATCATGTACCCAACTAAGCACCTATTTAAGACACATTGCTTTAGCTATAGTGGCAATCCAGCGGCCATGAATTTTCTTAGATACACACATTCTTATTGTCCCTATAGAATCACGGAGAACCCACCCTAGCCCAATGGTGGTTGCAGCATGATCCAAAGTAGCATCCAAGTTAATCTTCAGCTTACCCTGCGACGGATGCCTCTAGCAAACAATTTCTCCTCTTACTGATCTGTTATGAGCGGGATTTACTCAAACATTTACAGTCTGCCACTCAGTCAAAAAAGCTAAGCACATATGAGCACACCTAACAGCAGGCAAGCGCTTGTTCTACCATAAAACCTTATTACGGTTACCCCATATTGCTCAGACCACCATACAAATTTTTTCCTGCTTATTCCTATCAACACCATTTAGCATAGAGCAGGACCAGTTTGCAAATTTATCTACATTCGCAATCACGATCAGAATATTCGAATAAGACCAACATTGGATAGTAAAGGGATAATCAACAAATAGGTGTAGAAGATGTTCACCATGTGTGCACACACTCATTCACCATATTCAAACCCTTAGTAAATAAAGGATCCCTGGTAGGAAGGAAATTGTAGCATGCTCTCCACAGACAAGATTTTACTTTTGGAAGAATAAAAAAAGCTCCACACATCAGCCCAAGAAACCGTAACAGAAACTTGGTCTTCCTGATCTGAAAGCGAAGATACCTTTTAGAGCCAAAATGCCACAACAGCCTATCCGTCTCAGCCATAGAACCTACTGGAATACTAAGGATTTAGTTAACATCTTCCTGATCAAAAAATTCATACCAGCTCAACGTCCCAATCCTGGCAGCCATGAATCATCAAATCACGAACCAAAATATCCTCAAGTCCATGTTTGATCTACGTTCTAGGCAAGAAAACATGTTCATTCAGAATCTAAGGATCAGACCATCCTTTAATAGAAGACCCAGATCCAACACGCCATTTATAACCACTTCGAAGATGTGAAACCGTATGCCAAATGCTCCGCCAAATAAAGCTCGGGATGCAACCCACTTGAGCTGAAAACAAAGTGCCATTCTAGAAAAAAAATGCTTTGAGAAAATGTGAAGCCAGAGCAAAAGGATTTGATACAAGGTTCTAAACTTGCTTTCCCAACATAGCTAGGTTGAAGAAGTATATATGATGAAATGCCAAACGACTATATTCTTTCCGCCAAAATAAGTGATCCTAAGATGCCCAATGAATTCGTTTTGATTCACCATGTTTTGATCCCCACCAGAAATAGTTCAAAATTATTTGCAACTCCTCAGATAAAGAGGTCGGGAGAAGAAAGTTGTTCATGCAATAGGAAGGAAGAGCTTATGCTACAGCTTTAATAAAGACGTCTTTACTAGCGTGAGAAAGGAATTTATTTGATCTTCCAAAAAGCTCTACCACAACCGATCTATCAAATAACTAAAAATAGCTCTCTTCTTTTTGCTAAATAAAGATGGTAACCCCAAATATTGTCCAGTATCTAGGTTGTTTGTTACAGCAAGTTCATGTTGAATACCTTCTCGTAAATCGAGCTCCACATTGGTATTAAAGAACAACCCAGATTTCCCAAAATTCACTGCTTGACTCGAATCCACCTCATACTGAGAGAGAGTATTTTTCATGACATGACATTTATTCAAATTTTCTTGAAAGAAAAAGAAACTATCATCTACAAACAACAAATGAATACTCAGAGCCCCACGAGAAATACGCACACCATGAATATTAACACAATTATCTTCTCTTTTTTAATCAAGCTAGAGAGACCCTCAGCACATAAGATAAACATATACAACGATAGTGGATCACCCTAACACAATCTTCGCTAACGAGTTAACGAAACAACATCTTCACCATTAATCATAAATGTGTATTGAACTGAGGACACACAAAGTATCATCCAATCAACCCAATGGTTATGAAAACCCAACTGAATTAAAATATCTCGACGATATGAATATTTGATTCAGTCATATGATTTACTAAGTCATATCACCTACTCTACCACTTGTTTTTCGACGCATACTATGAATCACCTAAGGATGTTCATGATTCAGTTTGGTCGGGTTTTTGGCAAAAAATCAAAAGGAATTGAAACTTCGGTTAAAAAATAAAATGGAACCATGGGGAGCCGCACCCGGGGTTCTCCCAGGGTGGCATCAAAGAGGCACTTCTAAGACTCATAAGGTGGCTACATCCTTCAAGGAGTTCTTCTCATCCCGGTTAGTGAACCTTGTCCTAATCCTACCTGACCACAGCCCCCAGATTGTTACCAGGCAAGAAAAGACATTTAAATCTTTGTCACTAAAGTTGAAGATGAAGTACAGCATTTAATACCTAGATTCATATAATCAGATCGCCACCTCTATAAAATAGAAGCGTCCTTTACATGCATTATTTTATCATTATCACACACCGATAAATGTTATTCCACGTAAGTGTTACATGGACCTCTCTTTAGACGCCACATGTTATCTTTGATACGTTACTCTTAACAACGTGACTCACTATTTACATTAGCCCCATGTTCAAGGTTGAGGGCACAACAGTCAAGCTTGAACATATAGTCTGATTTGAGTGTTGCTTGCATCTTTCACACTTGTTCGTGGGACATACGTCTTTTTTGTCCTGATAACTACAGACATCAAATCATACTAATTTATATATGCCATAATTTATGAGTAGATGCATTTTGGGGAAGTCACCACTGTTTCAGCGTACCTTGAACGAGGCGGAGAACCTTACCCGAGGTGCAATGTATGTCACAATACCTCTAAAGAGGTGTGTGAGAACACCTTACTCATAGGTGTGTCACATCACCTCGAACAAGGCATGACAGCACCTCGAATGAGGAACTGCAAGAACATCTCGTTCAGAGGCGTCAAACGAAGCGTGTGGTTGCGCCTTGAATGAGGCGCGTGAGAACGCCTCTTTCAGAGGCATGTTAGCGCCTCTTTTGGAGGGCATCTCTCGCTCAGAGGGGTTCTTGTGCCACGAATGAGGCGTTGCATCTCGCTAAGATGCGCGTGATAGCATCTCATTTAGAAGCGCGATAGCGCCTCGCTCAGAGGTATGAAAATGTGCCTCGTTCATATGCACGACAATGCCTCAAACTAGGCGATGTGTCTCACCTCGAGGTGCGTGAAAATGCCCTGTCCAATGGAAGTGGCTGCGTCCTGTCCTCCCTTAGATGGGACACCACAGCCCCTCCTTGGACAGATCGCTCTCCTCCTCTATAAAGTTAGCCGGCTAAGATCATTCTTTTATTTTTTATTTTTTACACTTCACTTTGAAGTAAATGGCCTCTAGAGAGATACTTACATTTTCCAAACATGTCGCCCCGCCTGAATGTCTGTCGAAACCTTGGGGAATGTCTGACATAACGAAAAAAAGATTAATTAATTCCATGGGAAAAGTCTAGAGACGGTTGTGTCATAGTCGTCCGCACTATTGATAGAGAATGAAATGGTCAGAAATTATGCAGTCCTCAAAACGAATTCGATCCCATTACTATGGCTAACCCGTAGAGACTTCCCTTCATCACGCATCACATATGATGGTCACACGAAGCCCACAAGAGGTTGGCATGAGTGATGCGTGTACTGTCGATCTAAACAAAAACATATATCGCAACTCTATGAGAGGTCGGCATATATGAAGCTTTAAGGGTTTTTTCGCGTCTCAGCATTCGTGTCCGCTCACTCGCTATTGATACTTTGGTGACGCGTTGGAGTAGGAAATCTCACTCCTTTATTGCCGCTTGAGGAGAGTTCACGCCTACCTTAGAAGATGTTCACATTCTTTTGCATCTTCCATTTTTTGGAAACCACAACCCGTTCGAGAGTGCCTTAACCCTCGAGGAAATGGAAACTCTCAAATTACTCAAGGAAGGTTCATCACACTCTAATAAACCCGATGTAGTGAGTGTCCTAACCAAGAAGTCAAATTTTTGTGGGTGGTTATGCTATTTTTTCAAGGACGTGGAGTCCTCCAAGAAGAACTCGACGCTAGAAGTTAGAGAGGGTGCCAGATTCAGAGACAAAAGCATCGAACTTGCCGCTTTCTTGACCATGTGGCTTTCTTGATACATCTTCCAAGGTACTTTCTTTCACAGTCTTTCTTTATGCATTTAACTATAAAAATATATAGATGTTTAACCATACTCGCCTCGTTGACTAGGTGGCTCTCAAACTTTTCTATTGCATCGTCTCTTCATTTATCTTTCCACTTTGTAGGTCATCCCGATGATATGGTTAGTGCGTGAGTTTTCACAATGGCCATTAGCCTTGCTAAGGGTTGTCGGTCCCCTTAGCACCGATATTCTTTCAAAATCTATATTACATGTTGGATCGCCTCTACACGAAGATCTCAAGAGGAACTTGGGTCAGTACAAGATCGACTCTTATATTGATCTGTCTTTCTTACAGATGTTCACCTGGGAGCGATTCCCAATGTGTGCCCCTTCTTGGTGTCAGTCTGATATTGATTGTGTCGATCCGCCCCGGGCATGGGCATGGTGCAGTACCAAACTTTTGAAGAGTCTGTCTTTTTATACTGATATCGCCATCTTTGGATACTTTGTTTCGCGACTCTATACCTTATGTTCAGACGGTTATGTTAAGGATGATCTATGGCCCCTTTTTTGGGAAGCACATTGACTTAGGCATGTGTGGTTCTCCCCTTCGGTTCTTTGATACTGACGTGACTATTTTGGCTATTTTGACAACATCGACACTCCCGGTAGTGACTGAGCGTGCAGGAGAGGCTGGGCTGAACGAATTTTTTAGCACTTGTTACCAGTGCAACCGACTGGCTCACCAATTTGGTTTCAATCAGTTTATTCTATCGAGGGTGACGGCCATGTATCCAATTCAAAGAAGCTTTTGAGTATGGGATGGTAGAGGCACGTACCCATATAGCATTACGTCATTTTTTCGTGTTCCCCGATCCACCCGTAAGCCTAACATGATGACGTTAATGAAGAGATATTAGGAGGACTTGGCTGACTTGTTGCAATACCTTCAATCTCCTCATGTTGATCTATCAGAGGAAAATATTTACAGAGGGGACCTGACGTTGCGGTCAATGAAACCACCTCCTAGCGGAAGAGTGAGCCATGTGGCCCTTATTGTACCCCAGAGGAAAAGGAAGGCTCCAGTTGTTGGTCATAAAACATCAGCCGAGACATCCGAGTCGGGTGATTCTGATCCTGACTGGGCTGATTCTTCAGCCAATCTTCCTACATCATTTTTTAGATCAACAGGTAACCCTAGGCTCAAATCTCCACTGATGCCCTAGATACTGATGAGGGATGTCCCGGTAGAGAGGCATGTCGCTGCTTCATCTCTAGGAGATTTGGAGCCAACTGGGTGTAAATTCTGAGGTAACATCGTCAGCTCTGACGATGAACCTCCAATAAGTAACAATTTTTTTTTTCACGCTACCATTTTTGTCATTCTGATTTCATATTAGCGAACAAATGTCTTTACAGGCCGAATGTAGCTCCTCCAAGGAGGTCATTGAGGCCTGCGAAATGCTCTTGCAACAGTAGGCTGGAGGCTTTTATGAGGCATTTGTAACACCCCCATCTCTCTCTCTACATATATATATACACTAATTCGATTATTATAACTTAATCTTGTCATACTTCTCTTAGGTCCATGAGTTGGGAATGTTTGTGAACTGTCAAGCTTCAGACGCTGCTAGGGGATCCAATCCTGCCCTTACAAATGTTTCGCTAGCATTTCACGAGGTGGAAGTTTTTCGCAACGTATTTGCCTATTTCAGTCTTTATACATTTTTGTTTTAGCTCTTTATTTCCCTTTTCTTGTTATTTATTTACATTTGTTGTTTTGCTCTTTCAGGACCTTATCTTACCTCTTTTGCCTGCTTTTAGGCCAACGCTCATTGACCGGACTGTGGGTGTGACAACACGGCGAATCCTTCAGTGAATGTCACCCCCGACCTGACTGCTCCAGTGCCCACACAGACACACACCCTGAGCCCCAAAGTTCGCACTAGGATAAATGCACCTTCCTTGATTGTCTTTGTGACTTGCACTTTTTAACATTTTTTGACCTTCCGTTGAGGCATGACTGATGCCCCGAGATGAGCCTTCCGCATAAGGCGAGGGTCAAGAGGGAGGCCAATCGAGAGTCTTCTCAGGATGCCCATAGCACTGCAGAGGACGTACCGGTTTAGCATCTACTGTCAATGTCGGATCAGATGGAGATACCTCGATCCCCAATAGTGGCCAATACTCTTTTTTTTATCTGGAGTCTTTTACCCTGCCACTGTCTGGGGTAATGGTGGAGTTTCATGGCGTGATGGTTGACAAACTCCTACTCCCATACTTGCAGAGGGCGGAGCGGTTACAACTCGGTGTAGGCTTTAGATGCATGAGAGGAATGTCTTTGATTCGTCATACATCTCTCACTATGTTGGCGCAGATCCTCTATATCATTGATCACTTATCTCATGAGGATGTAGATCCGCAGGCTCTTGATTTCTTGTTGAGTTGTTGGCGTGACCTATCCTCTATAGGACCGAACTTAGATTGGCTTTGTCCTCATATTCACACACAGCACATTGATGCCACATAAGTAAAGGTCATATCATAATTAGGATGCAATAGATGGAAGAATTTTTCAATAACATAGTGGATGTACCTAGTATTGAGGATTTTGCAAGAGAAATTCTCATAAAAGCTCAATCCACACTTGAGTAATATTTCAAAGATATTTCCTAAATAACTGAAAAATCAACAGTAAAATTTTAGGGAAAATTATACTTTTATTCATCAAAATATCAGTGATAGATACTTTAAACCCTAAACTATAAAATGTAACAGTTTAAATCCTAAACTATCTGAAACTCACAATTATAACATTTAAAGCAACTTTGTTATTATCTATTAGTCTTTATCAAAACGACGTCATTTTTAATAACCAAAACGACATCGTTTTATTGAGCTATGGATAACTTTCCTCCCTTTATCAAACACACCTCAAAAACAAAAATCAAATCCCTACCTTCTCTTCGAAGAAAACCCCCTTCCCTACCACCAGCTCTTCAAGAAAATCCCCCTTCCCTACCACCAGCTCTTCAAGAAAATCCCCCTTCCCCTATGCAAATATATTATTATTCTAGCGGAGAGCGGTAGCAGATTCCTTCAATAATGTCAAAGCGAGGTAGGGGTGGGTTGGCTGGAAACAAGTTTCGGATGTCACTGGGTCTTTCGAGTGGCTACTATAGTGAACTGCTAGGACAAAACTGAAGCTAAGAACGCCTTTACATCATTTCCAAGAAGGGGAGCAAGGGGCGTCTCAACAGTTTGCCCTCTGCACATGTGTCGGTGATATGAATATGGCCACTGTCAAGAAAGGAAAACATGAAAGGACAGACCATATGACGATAAGCCATGGCTTTGAAAGGACGGACCAATTAGAAAGGAATGCGTCGATCTGTGGCCAAGGATAGAAAATTCCGCCAATGCTATTGTATAAGATTTAGGATTTAAAGACATCATGTTCTGTTATTTCTTCTATTATAGGATTCGAAGTTTTGCTTGGAAGTTCTATTTTTACCTGCGTTGTTCATTGCAAACATATGTATGACCCACATAGCCTTAATTTTATTTCTTTTAAGTAGTTGTCTAAAAAAATATATTACTATACAAGCAGTGGGTTCCAAATGCATCACGATTTCTTGTTTCCTTGGAAAATTACAGAGACAGAAGCTTGAAAAATGGAGGTGAAAGGATATTGAAAGGTTCGTTGTTTGTTTGAGCTTTGGCTATGACGGTGGTTAAATCTTCTGGGGGAGTGATGGTGGAGATTGGAGAGAGGATTTTAACTTAAAATGGGAATCTATAACAAAACGTTAATTTTAGAAAAGTTGGAGTCTACGAAAAATAGACGTGTTTGGTGAGGGGATGAAAGTTATCCATGGTATAATAAAACGACGTCGTTTTAACTATTAAAAATGACGTTGTTTTGATAAAAATTAACGGCAATAAACATAGTTATTTTAAAGATTATAACTATGAGTTTCAGATAATTTAAAGTTTAAATTGTAATGTTTTATAGCTTAGAGTTTAAAGCGTCTATTACCTATAGTTTGAGGAACAAAAGTGTAATTTTCTAAAAATTTTAATATTAAATGGATTAAGTATAAAATACATTTCATAAGTAAAATTTTACACATACTTAGCAAACACAAGCTCATCTAGTTAAATACTTAACATAAACCTAGTGTTTGGCATACACTTTATAAATCATTTTGACACGCACTTTTAGTTACTTTAGCTTTACATTTTTCATTGCAGTCTTTCCTTATATTCTTTTCATCACATTCTTTTCTTTACTTTAAATATCTTTACATTTTTCATTAGTTATGTCCTTGCATTTTTCACGAGCTTACTTGCGTATTGTTTAGTCAATCAGAGGCGATGAAACATTATTATGAAACGTGTTTAACTATCACCTCGCTAGTAGTATCGCTGGATAAACCAAATAATCATTCATTAATATTAATCATTATATAACTTGTATCCAGATTACTCCAACACTTATATAACATCAAAATGTAACCATATTTATCATTTACTAACTTAGGGCGAAAATAGAAATTTGTGAGATCTATAACGGCATTTCGGTCAACTTATCCAACAATGCATGATCAGAACGTGAGAAGTATTGATGTGTAGATGATATTGAGAGGAGTCCAAATATGACATTGGTTTTGACCGAGTACATTAGAGATGGTCGAACCTGAACTTCAAAGTTTCTGATAACATTATATTATTCTAACTATCAAACAAAAGAATGACTGTTGGACATAAGGTGAAAGTGAAAGAGGATGATGAGAGGAGTCTGTTGATGATAGTGGTTGACCAGAAAAGTAGCCAGATGATAAAAACTTCACTGGTTGAAACTTTCTTTCTTTGTTGCGGCTTCATCAGTGTTTGGATGGTCATGAAACTGGTTTTGATAGAAAGGTGACGACGAGAGCTTTCTGTTGATATTAAGATTATCATGATCGGACAATCGGAGATGAAGATATTACCTATTAAAGTTTATTATAAACTATTTCTCTCACTCTCTTCCTTCTTTTCTCTTGCTCTCCCTTTTATTATCAATACTCTCTCTCTTCCAAACTCTAAGTGACTCCTCTTATCTGTGCTTCTTTTTCTTAATCTAAAATATTTTTTTCTCAATTTACAATATTACTCTAATAATTTTTTTTTACCTGATGTATTTTTCTCATCTTAGCTCCAATTAACATATCAAAAGTACTGTTGAATTCAACTCTTTGAACTTTTTAATTTGAATAGAATATTAAATATATTAAAATATCTAACATTCATATTCGCTTGAGGAGGATACCATAGTCATTTCTCTACATACAAACAATAAACTTAGATCTTAATATTTAATTGCATTAATCTGTACCCCTCTAATAAGAACTTAAAGTGTTGATTCACTAAGAAACTCTCACGATAATCATTGAATTTAACTATACTCTTACCCTTATAATTTGAATACAGTTAATAAATATTTGAGATATTAGTCGAAAACTACGTGTTTCGCACGTATTAAGCAAGTTAAAAAAAAAAATTGAAATTAATAATAATGTTAAAATAAATACATGATTTTTTTAAAATGATTGTAAATTTAAATTTAAATTAAAATAATAATAGTAATAAATACAATAAAATTGTTCATAATATTATTGAAATTCTACTACATATAATTACTATTTGAATAATATACAAAATGATTATTCATCAATTTGTTATATTCTATCATATTAAGAGATACTTTGTTCTTTTTAAAAATATTTATCTCAATTCATTTATATGAATTTTCATGTTCGAATAACATAAATTATTGCTGGCCTGACGTAGCATCAAAATTTATAATGATATATAAACTCAAAGTGTTTTCTTTGTTAAAGGTTAAAGGAGACGCCAATTTTGTATGTGAAAAATGATATCAGAGAGATCCGCCAATTTTGGTACCCCAAGAGGGAAAGAGCCTAAAAGTTATTTGCCAGTACTAGTTCAATTGGGGCTTTGTTAGCACAAGTTTTTGTGAAAAAACGAATATAATATAATTAAATTTTAATTAGACAAATAGGTCCAACAAATATTTTTAAAAAATGTAAGCTTTTAAATATAATAGGATGAAATAGATGGTTCAAAAGTGTCATCCATGTAGTTACTCTTTTTTCCAAACCAAATCACATTTTTATCAGGTTGGACCTTTTTGTTTGGTAATTCAGATTTTGACGTCGTTGATTTTTTTATACATAGTCGAACTTGTAACATTAACGATAAAAAGAGTTAAGTTAGTTGGCTAAATCCACATTCATACTAAAACGATTATGCGTTTAAGTCGTATTTTATTACTTTTAAAATTTGTGACTTTTACAAATGAAACAAAAATCTGTAAAATTAGCGGGAAAGCAAATTTTCCTAAGAAACACATCTGCCTCTCTGTAATTGGAAAGAAGTACGCAGATGAAGACGCAGTGCGAACGAAGATGGATGATCTCCAAGTGAAAGCGTTATTACCCTTTCCTTCGCGGTTCTTCAGCAAGTCTTCGGTATCTGCAGTGCAGTAGCTAGGGCTCGCGGAAATCGTCCAGAATCAAGGTGGGTCGATATGCTTCTGTTTGGTTTAGTTACAATTTTATTGGTTTCCGAGCTCTACGTTTCTCTTCTAACCTCGTACAATCAATCATCACTCAATCAGAATATGCGAGAGTTCTGATATAGTGATGTGAATACTACTTAACAATAAATTGCCCGTGTTTGAATGTAAAATTTCAGATTATATTGATTGTGAGTTATTCATGCTTTGGATCAAGGTTTGTCAGAGTCGAGATCCTCTACCACCATGAAGAAATCCCATAAATCGGATCCTATCATATATTAGTGATATTAGAAAAACGCCATTCGTGAAACTGCATTTGTCAAATCTTGAATATAGTTAAAGAATAAATGACAAATTTCATAATTTATTAGGTGTAGTATGAATAAATAAATAAAAAATAAAAATTGGACAAATTAAATAGATATTATATTATTTTCAAATGAATATCTTAAGAATTATTAGTGGGGTTACACAATCATAGTAGGATCATTAGATCCTATCAATCATACACAAAAAATATAATAGGATCGTAAAATCCTACTATAAATCGGATCGTGGAGTTAGACGTGATTGTAAAATTATATGATCTACAATTCAGATCGAGAGTTTAACAACCATGCTTAGAATTTAATTTTTTATGCATGGCGTATAGAAATATATAATTTAGCATTTTACTTCGAATAAATTCTTCATGTGTACCTGTAAATACGAAGCTTCTATAAGCAGTTTATTGATCCTTCAGTAAACTGATATATTTGTTGTTTGATTGATCACATACTCATTGCTGCTCACTTAGCTGCTACTGAAAGTTAATGGCGACTTATGGTTTTGATATCATTCAGTACTGCTTTGGCTCTACTTTGGCTTTCTCCTAGTCATTGTAAATTATACTTGTCATATATAGTACTGTGCTTGTTCTACCGATAGTTCAGTCATACCCTAAGGCCTTAACCCATTACACAACCCTATAAATAGGACTCTTATTGGACATTGTTAATATACTGAGATATACAGAAATTTTATTCCTTCGGCTTCAGTTTCAGTCACATTTCTCTTGATTTATAAGCTCTTCATTTCAAATTGATATTGTTCTTGTATAATTATTAACGTTTATCTGGGCACAGCATTGTACAATGGTTCAAAACTTTCATTATTTCAATGCCTATACAAGAGTTATACAATACTAAAGGGAGTAAGAAGGTGATAATTTCAAAGCCTTGTTTGAAGTGCTTTAAAACACTCCTATTTAATTGATCTCTAAAATCGTAAATGCCTGACCTTTTATACATATTTTACCAAAAGATTGATACATATTTAAGCTGCTATTTTATGCAGTAGTCTGTGGATTGCAGTAGTCTGTGGATTAGGGTACGAGTTTGCTTCCATAACTTTTGTGCTTCATGTTCATCATTTGCCAAGGCTGAGCGATTAGTCTCATTGCAATCTGCAAAGTATTTTCCACTTGTTCCTTCAGTTTGTGGGCTCAGAGCAACATAGCATGCTGTAGCTGCACCCTGCAAAGCCATTTTCCGCTGTAAAACCTACCTTCCCTACTCATCCGTCTCTTAATAATGTCACTTAATTTAGTTATGGGATCAAACCTGGGATGTAGATTTTAGTAGCTTTGATGCCATAAGAAACAGAGAGTCTGCAGAAGAAATTGAAGAAATTTAGATTCTGATTTTGCCTTTTGCTGCTACATATAAATTATATAGGATAGTTCATGCCTGTTATAAATCCCTTATGAGCTCGGATGATTGCGGTCTTTACAATTCCAGGATGTACCGCATTGATAGTTACTCTTGCATTTCTTGCCTGCAACATATCAAGAGAAACTCAGGTGAGTTATGCAAACCTTTGTCTTTATACCATGGTAATGTTTTTGTCCCTGAAGTTATTAAGATTATATTTGCTTGCTGGGAAGAGAACATAAAACTTAAAAGAATATAAGCATTATAGTGAATATGGAATAGGGATTATATTGAAAGAAATAGGAAAACAAGATTGATAGCACTACCTTTAGTTGTCTTGCTATTTCCTTGGCATGCAAAATGTTAGCCAATTTGGACTGAGCATATGCACATGTGCCATTATAACTGCATAAATAAGAAATAAATGCCATCATCTCCTCCACAAACATTTGCTTCTTTATCATCCATTCTTTTATGGTCCTTGACGTTCAATACATGTTTGTACCGAGTAGAAAGTAAAAGCTAAAATATTGTTTTCAAACGGATCGTTAACACTTCTATGATCTGCAGAGGTTACTAGATAAATGAAGTATTATAGCAGAGACTAAATAATTCGTGAGAAAAGAGAAAGTAATTTTATACTTCTTTGGGTTGACTATGTGGCTGAAGCAGAAACCATGTCTCTTTACCCAGAAGTGGATCACTGAAGAAACATTAATTATTCTTCCTTCTATGCCTGTCTTGGCTGCTGTTTCTATCATTTTGTCTAACAGCATTTCTGTAAGAAGATAATGCCCTGCCAAAAGGAAAGAAAAATCCAGAATCTGAATGATCTCATATATATCAACCTAATCGTAAAGTAAAATAAGCCTCTAGGAGTTCTGAATGAGATTGATGGATTTTTGTTGCAAAAGATGAGTATATAGTAGTGCAAACTGTATGCATGTTTTACAAGTAGATCCTCAACCTTCCTGGAATATGCTCACTGGTCCCTACAGAAAATCCTCGGTTTGTTTTTATTTAGATAAAACGTGGTCATAAACTAGGAGAGCTTGCTAGTCACACACTCCAATTAACTAAAAATATGGTTCCTGACCCTGACTTCACTAAGGATTGGGCTTTCATGTTGTTTATACCAGAGCATCACCCACTTGAAGACAACATAACCTCAGATCCATGCTCTGTCCTTTCTCTCTGGTCTAGAGTTTTGAACTTGATCTACATCTGGTTGGTTTAATGGTGTTAGGTTCATATCAATAAAGGTCAACCAAAAAATGATTAAGAGGACAAGGTCCTCAACTATTTCCAAAAACCCAATGACAGGCCTAAAAGAAGTAGTTATTATTAACAAATCAGCTATTGAAATAACACAATATTTTAGACACATAGTCTGTTGTCTATTTTTTGAGACTTCTTGTTGCACGGTGGACTTAGGTATTCCAAGAATGTTTCAATTATAATAATAACATTAATGAAAAGTTTAGTAGATTAAATACCCAAATAATTTGTAGCAAATGTCATCTCAAGTTTGTCTTCAGAATACTCCAATTTTTGAGAGAATACCCCTGCATTGTTTCTGCAACCCATTGATAATATCATTCAATCACTCTTTTTATTGGTCCATAAACAAACAACCAAAAAGATTTAAAAAATTAATAAAAATGAAAACTCACATGAGAATGTTTAAGGGTAGACCGCGAGCTAGGAACTCAGAACAAAACCTTTTCACAGAAGCCAATGAGCTTAGATCAATCTCTGTTACTATAATCTCAGCGTTTGGACTTTGCTTTTGTATTCCTTTTTTAACTTCAGCTGCTTTCTTTAAGTCTCTAGCGGGCATCACGATCCTCACCCCCCGTTTTGCCAATACTCTTGCTGTTTCCGCTCCAATACCTGAGGTTGCCCCTGAAGTCGAAGAATATAAGTACCTCAATTATATATGACAAACCAAACGTATTGTCCTTGACAACCCACACTCATACACATCTTGTATATATATGTTTTTTCTACTCTAACTTTGAAGTATGAGACACCCATTTTGAGAAGACATGTCCTCCACAAAGTACGGAGAAAACAATATCTTGCGACAAGCGAAACAGAGCCAATTATCAGACTCCAATTATTCTCCAGGTATTATTTCTAAGAGTTCCTGCTAATTATGGAAAAGAAAGAGAGCATGTCAAGTCTGATCTCTGATGTTTAGATTTTTTTCTGGAATGGCGGCAAAAGAAACTGATATGGAAGGAGAAACTAGAGAGAGAGGAGGGGGGAGAGAGAGAGAGAGAGAGAGAGAGAGAGAGAGAGAGAGAGAGAGAGAGATAGAGAGAGAGGCAATCATATTAAGTTCTAAAATAACAGTCTGAAAAACCATGTTCTGTGCTCCAATATCAGTTTTTCTATTCCGTCTCTAAGAATTTTATGGAGTCAAAAAAATATATTCTTTACATTGGCGAGAAGAGGGACAAATCAAAGGAACTAAGTCTCTAGTTCTACTCTAGATCAAGTTAGGTGATTCTTATAAAAATATCTCCATGCACAAACCAGCGAAGCTGGTGATGTTGTGCGTGTGTTGGTATATATGCATATATAATAAGTAGCATGTTTCCACTACTAAGTAGTTTTCTTAGGTTGTTGCAAGAATCACTGAGACTAACCAGTGATTATCGCAGTAAGAGGAGAAGAGGCTGAGCAAGAACAATCCTCAGTTACTTGCTCGGCTGTTGACTTTGAGCCATAGCCACTTGGGCCTGCAATTCCTGCCAAGTACCTTAGAGTTTCCTTCATGTGTTTTTCAACTAAGAATCATACACACCAAAAAATAGCAGTTTACCCACACTCACAGGTGTAAAACCAACTTATATAGATTATAAGCATAGAAGACATATAGAATTTTTTGATAGTCCGTGACCAACCCACTCAATGTATATGATGTGTGGTCTGACCTTTCTGTTAGATTATCAGATATCATTCCCTGAAATGATTGGATGAGACCATAATAACATGTGGTCCATTATTTATCTGATTTTTAGCATAGCTAATGGGAAGGGAATTGTAAATCACACTACTATTTTTCACCTTTCTCTCATAATTACTGTCTGTATGTCGTCCTTATTTGTGGTTTTTCTTTTCTTTTCTTTTCTTTTCTCGGTGGCATCCAAAATTGTCAAGTCCAAGCAACTTTTGCTATTTTCAAAAGCATTTTATTTGGTTAATGATGTTATTTGACGTAGTGAAAATGTTTTTCTTTTCCCCTCACACAATACATAACGTATGAGAATTGGGAATTGAGTGATCAACTATCAAATTGGTGTGGACTTGAGGGTTTCATTGTTTATACTAATCTTACCATAGGTTTGTTGATGAGTTCGCTTGATGAATTTTCGACATAGATAATTATATTCTTTCAGGAATTGGTGCATAAAAGGTCATTGATTAGTGTTTTTCTCAGGGGTTTATGTTCACTAAAAAAGCTAAATTTATAACTAAAACCTACACAAAATGTGGAATCAGGCGTGAGTGCACCACTAATTTGGTAAAATCTTCAACGTTTAGTGGCGTTCGATTGTTGCTTCCCATTTACCTTCCTTTATTTTTCTGTTTATATTCTTTTTTTAATTTGATTGGTTGAGTTGACAAGGCCACACATGGCCTATCAGATGAATTTCTTGTTTAGGAGATCATCCCATTAGGATGCTGATGTGTGTGTGTGAGAGAGAAAAAAATTAAGGTTCTCTCCCTGTATCAGTCTTTAACTATTCTCAATTAATTTTTAATGGTTCATGTGAGAATTTAATGTTCCTTCGTTCTGTTGATTCATTTTATAATATTTCCTGAAAATGTAATTGTACCCATGTATTCATCTTGATTTCCACATGAACAATTAAGATCAGAAAAGAACAAAGATTACAAAAGATAGAAAATATAATAGGAAAACCTAAGGAGAGTGAAGTCATTGTTTATGAAGCTTAATCCAATCTCTAGTGAAGACAAATTTACTCCATTCTTATTCCTCTTTAATTTATTGCTTCATGAAGCTAAAAGGTTGCGATTGTGATAAAAGTAAGGCAACACTTGTCCTCTTTTTTAATCCTGGATAATATACGTGTACTCACTTTTTCTTTAAGACTTTGGCTTGATTCAATCATGTGATTGGACATAAAATTTCAAAATTAATTAATATATAGTTCTTTTGTCTGTCAAGAGAATTTAACGAAGTATATTTTTGAGTAATACTTTACTTCACACCAAAGATATTTCTACTTTTTTTTATTAGTTCTTCAATTAGACTATTATTCACGACGTAATCACTTAAATATTTTTGAGGTCTTAGAAATTAAGGCTGGCCTACTGACACAACCAAAAGAAAGAAATAAATGTGAAGGAGGGTATGAGTAAACTTTCGCACGAATGCATCTAGAAATCCCAGATTATGTACATCCAAAACATATTGACAAATTGAGATCTTTTTGTCATGAAAAATGATCATTGTATTTCAGACAAAAATGCTTTAGCTGCATGCGATTTTTGTCCCTATAGTCAACTTTTTCATCCTTTGTGTGTTGAGAAATGATGGCTTGTGTTGGAGCTTTGACAGACTAAAGGTGAGGCATTGAGGTTGACTAGTTGGCAATGGAGTTGTGAACTGGCCATGGCATAAGGGGCCCATTTTGTTTCCCAACTTGCATACATTCCCTCATCAACAACAACCTGCCATAGTGCCATACCTATTTCAGAGCACTTTCTTCTTTCCTTTCTAGTTTCACATGTGATCTTGCACCAACCTTTTGTTCATTTTCCCATCTATTTGGCTTGTCCCTAAGAAAAAAAAGCGTGAAAAGTAAAAGAATTCATGGAAAAATTCAAACTTTTTTTTACACGCGTTGGATACAAAAGGTGAAAAAAAAAACCCATGATTCAAAACGTAAAGAAGGTTTAACTTCTTATGCCCAACCCAACAAAGAACTAGGGTAAGAAAATGAGTTTAACTATAACTTGTGTATGGTTTTAAGGTTCTATTATTGCAATGATCATTTTGCTCTTAATGGGTTTAGTAAAAATGAAGTCAAATCTTTTGGGGCATTATCACATTTATTTCATAAACTTGAGTGGATTAATCTAGCATATTTGCGTCACTACTTTCATTAGAAAAGAGCATATATCTCAAAGAAAATAGATAAATTACTTGTGTCGAGGTTCATGCAATATAAAATATCATTTTTTGGGTAAATGAAATGTATATATCAACCGAGAATATAACTACACAAATACAAGGGGCATATCTCAAGAAGTTACAAAACATATAATGTAAAGCAGTCACAAACAAGAAATCTACAATCTGAAGACAACCAAGTCAACGTTTAGAAAGAAAAGAACAAACAATCAACTCCAATAGTCAATACGTCAATGCTACACCTAATGGCTCAAAAGAAATTCCGTCATGACATGGGAGCCTTTATAGAACAGGTCTGCATGCTTACAAAAAAAATCTTACAAATTATTTACTAATTCATCGCATAAGTCATAACTAATCACCTCGTGCATGCATGCTGACGTATAAAGCTACGACCCCATGCCCACATGCTGGGTCCATGATCAACCACTTGTCACCACCAAAAAGGATAGTAGCCAGAGGTCTAAAAGCTAAGGGAATAGAGAGAAGGGGGAGGCCTTTATAAGGAAGATCTTAAATTACATGATAGCATAAAGCATAGTTAAAAAAATCTCATAGGGCCTTTATAAGTTAGACCCATGGTTACAAGTGGAAAATAGGAGAAAACAACATGCAGACCACCTATTAGACAAATATATGTGGGTCTAGCTCCCAAGCGGCTACCACCATTAAGCCAATTTGGTCTTTTTTGAAACATTTGGATCTAGAGTGCCTAGCCCTTACATTTTGGGAGATCAATTTGATAATTATATTCTTATCTCTCAACCTTCTTTCAAACACCCTAGAGTTCCTCTCTCTCCATATGTAGTAAATAAATTAGGCGAAAATAATTCTCAGAAGAGATGCCTTAAGGCCATTCCTCTTACTCCAGACCAAGAGCCAAGAGTTAAGACGATTCCAGCTATTTGCTCTATAAACTAGCTCACATATAGCTATGAGGTTATCCCACACATATTTTATATATGCACATTGAATAAATAGATGAGAGCTAGTCTCAGGGCACCACACATAGAAAAGGCAGTCAAAAGGTTAATATGAACTATTATTATTATTGTGCAATCCTATCTCTAGTGGTAAGTTTGTCAAGGATGGTCAGCCAAGAGATAAATCTGTACCTTGGAATGTAATGTCTAAACCAGATAAGTTTAGCCCACCTAACTTTATCCCTGTGTGGTGCAAAGTATATGTAGGTGTGGCTAGATGAGAATTTCCCATTCGGGCTAGCTGACCAACGGTAAAGGTCCGGGCTAGCAAGAATTGGAGGGGTTCAAAAAGTGCTCCTTCTCTCCATCATTTCACCCCCACCTTATAGGAGGCCAATCCACTAATTAATATGAATGACCTCACTTACTTTAAACTCAAGACACCATCCTGTTCCTGATAGAATTCTTTGACCAAATCGGGGAAGTAGGATACCCAATGGGGTGCCATCTATCAGTTAAAAGGTTAATTGATGATCCATCCCCAATCCTCACAGAGCAAAGGGGAAAGTACTTCTCCCTAAGTTTGAGAAGCTTTCTCCAAGCCCATGAGGAGTTAGAGGGGATCCTTACTAAGAAGACGAAGCTTTTTTTTATCAGGTATGTATTGCACCAGTCTTTCTATAGAGATCTCTTTGAAGGACAAACCAGGAACCATATGTGTTTTGTCATAGCCACCTCATTGGAGGACAGAAAGTCTTTGATACCCAGGCCACCTTGAACTTTTTCACAGCACAAGTCAGTCCATGCCACCTTAGCCCCAGTGAATTTAGTCTCATTCCCATTTCACAAGAAATTCCTGAAGAGGTCTTGGACCTTTTAGACCACTTTCTTGGACAAAATGAAATGGCCTGCCCAGAATTGAAACAATGCTAGAAGTACAGCTCTAATCAGTTGCAACCTCCCAGCATAAGACAAGTACTTAGAGTCCCAAGTTCATCCTAGTCTTGATTCTCTCCACCAGAGAGTCATAATCAGCCTTCCCCAGCTTAATTGTGATTAAAGGGCATTCCCAGATACCTCACAGGTAGTTGACCCCCAAGGAATCCCAGGCTCTCATGAATAGTTAAGGCACTGTCCTCATCAACCTCTGATAAAAAGGTTTGGCTCTTATGAATATTGGGTTGCAGGCCAGAAAGACTTTGAAATATTTCAAGGCTGTCTTTAATCATCAAGACATACTCTTTATTACTCCTACAAAAGATAAGTAGGTCATCTGCAAAATACAGATTTACTAGGTTCAATTACTCACATCTCCAGTGGTATTTGAAGTCAGTGTGCTTAGCAGCAAAGCTAAGGATCCCATATAGGGCTTCATGATGATGAGAGAAATCATGGGATGCTTGACTAGAAATTAACTTTCACATTCAAATGTGAATACATTAAATTCTACATGGATTTACCCTCTAAACATATCAATTTTTTTTTCAAATAAATAGTATTAATCCTTATTTTTTTCCTGCCAATCATCTGACCAAAAGACTTTGGTCCTGTCACAATGATTTTTTTTTCTGAATCGACATTGTTAATGGTGTAAGTAGGTTGATGGTAGCTCCAGCAACGAAAGTCAAAATAAACAAAATATTACTTTGGTGGCTAAGGGTGCCTAATTTCATAATTAATGATATCTTCAAATGGTGGGCACATAGTTAATGATGCCTTCACTAATTCCAATTTTCGTCAATCTAATGTTTTTTAAAAGTTTTTTTCCTTTAATCAAACAAGTTTTTTTCACAAGATGAGGGAATGATGAGTTGAATATAACAATAGATTTTTTTATGTTCAGTTAAATAAGAGAAGATTATGTTTAATATGGACAATTCATTTAAAAAAATGATTTATATCTGTTAAAGAATTTAATTTTTTTTTCGATCCTCATATACGAATGATCAGCTGTTGAACGAAAAATCATATGTCTAAATTGAGCAAAAATCATCTCTTGTGGACAAGAGTTTATCCAAATTCTTAAATTTGGACATTCTACTTTAAGATGAACGTAAATAAGGTTTTGGCTATTATCTGTCATGTCAATCGGGCATTCTAGAAAAAAACATAGATACGCATATTCTTTTTATAAGGAAGAAGAAAAGTTGCATAGTTAGTTAAACAAGGTGGACCTAATAATGCAACCTATAATGTTTTTATTTGATTGTTTAGGACTCCACAATCAGTGCTTGAAGGAAAATCATCCACCAAGTGTCCTCTTTATCTTGATTGATTGTCTTTCGACAAATTGTTTTGTACTCTTTAGAGAAATTATTTAATACTTCTAAGTGCTGAGTATTTTTAAATTCAATATTATTTTTATGCTTTATTTTTAAATTCAACATTCTATTCATACTTTGATAAGAGAAAAATTACTGAGTTCTCAAAATTCAAATAAATATATAGTTAGTCTCAAATAATTTGGAAGAGTAATTAGTATTCTTTCTTGACGTTTTTCTTTTCTTCTCTACCCTTCTTTTTTCCTCCATGTTGAACGAGTGAACAGTTGAAAGATTGCTTACATGATATGCATTATCTATATGGTTGAGAACAGCCACATCCACTGTTTCCATCATCTTGTCTCTTTACCTTGTTGAGAATCAACACACATAATCCTTAATGATGACATTACCAACTCCCCCAAGTTGATGCAACTGTATCATAAACTTAATTTTGATTCATTTTTCTCTAGTTTTAAGTTAAAAACAGATGCCCGTTTGGATCATGTTTGGTATTTTTTTAGCAAGTGTATGTATAGACTTTTATAGCATGGTTTCAAAATATTTTTCCATTTTAAATACTTAGAAAATCGAAAACTCATCTTCAAAAATAATAAATAAATCAAGCACTTCTATTTGAAATACGTATACCACCTAGTTTTTCACCAATAGAAAACGGGTAGTCCACTACACTTGACAGATACTTAGACAAACTCTTTTATAATGGCTTTAATATAGCTTTAGCATGAGATTACAACAATGTCTTCAAGAAAAGAAGAAACAAAAAGAAAGAAAATCTCTGCCTGAATCGATGCATCCAACTCAGCTTAAGTTTGAAATCATCAACACTAAAAAAGAACCAACACGTGAGACTACATTGATGAGTATTAGCCCACACGGGCAAACGTGAAACTTATTGCCAACTATGAACTGACACGTGCAATGGACCCCATACATGGACCCGCACCGCACGAGCCAATCACGGATGAAAGTGGGATAAATGTAGAGGCTATATGATTTCTATAACTACATGATTGATAATCTATCTTTTAGCAATAATTATAATTAATTATTTGAATGATGATCGTTGTTAATATTAAATTAGAGTGGAGAGTGTTTCCTTTTATGCCGGCTTGGTTTTTATATTTAGTGTGCGAAAGATTTTTCAGAAAAGGTTGTTTGTCTTCATCTTCTTGTACCACATCTAACCAAAAAGAGAATGGAATACAATAGTTTAAAAAAAATCAAAATAGAAGAATTGAGACTCAATTCCAAAGAAAAATCCCCTATATCTAGGATAATGTTTTGCAACATGAGGTTATGATTTTAGGACATGCCTCCTACTTACCAACATCAATAAGGAATAGTTTAAAAGATGGAAAAATTCAATCAAATCTCTTATTTTAAAATATGATATTATTTTTTTAAATAAAGTTATTAGTGATAAGAATCATTAAGTGTACCATGATATTCTAGTCAGGCTGGCACTTACTAGCACCCTAATCATTTAAATAAACCTAATGTATTATTAAAATAAAATAAAAGAGTCGACAAAAATAACATAAAGAAAAAAATCAGCAGAATCTAAAATAATATCATATTTTAAAATATGATGTTATTTTTTAAATAAGGTTATTGGTGATAGGAATCAGTAGGTGCACTAAAACATCTTAAGTAGGCTGGCACCTCTATAGGACCATCATCATTCAACTCAATCTAACATATTATTAAAATAAAATAAAAGAGTAAAAAATCATAAAGAAAAATTCAGCATAACCTAAAATAATATCATATTTTAACGACATGGTCTGGCCCGTATCCTCTGCGTGGTGCTTGAGAATTTTAAAATACGATATTATTTAATTCTTTATTAAATACACATGTTAGGTACTCAAAATTTGATAACTAATACAACAAGACACGATTGGGTCACAATAATAAGGGCCAGAATGCAACAACAAATTCTTGAGGGATTTTGGTATTTATGGACCAATTATAAAATTTATAGGTAAAAATGACCTCTAGATAATGGTATCTGTAAAAATGAACCACAAATTGATATAGCCCACTAGTTGAAATTGTAAAATTCTAAAATAACATTCTGTTTAATAATAGACAAAAATACTTAATACTCACTTCATCTCTGTCACGGGTACTCTGTCTCCTTCATGACACCTATTGAGAAACTCCAAATCTACGTCGCCCTTGCAATCGACTGTTGAGTCAAGTTTCAGACCAGCCGTAATCACTGTCACCTCCATTCTTAATTTTACTGAACTGATTACATCTTGCTTCTTCTATTATCTTCCTTCAAGACTTGTAGCACCAGCCGCTCTGTCAAGAGTAATTTCTCGCCCCACTACGTCGCTAAGGCCTTGAAATTTCCAAATTCAAGTGAGATTTTTTGCTTTCTATTTGAGCCATAATTTTACACTAGGACCGTGTTATCTAAAATTACAATTTTGTGGGTTTAAGCCTTTGGGTTGTTGATGCTTTGTTCAAGAAGATATGCATACCTAGAAGGTCTAGATCAATTCGTTAAAGAAGTCCTAGACAAATGAAAGAACTGAAGGCCTAGGGAGTCCATGCAAATTGACATGAAATTAAGTATCTTAGCCTAGGTCAACTTTAAGATGACATAATCAGTTTTTATACATGGCTCAATATAAGTTGATTCTCGAAAGTTTATGAGATACAGAGTTACAAGTGTACCTGATTCACCTATATCCTAGAGATTTGAAATTCAAGAGAAAGATAATATTAAGATTGATTTATCATCTCCGAGACTCATTTTCAAGAAGTATACCACATTCATCTTCATCAAATGTGGTTTTAAATTTTGAAATTACAGATATCATGAGATTTAAGCAAATCTTCATCAAAGTTCTTTACAAGCCAAGCCTTCCACGCTTATATATGGAGCCTAGGCCAAAGAAGAGGGCATCTCCACACATTCATAACACAGCACAACACTACAATTCTAGCCTTTAATTTTCTCAATTGCAGTTTCTTAGCTTTTTAGCTCTTAAGAAATATTCTTTAGTTTTAGTTGATCTTATGCTTTCACATTACAAACTATTCCCTTTTAAATTTATTTTGTTCCCTTTTAAATTTATTCAATAAAGTTTATTTTTTTCCGTTTCAATTTCAGTAAGGTTTCAATTTCTTCCAATTACAAGTATTTTTCATTTTCGTTGCTTGGTATTTACTATTTCCAAATCTTTAATCTTAGAAGTAGTAGACGAACCATTTTTTGAAATATCCCTTCCCTACTTCCCAACATCATTTGAGAAAAAGACAGATTAATGAGGTAATCATTTTATTCGGCTAACCTGGGCTGAATTGGCATGCTCGCACACTAATCAATAGGGACATAGATTTTGGTCTAAGACTAGTCTCGAGACCTAGGTATCTCAGTTTGATCTAACGAGCCGAGGCATGAATTTTTTCTAAACATCTTTTTTGGCACACCCAGCAGGACTCTGTTTAGGAGTTTATCCCAACTACGGGATCTAGGACAAGCTTTTGAAATTGAGCAATAGACCCCTATGGCTAGCACTAGATCCAAGTCTTTTGAAAGGAATTGACCCATAATGAAGAGGCTGATAGAGTATCAGCTAAGGAAAATTCTAGGGTAGTCCAATGAACCATCCAAAGTATGGGTGATGGACTTTAGCAAACTATCACTAATAGTATGCAATATGGGTTCCATACTTTGCAATAAAGCCTACAGGAAAGTTTTGAAGAAACATAGGAGCGTGTGCAACCGATTCAGCAAGAGTGAGTTGAGCAGTCAGGGGGTAAAATGCTGAAAATAATCGCTAGGATTTGAGGGTTAGCCACAATGATGTCCAGGCGGCCAATGTGCAAGGTCGGCTGAGGCAAGCTCAAGCCCATAGCGGTCAACACCTAGATTGTGAGGCCATTGAGAATATGATACATGATATGATCGGCCTTGAGATGAGAAGGATTGGCCGACCTATGTATAGTTAGCTTTATCCCGAGTTCGTGGATAGAGTTGAATTTCTGAGAGGTTACAGGTGTCTTGAGTTCAATATATTTTTTTAAAATAGAACCAATCCACAGTGGAACATATTTGCCAATTCACGACCCAGTGTGGTGAAGTTGGAGGTCACAGAATTTTAAAATTGAGGTTGTTTGCCAATTCGCTCACTAGCATAGCCTTTATTTCGTATATTAACCTTCCTGCCAACTCTGTTCTGAATTGGCAAGTCATGGATTATCTTTTTCCTGAACAATTCTATAAGACGGAGCTAGAGGTTATTTCCATGGACGATTTAGCGAGGTTACACCAAAAAAGAGAAATGACTGAAAATATCATTGCATGATTCAAGAAGGCTAAGAATCGATATAAAGTTATCCTCCCAAAAAATGAATTTGTGAAATTAGCTAAGAATTGTTTAAGTCTGGAGCTAAGGAAGAAATTCGAAGGAATGGAAGTTAGAGACTTATTTAAGTTGGTTTCTAGAATGACTCGATGTGAGGATATATTAAAAGAAGAGTCTAGGAAAGGAGTTTATCAAGGGCAATGTACTATAAGGATCCAAATCTTGAGATTAATGCATTTGAGGTGGAAGAGCAACAAACTGAGGAAGAGGCCGCTAAGATTAGCGCAGCCGAGATAGTGGCTAATAAGCCATATGTTTGCATGGCCTTATTTAAGTCTAACAAGGTACAAAAGGTGCCTCAACTTACCCATGATGTAGATAGACATTATGATTCTGTGATTTTTTCAAAATTTGATCTGAAATCAGGATTTTGGCGAATCCAAATAATTGAAGCAGACAAGTATAAAACTACTTTTACAGTACCTTTTGGCCATTTTGAATGGAATGTTTTACCATTTGGTGTCAAAAATGTCCATATGAATTCCAGCATATCATGAATGATATTTTTTAATGCTTATACTGCATTTATTATCTGTAAAATTGATGATGTCTTAATCTTCTCATCATCCATAGACCAGCATTTTAAACATCTTAGTATTTTTAAGAATGTTATTATCCGCAATGGTTTAGTCTTATCTGCTACTAAAATGAAATTATTCCAAACAACAGTGAGATTCTTAGGTCATAACATTTCAAATGGCACTATTATTCCTATTAACCATAATATAGATTTTGCATCTAAATTTTCAGATGAAATTCAAGATAAAACACAATTATAAAGATTCTAAGGAAGTTTGAATTATATCCGTGACTTTTATCCCCAACTAGCTCAGGATACTGCTCTGTTGAATGAGAGACTTCAAAATTAAACAATTACACTGTCTAACTTTACCACACATGACATGGTATAAAATTGTAGAAACTGATGCCTCTAACCTAGGTTATGGAGGTATTCTGAAACAGATAAATCCCTAAACTCATAAAGAAGAATTATTAAGATTCACCTCTGGTACTTGGAAATGACCAGCAAAAAATTATCCAATAATTAAACAAGAATGTTTATCAATTGTGAAATGTGAATTAAAATTTCAAGATGATCTGTTAAATCAACATTTTCTTATCCGCGTTGAATACTCTGCTGCAAAACAGACTTTCAAAAAAGATGTACAAAACCTTGCATCAAAACAAATATTTGCATCATGACAAAGTATTTTATCTGTATTTGATTTTGATATTGTATATATTAAAGGTGAATAGAATTCTCTTCCTGATTTTCTAACCCGTGAATATTTACAGAGAACAAACTCCAATGATGAGTAACCGAGGAAGAGGCCACAGCTCTCGTGGGCGTGGACGTGGCAGAACAAATCTGTAATATTCGAATGATGGGATTTTCTGGCCATCAGAATTCTCCAGTGTACAAGAAGCTACTCAAAAGAGTACTAAAGAAGACCTTTGACACCACAACAGTACATTATTAACCGAATATCTGAGGAAACAATCCTCATAATTGAACCGAATGATGAAAAATGGATGGAAGATCCATAGGAGATAAAGACCCGTTATCTCTCCACACAATAGTATCCAACTAGATTTGAACACTATAGATACATTTATGAAGCTATAGTAGTTCAATCTGGGAGCATGGAAATCAGACATACATTTCATGACTCTAACCGAAATATCAGCTCAATTACTTTTAGTAAGGTTGTGATCCGAAATTTCATCTCCATCAAACAATGGGGTCTACATCCCCATACTACCAGAACTATGGAGATACATCAGAAAACTATAAAATACAGTTATTGGGATTACATAGAATCCTTTACAAATACTTTCTATTGTTAAAATCCGATACGAAACCATACATGGTTTATCCGTATATGCCCTGAAGTATTAGACGTAGGATTACCAAATTGGTTCCTCCTTTGGTGGGATAAATTTATCAAACGTAAGACCAAATTTATCCCACCAAAGGAGGAACCAATTTGGTAATCCTGCATCTAATACTTCAGGGCATATACGGATAAACCATGTATGGTTTCATATCGAATTTTGATAATAGAAAGTATTTGTAAAGGATTTAATGTAATCCCAATAACTGTATTTTAGTTTTCTAATGTATCTCCATAGTTCTGGTAGTATAGGGATGTAGACCCCATTGTTTGATGGAGATGAAATTTCGGATCACAACCTTACTAAAAGTAATTGAGCTGATATTTCGGTTAGAGTCATGAAATGTATGTCTGATTTTCATGCTCCCAGATTGAACTACTATAGCTTCATAAATGTATCTATAGTGTTCAAATCTAGTTGGATACTATTGTGTGGAGAGATAACGGGTCTTTATCTTCCATAGATCTTCCATCCATTTTTCATCATTCGGTTCAATTATGAGGATTGTTTCCTCAGATATTCGGTTAATAATGTACTGTTGTGGTGTCAAAGGTCTTCTTTAGTACTCTTTTGAGTAGCTTCTTGTACACTGGAGAATTCTGATGGCCAGAAAATCCCATCATTCGAATATTACAGATTTGTTCTGCCACGTCCACGCCCACGAGAGCTGTGGCCTCTTCCTCGGTTACTCATCATTGGAGTTTGTTCTCTGTAAATATTCACGGGTTAGAAAATCAGGAAGAGAATTCTATTCACCTTTAATATATACAATATCAAAATCAAATACAGATAAAATACTTTGTCATGATGCAAATATTTGTTTTGATGCAAGGTTTTGTACATCTTTTTTGAAAGTCTGTTTTGCAGCAGAGTATTCAACGCGGATAAGAAAATGTTGATTTAACAGATCATCTTGAAATTTTAATTCACATTTCACAATTGATAAACATTCTTGTTTAATTATTGGATAATTTTTTGCTGGTCATTTCCAAGTACCAGAGGTGAATCTTAATAATTCTTCTTTATGAGTTTAGGGATTTATCTGTTTCAGAATACCTCCATAACCTAGGTTAGAGGCATCAGTTTCTACAATTTTATACCATGTCATGTGTGGTAAAGTTAGACAGTGTAATTGTTTAATTTTGAAGTCTCTCATTCAACAGAGCAGTATCCTGAGCTAGTTGGGGATAAAAGTCACGGATATAATTCAAACTTCCTTAGAATCTTTGTAATTGTGTTTTATCTTGAATTTCATCTGAAAATTTAGATGCAAAATCTATATTATGGTTAATAGGAATAATAGTGCCATTTGAAATGTTATGACCTAAGAATCTCACTGTTGTTTGGAATAATTTCATTTTAGTAGCAGATAAGACTAAACCATTGCGGATAATAACATTCTTAAAAATACTAAGATGTTTAAAATGCTGGTCTATGGATGATGAGAAGATTAAGACATCATCAATTTTATAGATAATAAATGCAGTATAAGCATTAAAAATATCATTCATGATATGCTGGAATTCATATGGACATTTTTGACACCAAATGGTAAAACATTCCATTCAAAATGGCCAAAAGGTACTGTAAAAGTAGTTTTATACTTGTCTGCTTCAATTATTTGGATTCGCCAAAATCCTGATTTCAGATCAAATTTTGAAAAAATCACAGAATCATAATGTCTATCAAGTAGATCTTTTTTATTCGGGATTGGATCCCTAATCCATTGTAATGCATCGTTTAATGGTTTATAAATTGATCACTAATCTAGGTGATCCTCTTTCTATCTCAGCATTTTTATTTACATAGAAACCAGTACAACTTCAAGGAGATTTACTTTGTCTAATTACTTTCTTTTACAACAGAGATTAAATGTCAGTTTTGCAGAGTTCTAAATATTCCTTTTTCATTTGGCTGGGTCTAGATTTGGTAGGGATATTCTTCTCATTGAAGTCTGGCTGATATGGCAAGGATATAATATGTTTCTTTCTATCCCAAAAGGCATTAGGGATATCACTACAAGTTTCAGATTGAAATTTATGAAGAATTGTTTGAATTTTTTTTTGTATTGCGAGTTGTTGAATACGGTGGTCAATTTTCAAAAAGTGTATTTCTTTTGTGACAAATTTAACTAATTTGTCTTATTATCAATCAGGCGTCTGATGATATCTACTTCTTTAGTATATGGTTTAGTGATGAATTCAAAAGTAATATCAACAGTATCAATAACTGTATGGATACCAGAGGTATCAATTCTGGTAATAGGCATGATTGAATTGAGAAAATGATTGCCTAAGATAATGTTTTGTGTCATATTCTTTATGAGCACAAATGAAGCAGGTATGCAAACTCCCTGTTTGCAGATAAGCGCTTCTGGTATTTTGTACTGAATTCTCAAGGAATTCCCACTGGCGCTTATGAGAGATTGAGTGGTTTTATGAAAATATTTCAGGGGGATTAATCCTTCATAAAGGCAGTTTATATCTGCACCACTATCTACTAGGACAATGACGTCAGTAATGAGAAAATCAAGTTTGATTACTAAGGTAATCTTTGTGTACCATTTCTGGAAAGTGACTTGGTTTAGTAGGAATAAATACAGATTATTTTCCTTTGTCTGATCTGGTGACGTCAAAGGTTGACCTTGACTTTAACCTGGCTGATCTGGTGAAGGCAGGTCTGGGAAGATTACAGGGGCTTTCCTTTTAGCTGTAGACTATTTTAAGAGATTCAAATCTTGAGAAAGGATTTGATTTGCAGTCTTTAACTGCTGTATTTCAGATTTAATAAAATTAATCTCCATTTTCAGATTAGAAATGGTTACAGGTTTATGTGGTATATAATCCTGTTGGATACGGTTTAACAGCTCCTTCATGCTGTAATTTTCTACAGGTTTTATCTCGAGATGGAATATTCCTTGTAGCAGGTTTCCAAGAATTTGAGTTTCATCTCTGGATCAGTAATTTGATCGGTTGTGGCAAGAAGAGATCGTTGAGTGTCAGTTAAGACATTTAGACCTTCAGATCTAAACCGTTCATCTCAACTATTGCCTTCCAATAGTTAGTTTCTATTATGGCATTAAAGGTTTTAGAGTTGCAGCAAGGTTGATCAGGTTGTTCAGAAGTGGCAGATGAATCAGACTCGGATGCAGAAATGTATGCAACGTCATCATCTGAACGATAGTAGAACTGTTTTCAGAGAGGCAGTTCATAATCTTTTGTTATGTTTCTTCATAGAGAGCTAACTCATAAAGTTTCCTTTTGAATTTAGATCAGCATTTGTTGGCAAAATGTTTAGTTAAGCCACACTTATAGCAAATGGCTTTGACTTTACTGTTATGAGATTTATGGTGTGGTTGTGATCTATGTTTGGACTCTTTATGTCTGAATTTCTTTTTGGAAAAGTATTTCTTATGCGGTTTAGAAGCCTTTGAGGAATTCCTATGTGGTTTGGATGATGAAGTAGTGGTTGGATACTGGATTTTAGTATCGTAGGCAAATTGATTACAAAATTCACCCAATTCTTTTCTATTGTCAAGGTTCTGACTTTTCATCAAATGTTGTAGTTTCATATCATTACATAATCCCTGTCCTTCTTCTATGACTAGGGCAATGTGATGTCCATAAGTATATTGATCATAAGAAATATCCATTTGATCATGCTTATCACGGAGTTTTCTTCTTACTCTTCTAGCAAAAAGACTTAGGAGGCCAACAATGAACTTTGCCTTCCAATGTTCATTGTTTGCATCACTACTCTGCATGAATTTCATTAGAAAGATATCATTGTTTGCATCACTTCTCTGCATGACTTTCATTAGAAAGATATCCTTGTACCACCTGAAGTGGGTCAGAGAAGGGCATCTTAGATTTTAGAGAAGTTGTCTATGTCTATCAGTATTGACGATTCCAGGGCCAAGGAAATGGTGAATAATGGATTGGGCCAGGGTATAATAGGCATTTTCAGTTCTGGTATGGGTACCAATAATTGGGTCAATATTAATTTTGAAAGAGTTTAAGATTTTTTGGCATTGACTTTCACTGAGACAATTGTCCCACCAGCCTTTTAGTGTTCCTGTGAAGCCATTGACCAAGAACCTGTAGATCTGGTTATCTGTATTCTCATTCTGTTTGCACATGGAAGAGTACATGATCATTTGATGAATAGTCTCGAAGACCTGATATTCTGTTTTGCCATCTATGTTTCATTCATAGATGGTATTGCCATGGTAAGATTTCTGAGAATGAAGAAAGTCTTCTTCGTATAAGATATCTTGGGGAGTAGGTTCTGGATAATAATACCTACTTGGACCAGTTAAATCCATACGAGTAGTAGGCCTTTTAGAATATGCAGAAGAGAGTTCATTGATGGAATCATCAAAATTCTTTTGAATATCTAAGATTTGAGAGAGGGAAAACTCTTCACGTTCTTCAGGATTAGGTGAATCCTCCTGATTCATCATGTTCAACTGTCCTGAAGATGATTCAGGTGTGGAGCTCTTGTCAGGTGTAGAGAACTTCAGATGCTTGATCTTATCCATAATGGTTTCCATTAAATTATTCCCCTTCTTATTGGATTTTAATTTAAAATTCTGAACATCTAAAGGAGGTTTAAGAGTTACTGGTTCAATAGTGATTTTGGGTTTATCTGGTGGAGGTGGAGGAGTTTTAGCTTGGATTTCCTGGATTTGAGAAACCTGATCCTCAATCCTAGTTCACTGCGTTCCTACAGTTTGAAGGAAGATTTTGGTGTAATTATTCTATTTGGTTAAGGGTAGAATGTCTTTTATCTTAACAATGTCCTGATGGTTGGTCTTGTCTGAAACCTCAGTATAGGGGTTAATGACCAATGGTTTTTGGTTACCTTGTCCTGGAGAAAGCTCTAAGGATAAGGGTGGTGGATGAATAGCTTGGTAGGTTCTACCAGTTGTGGTTATCCATGTTTTCTGTATATTGGTCAGAACTTGTAACTGTTGGTCATCTTTTATTTTGACTCTTTGGGTAAGCTGGTAATACCATTCAGGGAAGATTGAAGGCGTTGATCCTATTCTAACTGGAAGTAGTACATGTTCTTCAGATCTAAAAGCTGTTGAGGATTAGAGTTGGCGAAATATCAATCTCTAAAATCCTTATAATGTGGTTGCATAAAATCCTGGTGAAGACTTTGTCTTAACACGTTATTGGGTGTAAAATCCATCTAAATATTGAATTGTATGTCACTTACGGTTGGCCTCATTGGCCTTCTGTTGATGGTGGATTCATAAACACCATGAGGAATCTGATTTTCGCAGATGTGAATTCCTCTAATCTGATCCTCCGGGGGAAAAGAATGATCAAATTCATCTTATCCATGAGGTTCAGTTACAGAGGCCCTAGAAGATTCGGGTATTTCTACATGATAGGGAGGAATACTATGACTGCTTAGACTAGAAGGGCTTCTGGTCAGAGGCATAGATGGTTTCTGAAAACGAAGATAGACATTGTCACCTTGAGTTTGGATGACATCTTCAAGGAATTGTCGGATTACAGGTTTGGTAGGGATAACCTGGGGAATTTGCCAAGTGTCAGGAAAGGTGATGTCAGACCAAGGAATCATTCGAGGAACAACCACTTGGCTGTTGAACAGATTAGTATCAATAAGGACTTTATGTCCTTGCTCACTTTACTTTCTGGTGTAAGGATTCAAGGTTGTCAAAACCTTAAGATGAATCCTAAAAAGGATAGCAAAGGGAGACAATCCTAGAAGATAATCATAGCCATGTGATTGAACTCGCAGTTCAAGTACTTTGGCTAGATTGCTGTCAGACAGCGCAATACTTAAATTTGGATAAATATTAAAATAAACAGGTCCATGAGATAAGATCGTCTCTATGGCTCTCATAAGGGAAGCTTTCCAGTTCAGACACCTACCATCTCGAAGGGTGCACTGTATGCTGGTGTTCTGTCCTAGCAGAGTTAAAGGTTTTAATGCAATTTGCACTAAGCCTATATGCACATATTTATATTTTTGCATGAATGGATATAAATCATGCAAATGCAACAGATATAAAACATCATCATTATGCTATAATGGGATGGCATATTTAAATGTTTTAATGATTTTACGGCTAGTGAAAACAAATTTTCCAATTTTATATATTGTCTCAAGTTTTACCTTAGGTATAGTCCATTTATCTAAGGATTCTTTTATATCTTGATAAGAAATTAACTCGGTTACGTCAGATGTGGAGGTTACTGTATTAGCTACGGATTGTATAGATGCAGAGCTAAGATCAGACATGTGTGTGTGTGTGACCATGTATGCCTAATGTAAAGAGGATATAAACAGTACTATAACCAATACTAATCATGGCTCTGATACCAACTCGGGGCTAACTAACGTGCACCCATCAAGTGAGGAGGCTAAACACTGTAGGTCCAATCAGTCCAGATAACAACTAACTTACACTGAGCACATCTGTCAACATTTTACAGGGGTCAACGGTCCTAACGCAATCTCTGCTCAAAAGACCTTACCAAGACGTGACTTGGGTGACGTCCCACTCAGTGTCCACTGATTGTTTCCTAAACTTACTGTAGTCTACAGTGAGTGCTTCCTCAGCCTGAATAGTTACACATTGAGTGCCTTTGAGTTAGCAACAAGATCATGACTAGTAGAGCTTATAGTCATGGTTATATACAGTTTACACTAGTACATACATGGTCTCTTGAACAGCTACTGTGGGAATTAAAAGAGAAACTTACGGTTGGGAGCACTGGAGCTCTTGAGCACAACAATCGTTATGTACGTGCATGTGTGAGCAGGAAATTGATGAAGATAAGAGATGAGAGAGAAAATTTAGAGAGAGAGTGTAAGGGAAAACATAAGTGCTCAGCACATGAGCATTTTATTAACACAAAAGGGAAATTGCTTCTCTCTCTCAACAAGGGTGAAAGGCCCTTTTTTTAATACAAGAAAGTAACTTAACTTAGACAAAAGTAACTAGAGTCAAGTAAAGTAACTACACACAATTATTACAAGATTACAAGTGATAAGGTAGTGTGGCGTGGCTTTATGAGCATCGTCCACTTGTGCGGTTTGGAGAAGATACTATAGTTGCTTCGCTGACAGCTGGTCTGATCATATTAGCTTAGTTTTCCTTTTCCTTTATTGTCTTTATCTAGCTGCTCAGAGATGATGGACGCTAGTGAGACCCAAACGTCAGCAATAGTTGGCTCTAGTGGGTCCACTTCTGGTGAAAGATCTGGTAAGTCATCATTGGGATCTTGACTTTCACCAGCAAGGATGCTGAAGGCATTATGCTGAGGGAGATCAAGGCTGGGATCAGTAGTAGGCACAGTACTACAAGATACTGGTGAATTCCTTTGTGGACTTGGGTTGGTATTGCATGTGGCCATGGAGGTTGTGTCAGAGGCAAACACATGTAAGAACTAGTGCTTGACAAAATCCATGGTTTTTACAGCTAACTCTTTTTCACTGATCTGGGGAAACTGTTGTTTAATGAGACTCTAAGCATTTACAAATGGATTGCTCATTGGAATTGGTACAGGTTTAGGGGCTGCATCATAGTAGGCTTGTCCATGGGTCTTAATCATTTTGATTAATTCAGTTAAGTGGAGATTCATTCCTTTATCCCACCATTTAGTGAAGAATATACGTTTTAATGCGGGTCCTCCCCAGATCAGTCTTGTCAGATCTCACCAGATCAGACAAAGGAAAATAATCCGTATTTATTCCTACTAAATCAAGTCACTTTCCAGAAATGGTACACAAAGATTTTCTTAGTGATCAAACCTGATTTTATCATTACTGACGTCATTGTCTTAGTAGATAGTGGTGCAGATATGAACTACCTTCATGAAGGATTAATCCTTTTGAAATATTTTCATAAAACCACTCAATCTCTCACAGCGCCAGTGAGAATTCCATGAGAATTCAGTACAAAATACAAGAAGCGCTTATATGCAAACAGGGAATTTGCATACGTGCTTCATTTGTGCTCATAAAGAATATGACATAAAGTATTATCTTAGGCGATCCTTTACTCAATTCAAATAGCTAAAGCAGACAGGTATAAAACTGCATTTACAGTACCTTTTGGCCATTTTTAATGGAATGTTTTACCATTTGGTGTAAAAAATGGTCCATCTGAATTCCAGCATATCATGAATGATATTTTTAATGCTTATACTGCATTTATTATCTGTTATATTGATGATGTCTTAATCTTCTCATCATCCATAGACCAACATTTTAAACATCTTAATATTTTTAAGAATGTTATTATCCGCAATGGTTTAGTCTTATCTACTAAAATGAAATTATTCCAAACAACAGTGAGATTCTTAGGCCATAACATTTCCAATGGCACTATTATTCCTATTACAAAGATTCTTAGAAAGTTTGAATTATATCCGTGACTTTTATCCCCAATTAGCTCAGGATACTGTTCTGTTGAATAAGAGACTTCAAAAGAAACATATACCTTGGACATCAGATCTTACATTAGCATTTAAGAATATTAAAGCTAAAATTAAACAATTACACTGTCTAG